>VZDJ01000346.1:5379663-5630790 GCA_008694505.1 Cyanoderma ruficeps
CTCCAGGACATTTCCTTTTATTATCTCTTAACTACTGAGGACATTATTTGAGGTAAAGAGAAGCAGACATATATCAAGAACTACATAAGGAGGAGGAATTCCATTTTATCTCTTTTACAGCTCTTTTAAACAAAAATTATGTGATTTATATTATTCATCAGTGAGTTTTGCCGTTTGTCGTGCAGCTGCTAAGCATCTAGAATAACAGACTGATATTCCATGGTTAATATTTCTAGGAATGCCTGCAATAAAAATGTTTACTTTCTATCTATGTGCTGCCATGTTTGTCAATAATTTTCACGAATGTCAGGGATTTGGGGAGGTCCCTTTATGGCAGAATAATTGAAATGTAAACATAAAGTTATCTAATACTGATAGATATAGATAGATAGATAGATCGATAGATATAGATAGATAGATCAATAGATAGATAGATATGTCCACCAGAAATATCTAGATCTCATAATCTAATGTATATCCAAAGAGAAGGAAAATAATTATTTCATTATTCAGTTCTGTAGTAAATCAGAATTCCTGATTAGCCTTCAAATGAAAAACTGACCTTTCCAAATTTGCTACATTTCATCTAGGCAAGCTGTTCTCTGACGTGGACAGTAAGGAGACTCATAGAAGCCTGTAATTTTTTAAAATAAGATCTGAAACTTTAATTAACAATTTTTTATTTGGGTTGACAGCCTTCCTTATGCAAGTAACTGGGAAATGTCTATGACTTGTCTTGCTATTCCTGGGGTAAGATTTATAAGGAATATCCTAGTAAGTAAGAGATTTTTACAATCAGTCTCTGAAAGTTAAAAACACCTCTCACAGTGAAGCACATACAATGTCCCTGTTGTTTATTGCATCCTTTGATGATTGTGTTTTGGCTTTTGTAAAGAACACACATCATAAAATCTTGTTACAGTTCCCTGTTTGTGTTGCAGGGAGTGGCTATATTCTGAAATTGTATGCGTATCTGTAGAATTTTGTTTTCCTGCCCATATCTTTATAGGTAAATCCACTGAGGAGCCTTCTCTTCTTCAGGCTGAACAGCCACAGCTCTTTCAGCCTCTCCAGGCCAGCTGGAGGCCAGTCACTAAAGTGGGGCAACACAGGGACTGATACTGGGACCAGTAATATAGAACATCTTCATCAATGACAAGGATGATGGGACAGGGTGCACTCTCAGCAAGTTTGCAGACAATTTGTGGATCCAGGGGCTCCTAGGTGTACCATTGCTACTAAATTCTTTGTCTAGGACCCTACAGAATATAGCTAGGAATTTAACCCAGTTGTCTGTGGGTTGGGCTAGCACTGGGGCATTCAACCAGCACCCACAAGTCTGGCACCAGGATAATGGCAGCATTAGTGGGATGTGCCTGTCCAAACCACATACTGTTATCCTCAGTCTCAAATCCCATCTGTAAGTAGAAATTCCCTGGGAGTATTTTAGGTAGAATTTCTCCAAAGAATCACAGTGTTCAGAAGCAAGCCAAACTTCAACATTTGTTACCAGAAATAATTTCAGTTTCTCATCCAGAGTTGCATTTGGATGGAAATTTCTCCAAAGTTATGCTCTGTTTGGATTAAGGTTTTTGGTTCTGTCAAACAGCAGAAGTGATTCTTTATTTCAAGTAGACATCTATTAATTCTTATATGAAATATTTAACTATTAAATGTATTAATTATTGTTAAAATCAATAACAGATAAAATCACATCTTTGCCTCCTTTTTTACATTTATTTGCATTATTCTCCTTAGCCTAGGACTGAGCATGATAACAGCTGGAGAGCAGACAGTGCTTGGCATTGAATTCTCTGGCAATATAAAATTGCTAGAGACTTTATTTTAAAATAGATGGTGCCGTATTTGCTCTTTCTGCAAGAATTCAGTTCCCCCCAAAGATCCACTGAAAGCAAAACAGAGTCTCATCTACACTTGTAGCAATATGATCAAAACGTCAGTCTAAAAGGCCCTGAGGAGCCCTTTGCTTTCCTTGAGGTGAGAAGTACCAGGAGATGTTCCACTGGACTGGCTGTGAGCATTGCCCAGCTGGGGGGAGGGTTTTGCCTGTGTATTCTGAGCTGTCAGCATGGCTGCAAGAGATGAAATCACTGAATTGGTATAAGCCAGGAGGTCATTTCAGACAGCAGAATTTCAACAGCTGCCAGGGATTTTCAAACTGAAAAGCAAAGAAAAGACCTGGAATCATCATATGAGGTAGTGTTTCTTGGGAGATGCATATCTGGGGATCAGCCTGGGAAAGATAGGGGGGAAAATTCTTCAGTTCAAAAAACCATTGGAATAATACACTTTTTCTTTTAAAAAATCTCAAATCCAACTACAGAAATGAGTTTGAGATACTCTTCTCAGATCCATGATCTTTTATAATTAAAATTTTGTAATGTAATTAAATCCCAGTTGAACAGGAAGGACAATAGCCTACACCCAGAAAAATATTTGGGCACCTAAAGCAGAGCGCAGGCACTGAATCTTTGTCAAAGTCAAAACCATGACTCCATGTCACAGCTCTCAGACATCCTCCCAGATTGCTGTTGGTCTATAATATGTGTATATATGTGCTCATTTCTGGCCCAGGTGTGAGGCACAGGGCCTTTGGCATTTTTCTCAGTTGCAATCACAGTAACAAAATATGTTACGTATAGGCTGCCATTTGGCAGGAGGTTACATACACGTAGAAGAAACTGTAGTTATTTACACACTCCAACTAGCCTCAGGCCTTTGAATAAATTAACCAGATTCCTAAAAGTACTCTGTAGTCAGTAGCTCCTTCTGAGCTCTTATAGGACCAGAACCCTTAACACTGGAATTAACTCTCTGGGAGAGCCTCATTCCCATCTTCATCTGTGTGGGAAACTGTTCTTCCAGGTTTGATAAACAATTAGTTTAATTAGTGACTAGAGCTTTGCAATACAAATAGTGACTTTGCAATTTGTGACTAAAGCTTTGCAATAGCATTAGTCAAATTAGTGACTAAAAAAAATTGTGACTAAACATCTAGTGACTAAAGCTTTGCAATACAAAAACCTTATGATTCCCTCTCTTAGGGGGAATAGAGCAGGGGTGTGTGGACTGCTGAGGACCATTGCTTATACCTGAGCCTGACAGGTACTGTGAATTGAATTTCTTTGGGTTGGGATTAAGTATATGCCATGGTTTAGAAATGGTACTTCCAATTCACTGTCCCCTCTGAGACTCTCCAAAACCACACACCCGCTCCCCTTTGCCCTTCCCTCCTTCCCGATTCACTGGGATGGCTTTGAGAATTGGAGTCACGAAAGGCAAAGACCATGGGTTAAGGTAAGAACAATTTACTGGAAAAAGAAATGAGATAAGATAATAAGCAGTAACAGCAACAATACTAATGACAGAGGTTATAAGAAAAGAAATTATTCACACGGGGGAAAAAAACCCCTAAAAATAGAAAACACCATGTTTATCGATTGGAAGGAATCCCTCCTCCCTGAACTAGTGTCCCTTTCCCCTGCCCCTAGCAATGACATGAGGTGGTTCAGAATAACTTCAGTGCCCTAGTCATGCCCCCTCCCAGCTACTGCAAAAAATTAACTCTGTCCTGGCCAGAACAAGGACATTATGAAATCATTTTAGCTGCAGACTAACACTAGCAGGTTTTTTTTTTTTTTTTTTTTTTTTTTTTTTTTTTTTTTTTTTTTTTTGGGTTTTTTTGTGGGNNGGGGGGTTTTGTTTGTTTTTTTTTTGGTGGGATACAAAGAATAAAAGGACAATTTTTTCTCTGTGCTTTCACATTGTTTTGCTTCTGACCCTTATGCTTTGATCCTCTCCTTAATATTTTTCTTAGATCTTAGGATTAAATATCTGTCTTATGCATCCAGTCTCACAGCAGGCTTTTTCTCAACACGAGCCACAGCCACTGCTGGGTTCCCCTCTACCCTCCCTCCTCCCCACTGGCCAAGGGGTGCAAACCCAGCCTCAGTAAAGCACCCTGCTGCCTGCACACATGGCCGATTGTTTTGAGTCATTAACTACTAACATTTCAGTTTCTCACAAGGGCTTTACATCATATTTATTTCCCTGGTGGTTTAGGAAAGAGCTCCAGCCCACGCAGACAGTGTTCAGACTCACCTGCTGATGTTTGTCCCTGTTGTCTGCACTGGCTTGCCATTGAACTGCTCTGTGGCTCCAGCACGGCCTTTGTCTGGTTCTCCTTTCCACCACCAAATGGTTATGGGACCAGAAGGAAAGCAGGAGGGCAGGAAAGCATGGGAGCAGACTCAGGCCTCGTCCCAGGAGGGATCACGATGAGAGTAAAGTGAACTCCCAGAGAGGGGAACCTTGAGGTGATTTTCATCTGATGAACTATACCTAGTCACACACTCCCGTATAGGTGGCTGACCTAATGGTTTTCCAGGCAGACGAACACTCCTTCTGGGATTTTATACATCTACCCTTGTTGTCACTGGCAGAGTTACCATATGTTGTACAGGAGGACTTACTTTTTCATCATCAAAGTCCAATTACTAGGAGCACTGAGCTGTAAAGATCCTCACTTCGGTCATCTTAGTTCATGTGTGAGACACAAAGTGAAGGAAAAGAATGGTTGCCTCTTGCTTCCTCTCTTTCTGCTCATATTACAAGCTGTGGAAACAAACATACTAAATCTGAATTTTCTCTGGTTTTACTTTATAACCAAGAAAAGTTATGAGGGAGCAACTACAGGGGCAGCATTTGGGGTTGGCCTACAGAACACCAGACCAGATGGTCAAACCGTGACTAAACAACAGGTTTTGAAAGCTGAAGGGAGACTCTGTATAATGTTGACTCAGCCCCTTGGATACGTACCAGACAGCTCCTGTAGTGAAAAAAATACCATAAAGCAGATCCATTCCCTTAGCCAAGTGCAAATAGTACTGTTCTTCTGCTGGAAAGGTTATACTTTGACACAAGCATTAGTGTTTTTTCTGTCAGTGAGAGGCCACACATGTGTGGAATCATGGAGTGGTTTAGTAACTCGATTAGACACTTGGACAGCTTGCATTTCCTCAATAAAAAAGGAAGTTTTGCTGTTTATCTATCTCAGCATTGATGGCTCTTGTTGCATATCACAGTCCACTGCACAGTAAGTGGAAGGTAGTTCTTGCTGCCAGCTTTCATCTGTTTGCTTTTTTCCAGATTAAAGAGCAAAATCATTACACACTGGCTGACCACTTCATTTCACATGAGCAAAGATTCTGGTAAAGTAGCTGCTTTCTAAATAAAAGTTTAATGATTTGACACACAGCACGGAAAAAATAGGTTCTTCTAGGTTTTATCCTCAGACACAAATGGAACAACTTTTATTTCTTGTAATAGATGGTGAGCAGCACAGGTCTGTGGCTGCAGAGGGGAGCATGTCGCTGAGTGGTGACCTTTGCTGACCTCTGTCACCTCTGAGTGCTGACCTGGGCAGGTCGCAAATCCATCATGCTCCCAGTAAGGCAGTACCTGTACTCCCACATCACAGGGCACCACACAGCTGCATTCCCCTCGCCTCACATCTTCTTGCTCAGAGACGGAGGGAGAACATTGACTGGATATGGAACCTAGTAAAATTCAGAACTCTGGTTCTGCTTGTGGCATTAAAATTGAGATATTGCTTCAGGTAATTTTAAAGCAGTATAAAAACTGTCATCAGTAAGTTTCACAAATACTCGACTCACAACTTTCTCATATAATAAAATTCCTGAGACATTTTTGATTCTTGTTTTAATTTTTACCCTAAAAATATCAAGAAGGCACAATATTTTTTCTTACAATTTTGAAGGAAGATTTCTCTAGACAAACAAAATTCTTAGTGAATGTTAAGGCTAATCAAAAAGAAAAGATATTGGTTCTTCATCAAAGGTCTTTTTATTCCACAATAGAAATTAGTAAAAAAAGTTAAATATGTAAATTATTAATGTTGTTGTTATAAAAGTTAACAAAAACAAGCCCCTCTATAGTCTAAAGAAACTTGTTCCTATTTCCACTCACCTTTCTGGCTCTTGAGACAACCTTTGGAATTTTTTTCTTCTTTCATCTCTCTCGAAAAAAATATATTCCCATACTTCCATCATAAAAATCAGATTAAATAAAAGCCTTTCAATATTACTAAAAAGCAAAAATAGCCGGAGATGATCTTTCCATATCTTTTTCAGGCCATCTTTATTAATTGAGATAAAAATTGCTAACCCTGTGAAATGCCTTGTCTTTCCAATCGGACAGTTCTCTCTTCCATCTCTCAGGTTTTCCTCTGAAATGTGGAAAGGAAGGTGACAGAGAGAGCAGAAACTTTCAAGTCACAGCATGGCTGCGGCTTTTCACCTATGAAAGTGTTTTAAAAAAAACAACTTCACTCTAAAATTTGTAAAGAAACCTAGTAGCATATATAGTATTCAATAACTGTAGTATATAATATATGACATTGTTGTAAGATATGATGCATAACTGCAATGCCATCTCCTCCTGATGTGTAGTGGGAGCACAAAGTCCCTGTTACACGATGTCTATGCAATAACTCCTTGGCACGCGCCTGAAATAACACGAAGGCAGCTCCCCCCAGAGCTGTTTTCCTTCTCCCTCACCCAGGGACCCTCTGGGTCTCCTGCCCTCACCCCGCCGAGCCCGCTCCTGCCCCATCCTACCCCTCCCCGCTTGCTTCCTTGCAGGAGCACCGGCGCTACGCGTCCCTGCCGCCCCTGATTTTTGGCGAGGCCACTCTGAGGGATATATTATATCCAAGCATTTTATTATCAAGCCCGAGCTCTTTTGAGGAGCGCCGCTGTTGGCGGTGCCCGCCCCGCAGTGTGGAAGCGCAGAGCCGCCCCATCACCCTCTGCACTGCCGAGACTTCATCCTCTGTCTGGGGTCCCGCGGCTTGCTTGAGAAACTGCTCCCAGAAGTCACCGTGCTGAAGGGGAAGGCAGCCAAAACAACGGTGCAGAACGTGGCCTGAAAGATGGCAAAACCCAAGTTTCTTTGGTGGAGAGAAAGCGAGTGTCGCCAGGGCACGCTCTCAGGATGTTAACAGGGTGTGTGTGTGCCCTCCCGCACGGCGCGGGGAGCGGCAGCCGCGGCCGCCCCGCTCCTGCCCTTCCCGGGGCGGGTTCCCGGGGCAGGCGGGGCGGGCGGCTCGGCCCCCGCAGCGACCCCGGCCCGGCCCTGCGGCGGCTGAGGCAGGCGGATGGCGGCGGAACGGGGAGCGGGGCTGCGCATCTTCCGCGATGTGAGTACCACGGCATGGAACCCCTCCTTCCGCACAGGGCACCTGCCAGCGTTTGCGGAGGGGGCACCTGGTTTGTTATGTTTTGCCTTTTTCTCTTGTCTTTTTATCTCTCCATTCTTCCTCCCCTCCCCGCTTTTATTTCTTCTTTTCCTATTTTTTTGTTTCCTTGAGCTGTCATCTCCTCCCTCGGTGGAAGGGAGTGAAGCCCAGTGAGACTGTGGATCTTCCCCCTTTCCCTTTGCCCTTCCCTTCCCCTTCCCCTTATCCTTCCCCTTTCCCTTATCCTTTGCTTTTCCTCTTTCCCCTTCCCCTTTCTAATGGCTGCACGGGTGAAGAGAGCAGGTTAGTGTTTGGGGGCGGTTTAGGAGAGGTTCTAGATGGAAATAGTCACCTTTCCAAATAAGTTGCTTCAAATTTTATTGTTTTTATTGGGACAGGGGGAGGGGGGCGCTTTTCACTAGAGTTTCTCACCCTATAAAAGTGGGGTTTTTTTTCACTAACCATGCAGGTTCCTCCCATCCCTTTAGACCCTGATGAATTAGAGGTGTCCAAGGTCAACATGCAGAGAATCCTGAGCTCCTCAGCCCTTTGAGGGTCAGCCCAGGGATGTGCCCTGATGTGCACTTGGCCACACAACCCCTGAGAGGTGCTGTGCTGGACTGTCACCAAGGGCTCAGCATCCTGCAAGGTGCTGCTGTAAAGTATTTTTGTCTAAATTTGCACAGCACAGAGCATTTTTTTGCTCCAAAGCAAATCCTGGTAAATAGTAAACTCCAACACAAAGATCTTCAAAGCATCCCCTGACCTTGGTGAGACCTACAAATCTCAAGACCAACTTCACTACCAGCTCTGATCCGCTTCAGACCAGGTCTTGTATTGGCGATATTCCATAATATCAGCTGAAAATGCCATGTTCTGTATTAAAGGACAGATGTTTATTTAGATGTTTTCTCTAATATGCCCACTTCAACTTCCCCAACCTTTCCCCAAATTATTTCAAGCAACCCTCATCTGCTCATCTCCTAATCTCTCTAGTAGCCACATGAAATCGTTTAAATAAGACTTTTTATTGACTTCTATTGTTTCAATTCAAGTGTATATTGAAAATTCAGATTTTTTTCCCCTCAGAGATACCACTTGTAAAAGAAATGGACGAATTACAGTCATACATCACAAAAGCAGGAGAGAAATCTAAGTTGCTAGGAAAGATTTGGAAAACATTAAATGGAGCCAACTCCCCAATTTAACTCAGCACACTGGGTTAGGAAACTGCACATGGTCAGCTTATCTGATAAACTGAAAACTTTTTATTTCACTAAAGTAGAAAAGATAGTTCAAAATAAAATTATCTGTTTCATTTCAGCATTTTCTTAAACCAGTGTCAGGCTCATATAGGAAAGCAGATACCTTTCACAAACCTGCAAATAGGAGGGAAGGAGGCTGTTTCTGTGATTCTCCTCTTATATCTGCAAGAAAGCCTTAAATCCAAACTGTGCCTTCTTCAAAGCAGGGACTGGACTCTGGGGGCCCTTCCTGCTGTGAGAGTATATTCTTGTCACAGATATTTTAGATATTTGGGGGTGTGTAGGTGTGTGATTACTCCTCAGTGAAATACCCCCATCTATATAAACACATTTAAATTAGACCAGGCAGCAAGAGGTTTGTTTTAAGGCTGCACAGAAAGGGCAGGCACTGAGGTCCTGATCCCACTGGGGAATAGAATTATAGAATCATAAAATGGTGTGGGTTGGAAAGGACCTTAAAAATCATTCAGTTCTAAACCTCCTGCCATTGGCAGGGACACCTTCCCCCAGCTCAGAGCTTCACCCAGCCTGGCCTCAGACACTGCCATCCACAACCTCTCTGAGTCACCTGTACCAGTGCCTCAGCACCCATACAGTGAAGATTATTTTTCCTAACATCTAATATAAACCTATTCTCTTTCAGTTTGAAGCCATTCCCCATTGTCCTGTCACTAAATGCTCTTACAAATAATCTCTCTCCAGAGAGAGATGCCTGGTGAGAGTAGTATATGACTGCTAAAGAAACCTTTTCCCTGTTTTTCTGTCAAACTCCCTCTCAAATGTCTAAAGGATTTGAATATTTCCTTAAGGTTGGGAGCGGGGGGGTTAATTAATTAAAACAAAATAACGTGAACTTTAAATAATAATTATAAAAATAATGAATACATAAAATAATTGGTTCTAAATCAATTTTTTAAATTACTTATGCAAAAACTTCTCCCACTCTTGACCCATGGTTATGGGACATTTCTATTTGACTGGAAGTCCACTGATACATCCCTTCAAAAGGCCAATCCTTATACTGAAAATTGAGTATATGGTTTATTTGGATAAATATGAAGGGAAAATGTCATCTTACTAAGTATATTTCATATTTTATGTGCTGTAAATTTGGTCCAATGCAAAGTTCAGCTTAGAAACCATCTGTGAAGTCCTGGATGTTGGTCACAACTCTGTTGGTTCCCTGCCAACCCCATCGTAGACAAAATAGTCATGAAGGTGCTCCAACAGAGCTTGGCACTTGGATCCATCTTGTCTGGTTTCACTTCTAGGAGCAGAGCAGTCTTGGCATGGGCTGGAGGAGCTGTTTAAATGTTATTAATGTTTTAATAAACCAGAGAAGGTTTCTATTGCTGTCAGCTCTCAGAAATTTTTGTGCCATTTTGAAACACTTCACAGACATTCACAGCAGCAATAGATAATACATTTGGAAGATTTGCTTTCTTCCCTTGTCTACACTTGTTGCAGCATTTCCTGGATGAGTCCCCATTGCAGTTCAGGCTGAAGTAGTCTGTGGCACTGAGGCTGATCCCTTCGTGCCACCCAGCTCCTCTTCTGACTTATCACTCTGCTTCCTCCACCCACACAAACCATAAGTTTTTCTCACCAGCTCAGATGCTCAGCACATCCTCCCAGCCATCATTCTTGCTCTGCTTCTTTAAGCCACTTCTCTCAAACCCGAATCCAGTATCATGGTAGCCATATGGTGTCAGGTTTTGTGCCTGGACATCATCCTTGTAATCTATAAACAAACTAGGAAATAAGCTGGTTCTTGTTGTGGTCTTGGTTTTTAGTACACAGAGCAAGGGGGGAGTTAAAAAAGCATACTCTGAGGGAAGCATGGAGACACATTAAGAACTTTAAAACTTTATGCAGCTTTGTGAAAATATGATGTAGGGCACAAATTATACATGTGTACTAAGAGGAACATTATAATTAACCCATACAAACAAAAATTGACTGTGTTCTTTCTGCCTTTTTGTTTAGATATTAAGAGCAGACCAGAATGGTAAGATCGCTTTAATGTCTTTCCCCCTTCCTTTGGAAAAAATAATCCATTATTTATTTAGCATTTTAAGTCATGTTTTAAACATCCTAACAGAAAAACCAAGTATCCTTCATGTCATTTTATATTTCCTGCAGATTCAGTGCCACGTATTATGTTGTGCTCGAATTATCCCTTCTCTAAGGACAGATCTTATGCTTTCGCAACTTGACATTTGTCCTTGATTTGCACTTTGGGTGCATGCAGGTGTTTTCTAGTTACACTGACTCTAGAAGGTCTGAAATACTCGTTAGTAGGTCCATCTATTTTTTAAAAACACCATAGGCTACATCCAAAAATCAGGCTTGTTTTTGTATTTGTTCAGTGTGTCAATAGAAAGAATAAACCCTTGAATCCCACTCACATATTCAGAGCACAGAAGTCATAAGTTTTTCATTAACAGGAGAAACATTGAACAATGTCAATCACACAGATCAAACAGGTTTAACCCTGACAAGTAATTCCCAGTCCAGTCAATCCTCAGAAAACAGATACTGTGTGCATTCAGTAAAGAGAATACAAATGGATACCATTGAGAAAATCAGTGATAATAACTTACAAGGAAGAACTCTTGGACAGCAAGTGACTACTGTACAGTTTGGTGGTCTAACTAAGCATGTTGAATAACTGTTTAGTGTTGCTGAGAGAGAAATCTCACCTCCACAGCCCACTTCTGGTTGCTATTCCTGCCCCAGCTCAGGTGCATCCACTGGCACTTCCCACAAGACTGTGGCAGGCTCCTTCAGAGCGCTCAGAAGCCACAGAATTCATTACAGTGAGAGTTTTTTGGTAACGTTTTCTTTGTTATCTCCCTCAGTCAGCTTGCCAGTGGTTTGCATGGGCAGTGATGGAGCAAGCTGAATTCCAAGGTGAGAGCTGGCATGGGGAGGAGGAGGACCCCATGCAGCTGCAGTGGTGCATCTCTAGCCTAATTCCCTGCCAACCACAGCAAAGCTCTGCTGGCATCCCCCTCAGACCTCCTCGTGGTGTTTGGAATGATGTGTGTGTATCTGCCCTGAAGACTGATGAGGGTCAGAGCACATGGTACAGGGCAGAACTCATCAGTCCCCTGGAGTCTAAAAGAGTTTTGTGTCCCTGCCTTGGCCTTTGGGCTCCTGCTGTCCCAGACCTGGAGGATCTGCAGCACTTCGGTGGTCAGGAACTCTTCAGTCCTCATTTGGGTTTCCCCACAGCTCATTACTATACATTGCTATGAAAATAGAGGGAACAGCTCCCAATACCAGTGACAAACCTGCGTGTTCCAGAACAATAGATCAGCTCCAGAGACTTTGCTCACTAGTATGCCTACCTGTATACAATTTCTTTACAAGATATTATTGGAAGAAAAATGGCTAAGTTCAGTCACTTCAGTTCTATTAATTTAAGTCCATGAACTGGAAATTATTTCAGCTTTTAGGCCTTAATTGTGTTAGCTCAACCATCAATTGCCCATGGGACTTCCACTTTGCTAATCCAGCAATGCACGGGCTTGTGCCACATTGATGGGGAGATTTTGTTTCAAGGCTGTAAAGTTAAGTACATTTTCAGAAAGGTTATTGGATATGTGACCACTTACTGAAAATGTTTACACTGTTGTCACCATAAATTAGTAGCTTTGGTTTATGACAGGCTTACTTACACCTTCGGTGTCACCTTTCTGCGCTACAGGAAACCAACTATTGGCTTTTAGGAACAAATACTACATTACTGTGCATGACACAGCCCTGTTAAATTCTCCCATATACTTTTAATAGAACCTTCTCTGCTGTATTCATTCACTTTGTGAGATTAAAATGCCTTCAGAGAAAATATAATCAAAAACTTTTCTAGATTTTTGCTAGACAGCAAGGAAAAGAAAAATCAGAAAAAGTGGATCGATCTGATAGATAGGAGTATGGTATAAGCATTTTTACAGTGAATTTGTGGACTGTGGGATTTCAGGTAAGCCTTCCACAGCAAGGAAAGACAAATTTTCTTGCAAAGGGAATATAAAATAAGAGATCAAAAGAGGCAAGAAATTCTGCTGAACTGCTGGTACTCAAAAATGCTACCATAATTTATGACATCTGTGTTCAATTAAGTCCTTTAGCAAACAGCCATGTGAATGAAGTCATACAGATGGCTTCTTTCTTTGGCAACCCAGGTACATAGATCACTCTGTTACTTTCCTGTTTCTGGAAATATCAGCTATGCAGAGATTCCATGAGAAGATCAGCTTCATAAACTCTATCTGTAATTCTTCTTTCATGGCTGTGCAGCTCTGCTTTTTGTGGAGCTGATCCATACATCTCCCATAAATGAAAAGGTCATATGATTTTCTTAAAAGGAGAACAAGGCATAGGGAAGGATTTTTAAGAACGATATGGTTCATAATATTGACAAAAGCAACAGAAAATCCTGAGGGGAAAAAACCAATTTCATAAAGGTGAGATGCTGCACATTGATCTTTTTGGAAAGGAGAAGTTGCAGGTCTCTATGTCAAAATGAAATTTTGCTCAGGTTTATTTTATAAAACTCTATGTGCCCAAAGGAAAGCATATGGATTCCACACAGAACTAATTTTGAAAAAAAATCCAGCTAAAAAGGAAAATCTTCATTTGGTTCTTTATTTTTGATGTTTAAAACAAATCAAATTCATTAAATTCCTCTTGAAAAGTAAAATCTTGTCCCTAGCCTGCAAGGAGGGAGCAAAGAAGAATGGAAAACTGGAACTGCCAAATGCAGCCTTTCCTAACAAAAAAAAATTTTTACTTCCCTCAACTTACAGGCAACAGTTGTTGCCTCACATATCTGTGTATGCAGCACCTCTATCTGCTTGTCTGCATGAGGTGTCTTTTATCTCCTCACAAATGGGGCCCCCATTAGCCTTGCAGTGAACTGCAGTCGAGTGAAATGATATCAGTTGTTGGTGAATGTCACCCAGGGGCCTCTTCTGACCATGCAGCTGTGACATGTGCCCAGTTAGTATTGCCTCCTGCCAGAATTCCCTCCCCTTAGCACAGGAATGGAATTTCAAACACAGACTACTATAGAAATTCCCTTTGTCGGGGGCTGCTATGCCAGCTAGCTCGCCCCGGGAATTCTATATGTCAGAGGTTTGGAGTGACTGAATCCCTGGCTGAGGCGTGATTGAGGCTTGAGAAAATGAGAGCGTCTCTCCACGGGGTTTGAGGTGGTTTATTTCTCCAGGTACCTCTCCAGAGTGGTGGAAGGCAGAGAGGGCCTAGAGGCCATGTGGAAGGAGGAGGAAAAATCCCCTGTCCCCAGGTTATGTACCCGGGGGGCAGGTCTCCAGACAGGAAAGGGCCGGGACCACTGGCCAGTACAGTATTACAAAGACAATAGGTGTAGGTGGCACCTAATTACCTGGGCAAATCAGAGGTTTCATGCCCTAGAATCCTTTACCTTTAACAAGGTGATTGACATCAGGGTCAAGGCTGCACCACTGGAGTGTTTAGCGGGGAGGGAATTGGGTCAAACAGGAACAAACCACTACAAACATAAAAAGCAATTGGAGAAACCCGAATTTTGCACCACTACAGACTACATTGCAGAAAGCCAGTCACAAACAGCCTGTCAAATAGATGGGGGGAAAAAGAAGTAAAACCTACTGAGAATGCAACCCTTGATCTTGCAAGAGTAGCAGTCTTCCTTCAGCATGGGGAAAGTGCCTCAACACTGATGGTTCAACACAGACCAAAGGCAAGAAGCAGGACAAAATAACTAGAGAAAAGTGCCCTGCCATTGCTGGCATGGAGGTAGGGGTGATTTCTCTTCCTGTCCCTCTAGGGAAGAGGACCCCACTGTCTTTGTCTCTGTCTATCATCTCCAGCTGTGGATCTCCTCTCCTGCTCTGGAAACATGGCATACTCTGGTGTCTAAGACTCCCCTTGGCACTTTTCAGTGTCCGTCCAGTCAAATATGGAAGGAGTAACTCCTAGCCCTGTCCCTCAGGAGTAGGAGCTCTCAGCTGTCTCTCTTCTCCACAAAATTCAAATTGGTATTTGATTATGGCCTTGTTCCAAATTTAACAGCTTCTGCCCTCAAGCTCTTGGATACCTCTAAGCCCTAAGGAGGGCAGCTCTAATATGACTGGTTTGGAAAAGATGTTTTGTATATAGATGCTTTAATTGATTTGGTCATACAAGTCAGCCGTTATGAAAAAGCACTGAGCAAAACCTATATCTCAAACATTCTTAAAGCTACTAAGAGGAAGATATTTGAAAACATCCTTGGTAACATCTGCTACAGAAGCAGACATTTTTGTAAAAAGCCAAAAAGCCTGAACCGTAAGGAACACTGTAAACAGTATGCTTCAGGCAGCCAGGAATGACTGCAAACAAATGAGGCAAAATTTTAAAAACTGACTAAACAAAAGAAGATTAAATCTCCATAGACTGACAAACCTGAATATCAAACAACCAGCAGATTTGCAACAGAATCTTATTAATGTCAGAGTCACTGCATTTATATCTGGTTTTTGGGTTTTTTTCTGACATTTCAAACAAGCACACACTGAAAGCTTTTTCCCCCCTAAAAATATATATTTTTTACTGTATTTGGACTAGAATCTGTAAAATGAAAACTAGTCAGATGAGACTAATCTTTGCATTCTGAAATACGCCTTCATTCAATACCCAGATGTCCATGATATAGAGCAGGGACCCCAGGCTTTTAAATGCTGAATTCTGAAACTCTATAAAATACTGTAATAATACATGCAGTATGTTGATTACAATAATCTGGGGATTTCAGCCCAGCTCTAAAACCATGCAAACTTTGGCCCAACAAAAACTGTGGGTGATTAATAAAGGATTTCTTAAAATAAGGCAAGTGCAGCAGTAGCACCCTGTCCCTTTCACTGGTGCCAGTGACCAAAGGGATCAATTCACAGATCATAGGCTTTTGAGTGACCAAACAAGACTTGCAGAAAACAACCAAAATGCTTCTGACCTGCACCTGTATAATTGTCAGGAGGAAATCTTGCGGTGCTGACTCCAGAGTCAGTTTTGCAGAGATCGTAATAGGTGTTTTCCTATTCATTATTTATTGACAGCACCATTGCAGAATGAACACTGACTTTGCAGGGGAGTCTTCTACCATCCGTGTTGGCTCATGTGTGTGTAGGTGAGCTCTGGCAGGTTGAAAGCTGTCTCACTGCAGCAGTTCCTCAGACTGTGACTTCTCAGTGGCTCTAGCTTGTTAACCAGAGTGCTAGTTCATATTGTGACAGAGGAGTGAGGGAATATGCCTCTGAGAGGCAGAGGAAGCACCTTAGGAAAGGGATCTCTTGAATCTTCCCTAAAGTGAACTGTCAGAGTATTGGGGTTCCCAATACTTCTGAGGGTCCAGCCCTTAGAGAGAAGTGGCTGAAATCAATTAGCGAGATGGCATGATTGAATGTGTCTTGAAAAAGCAAAAATATTTTAATAAGGAAAGAAAATAATACAAACACAAAGAGTAAAGCTGAGCACAATCTAGAGATAGGTTCCATGCACTTGCTACAACATCCTGAAAATGTGTGGAGCTTCTTTGTTCTCTCTAGTACTCAATAGTTCAGGTGGGCTATTTGGCTTTTGGCCTAATGAAATTAGCCACAGGCTTTGAGTGACACTTTCCAAGCCCAATGAGTGCCTCTGTTTTGGCACTGAGCCAATTACTGACAGGATAGCAATGTTTCTGGGTCTTTTACCTTGTAAGAAATGCAAGTGGTGAGTCTTAAACCTTTCCCTATTTGGAAACACCTGCTGGGGGTGTGGGGTGCATGCCAGCATCACAGTTGACCTCGGACTCTGAAGATTTCCACTTTGTGGGTTAAACTTTTTACCAAAAAAAAATTTGGAGTTATACCAAAACAAAGAATGTCAAACCCTTGATTTCAGCATTTTTTATCTAGGGCGGTATTTCCTGACCCTGGGGCTACAACATCCTGACGTCTCATGACGTCTTCAGCCAGTCCAGAGACTGCCCCAGAAGCTCTGCTCAGTGGCACCTGCATCAGTGCACAGGCTCCCTCCTCTATATGGACTGGCCAGAGAGGTCACAGCATGACAGAGTGAGCCATCCCTTGTGTGACCTTCCTGGAGAAAAACAGCCATGTGTAGGAATCCCTTGGGGAAGCTCCGTGCACCATGACACCCAGAAGACCCACGTCTGAGTGGCCCAAAGTGGCCATGTTTGAGCTGCAGATTTACTGAATGACTTAGCAGAGCACATTTTCTTAACAGAAGCTAAAAGACAAATTCTCTGAACTGTAGCATCCCTGATTTAAGCTCCCAAGTTACTCAGTGAATGGATTAGTAAGGCAAAACCCTTGCAGTACATCCCATGAATTCTCACCACACTGCTGTTTGCTTCCTGACCATCTGGATCCACTGCAGATATCACCCTGCATCCTATTTCAAAGCCCAGACTCAGCCTGAGGTGGGATTCCCCATACCACTCCTCTGGGTCCCTCAAGTGCTGCAAGGCTGGACTCCATGCTCCAGATCCCCAAAAATATTTCTATAGAGATAACCTAAACTTTCTCTGTGTTAGCCTTGGAATCACTTGCTTATTAAGGTTTTCCAGCATAACAGATGCTCAATAATGCCTCAAAATCCTCATTTCTGATTAGATCAACATACAGTACAGATCAGAGTCAATAAAAGCTTAGTGCATTTGCCCAGACTCTTTTAAATCTTCAGCTGTGTGTGTGCTTTTTCTGAGACTATGTGACTGAGACCTAGTGGATACTATTAGCATGCTCGCTTTGGCACACTGAAATTTGTTATTTTGCAGATCTTTCTTGATCTGATTCCAGCCTGTGTGTCATGTGCCAATAAATCATGTGGATTTAATCTTTTTTATCTGGTTCAGTCCAACCGTGTCTGTTGTGATGTGCCCCCCCACGCTACCTTTTTTTCTCTGTGTATGGGGGCAATATCTTATAGCACTCAAGTAATCTGACCCAAACCTTTTACAGCAAGTGTGGACTGTCATTTCCTTCCAGAGGACAAGTCTCACAGCAGATCTCCAGGAGCAGGTGAGCTGGGAAGAGGCCCCACGTTCACACTGCCTTCCCTTTAGGTTCTATACAGGCAGATGGATTCAAAAATCCATAAAGGGCTGTCACAACACCCACAAGGGATTTAGAAACTGAGCTCCCATTGAGAATTGTGTGGGTCTGGATGGGGCTGTGTTTTGGCCTTTGGCTTTCCCACAGCAGAAGTGACTGCTTCATTTTGAGCTGTCATTTCCTGGCCCCTGATGTACCTTCCTGGTGAATAAGCATTTTCTGCCACAGGGAATTCTTCTATGTGTTGCTTTCACTTGTTGTTATCTCTTCTTCCTTTGCTAATTGTTGGCCTACAAGGGCAGAGGTCTGTGCTCATAGAGCCCCAGACCCCAAACAACCTCACTGCCCTGGTAGTGTGCATATTGCCAGCATGGAGGCAGGCTGGACACTGTCTGGTTGGGCCAAGACAGTGCTGAGGGCTCAGCTTTCCAAATCACATCCTTCTAAGGATGAGCTCTAGCTGAGTGTGGTTTTGCTCTCTGATTGCCATAAACTCTCTCATGTGGCTCTTCCAAGAGCCATAAGCCCTAGGGCTGTCATTCAGCCATTTAAGCTCCATCTGGTGTGGCCCCTGCTATGAAAAGACTGCTTTTTACCTCCTGAGAAGGGCTCACAATCCTAACAGGATGCCCAGAATAGGCAATAGTGGAAGTGGTTTCCTTGTCCTCTAGCATTTGCCGGTATCTCTGTGAGACATCCTTCTTCTCCACATCCCTGTAACTTCCTTCACTAGCTGCAGTCTCACCATTTGCCATTATCTTTGTCCACACAGGCTCCAAATACATCCGTGCCCTTGTCCATTATTCACTCGATACCTTTTGACTCTCTGAAACCACATTTCAACTCAGAGAGTGTGTGACTTTCCTCTGTCAGATATGCTGTTCTCTACTGAAGACATCAGCTATCCAAAGCATGTCCTGGAGATTATACTGGTGTTTCTGCAGCAGACTGGCTGGGGGATATCCCTTGGGCATATTTTACACAGAAAAACATCTATTCAATAGGCAGATGAATTTTACTGAAATAAATGTGAGAATGCAATTGTAACCTGAAGGGAGGCTCCTGTAAACCACTGTGCGAATCTATTTCTAAATTTCCAAGTGCAAGGTGGGGAGATGCATTTTATTGTTTATACTTTCATTTTATTTATATTTCTGCCAGTTAGGAGACAAAGGAAAACAGGAGACTGTGCCTGTTTATGAAGAAGCCCTTCTTTTGAAAGATGTCAGAAAAGACAGACAAAAGCAAGCAAGTCTTGCAAAACAGCTTCTTAAATAACATTGCCAAGGCAAATACAGCTGAAGGATGATTTCCCTGATGTCTGCCTAGCTTCAGAGAAGTTTGCCTTTCATTACTCATCCTTCCCTTGTCACTTTGCCAGTGGCAAGGATTGAAGGATCTCTAATAGAGGTTTCTGCTCAGCTATTCTGCAGCACTTAAACCAGATAGTGTTTATCTGGGCACCCCAAGGGCAGTGAGATGTGCCCAGGGCAGTGGTGCTGAGGACACATGACACAGCCTTTGAAATAAAAGTTATTCTTGACACTTGGGGGAAAAAAACTCCAAAACTGTCTAGGCAAATGCATCTCCAGTTTAACAGCACAGGGAGCACTTGTTCAGCGTTGGATCTGAGCTTCATCTGAGCACTGAGGAAGCATAAGGATGGCCACAGGCAGTGGAGCCCTCCCCAGCTGCTCTGAAAAAACAGTTACACTCCTACAAAATCAGAAAAGTGCCCTGGATAATCAGAGCTTTTTTTAGTAAAAGTAACTATGAAGTCTGTAAGTGCCAAACAAGTTCAAAAGTCCTTGTGTTTTGCCAGAAACAATCTCAATGATTTGTCACTCAATGCCTGTAACATCCAGAATGTTTTTAAGAATAAGCAGCAGTGAACCAAAAGGCAATGTCTTCTTCTGGATGACTAAGAGTTTAGAGAAAATAGCTAAAGTACCCAATCTGTTGGTGGATCAGTGATTTTCTGGATTGAGATAAAGCCAATGATCCTGAAGGACCAAAATAGACTTATTTAGTATTTTGTGTCATACCACAGGCTGTGCTGTGGCTAAACTGATATATTTATCTCAGGAAAGTTGCCAAAAGTCACTAATTTCTTGAGTATGTGTATAACTTGCATGCAAATCAGCCTTCCCAGCAAAGGATAAAACTGCAGCGGTGTTTTGATTAACCAATTGATTTTGTCTGTAAGAGCCAAAGGAAGCATAGCTGTGAGAACATTCAATATTTGATATTCCTTCTCTGTAACTAGCACTAAATGGCAAATGTATTTAGATTCTCAGTGAGGTAATTGTTGCAGTTTTGTGCCATCTTGGTTTTTGGCTCTTGAAGATCTTGACATTTTATTTTGATTGTAATGATGATCATCTCCAGCTACAATCTGTCTTTTCATATTAAACATTTCAAAATGGTTTTGTTGAAGCAGATATTTAATTTGTACTATTTTTAAACCGCTTCAAGATATCTGAAGCTGTATATTCCAGACAAATTATGAAATAATAGCAAGTAAAAGAAGGAAACTTCTCAGCTCTACTCTTCAAATCTGGCTGCTGTAGTGCTGCATGCAGTTACAATGTTTAGATACTGCCTTTATAATAGATTCTTTACCATTATTAAATTAAGTCACAATAGATTAGTCTAATGCTTAGGGCATCTTAGTCTTATCCTCTACAGCTTTTTAGTGCCCCATGAGGGATTCAATATGTTACTGAAAGAAGAGAAAGAAACATGTGAACTTAAATTTAGTGCTATCTAAAAAGAGTTATGAAGTGTTAGGCTATAAAAATATTCTTTATGCTTCATGTAAAAGCCCAATCAATTTACATAAATTATTGCTTAACTACAGTTTAATCTTTAAAATTTCTTATAATAAAAGGAAAAGGTGAATCTTTATTTGGCTTTTGTTTGCTGATTATCACCCTTGCATTTAAAATGTAAAGTTTCTACATTTGAGCTGAAGACCCAGAAACTTTTAATACTTTCCTCTCCTACTGCATGAGGTAAACAAGAAAAAACAAATAAAATTAAGTCAATTCCAACTCCTTCATTGTTTCAGATGATGGAAAACTGTCCTTTGGTGAATTCAAAGCTTACTTTGCTGACGGAGTTCTGAGTGGAGAAGAACTGCATGAACTTTTTCGCACCCTTGATATTCACGATACTGAGTAAGTGCCCCCTTCTCACAACTCCAGTGCTGCTTTCTGTACCTGCAAATGGAAAACAGACCTCAGGCTGATTTTGGGAAAGAAGTTTGTGTAGAAAGCTGCTTGAGGGAAGCCAGGCTGTGTCATATGGCTATAAACTGTGTAAGTCAAGTGTTTCAAAAACTTGTTGAAATATTTGCATATTCCAATAGATGTGCTTTGGGTACTGAGAACACAGAGTGGAAATTGGATGTTTTCTGTATTCACCCACCATGGAAGGAAAAGGAGCTGGGCCTTCTTCAGGTTTAAATATGAATTTCTCAATTCTCAATTCCACTGAGTCATACTGAGATGAATACTTGGAGCAGATGTTGAGAAGGAAATAAAATAAATGAAGCAATTATATATAGTAAAAAGTTGAAAAAGTCATCCTGTCTGGTGGTGTGGTACTTGTGCTGGTGTGGTCCCTTGGGATATTCCCATTATGGTTGGGTTTAACAAGGCCACAGGGAAATGAGCTGACAGGATCTTCATGAAGTTCAGCAAGGAGAAGTGCAAAGTCCTGCTTCTGGGGAGGAACAAACCCCAGCTTTTGTGGGAAATGGAATCAAATTAAATGTAATTTTTTAGTAGAATTCACAAGATTTTAGAGTTTGTGCCAAAATAATGTCATGAAGTAAGCAAAAGAAATGGTACTCAATCTGTTGGACTTGTGGGGAATAAAAAACACTACAGATTTTATAAGGAGATTAAGGGATGGGGTGATGGAGATAGGGAGGGGGAGTCACCACCCTGGAGGTATTTGGGGGATTTGGCAGTGCTGGGTTAACAGTTGGACCAAATGGTTTTAGAGGTATTTTCTAACCCAAACAATTCTCTGATTCTATGGTTCCATGCACCAATATTTGCTGGGGCTCACTCAGCTGGAAAGCAGCTTGGCAGAAAAGGGTATTGGGGGAACACCAAGTTGAAAATGAGGTAACAACGTGCCCTTATGGCCAAGAAGGTCAATGAATGGTATGAATGACCCAAAGTCAAAAACTCATTTCAGAGCCAGATTCATTCAAACAGCTTTGGACTTCCTCATATGTACCACATTTCTGTATAAGTGGTTTTATTTTACCATAATTCCATTTGTCTGCAAGTATCCTGATAAGGGCAGAAATTCTTGATACTAAGCAAGATTTCTGAGAAAAAATATGGATGTTCTACATCTATTTTCCCTTCCTTTTTATTGGTAAAGTTTTTTAAATTAATGGATTATTATTATTATTATTATTATTATTGTTATTGTTATTGTTATTATTATATTATTGCTATTGCTATTGCTATTATTATTGCTATTATTTCACCATTTTCTATTTAACAGAAAAAATATAAATCTGAAAAATATATAGCAAAGTGAGGACAACATTATGTTTTTCTTCCTGGTAGATAGGCACACTTGAAGAATCAGTGCAATTATTGAAAGCTGCTGCTATTAACTGAAAATAGGTAATTAAACTGTCATAGCAGCCATCTGAGAAAGAGATCATTCTCACTGTCCATAAAAAGCCTGGCAAAAATCTGGGGACAAAAATCACAGAATATATACTGTGAAGGGTTCAGTTTTCATGTATTTCAGGGAATGATGCAGGTGGAAGATTAAGACAAGCTACTAAATTACCTTTTTGAACCAGAAGAAAGGATGCTTTGTATTGATGGATTAACATTTGTTACAGAAAGAGAACCTAGATATGGGTAAGAAAATGTACTTGAAACTTGGACTTAAGACAGCAACAAGAAGCTTTTTGAGTGTTTTTCATAAAGTCTTTAACTGATAAAAGGCTTTAGGGTGACTTTGCAGCTGAAAAGTATTATACCAGGCTTGATATTTAACAGAGGTAAATACATTTGAAAGGCTTTCCCTTACCCCTCTGTAAGCTTTTGAGAAACCTGTCAGCAAGACATCACAGGCCAAATATCAGATAGATACAGCAAAGAGAGACAGCTTGGCCAGTATAATATAATTTCCTTGCTGGCATAGCTTTCAAAAAAAAAAATAATCACATGGAGCAGATATAATGAAGCAAAAACTTTACTCACTGGCATTTCCTGAAAAGGGCAAGTTATGTAAAATGTCTCAAATTAATGAGCTCGCTAAGAAAAGTAGCAAAATGTTCATTGAACCTTGGGGAGTGTTTTAATGTAAGCTTTAGGAGAATCATGTACATATCAAACAATCCCCAAATCATCTATTTTTAGATGTTTTCACTTACAAATTATCCAAGGGAATGTAATGGAAATGATGCAACTCAGAAGTGGTTTATAGCCGGTTTTCAGTAGGGGAGGGCCAAGAATTCTGCTCAATTTTGTAGCTAGTAGGAGATTTGCACAGATTATTTTGCCTCTCTTATCCAATTAAAATGCAGACACTGTCAAACTCTGGGCAAATCTTTTCTCTTCTCTTTGTTTCACTATTTACAAATTGCAGCCTGTAGCCACCTATCCTAGAAATATTTTGTAAGTGTTGAGATTATGCAATGATCTACACTACATGTAAATGCCTAGGACAGGTGTCTAGGGAAGCATGTCATGATGCCTTAGTCATTTTTTGGAGTGCCTCAAGATTTCATAACCAGCTTGTCACAAGAGCAGACTTTGGGATGTTTCCACCTGTGTGAAATCCTTTAGCTCTGCCAGCATTCAAAACCTCTCTGTCTGTGTGTGTGCATGAGTCTTTGTACTTTAAAGCCTGAAGATGAAAAAGGAGATGTGGCCTTGGGATGATAGCCGTGGACCACAAACTCAGGCAATTTGAACTCCCTTCTCAGCCATGCTGCAGCAATTTTTCAATAAAATATTCAAAGTGTGAAAGACTTACCCTGGCTTGACATTTCTAAGGGAACTAAATTAAGCAGGTATTAAACCCCACTATTACACAGGCCTGTTGAAGTGAGATTTAGATTATTAACTTTTAAAAAGACCAATCCAAGCTAATGCAACATGCTTGTCACAAAGCAGATAGGCCGTGGAAGACTGCTGAAATGAGTAATTACCATTTCCAGTGTGATAGCAGGGCAAGTAACAGAGGTTTTAACTTCCCAGTAATTCAGGTTGTGTCTGCATGATTGACTAGGATCTCTGCACCTTTTTATTTGAAGCAGTCAGGTGTTCTCTTTTTACAAAGTAAAAGCATCATCATATTGGTGCATAATCAGCAGGGGAAACAGATGAATAAGAATTAGTTACTGCCACATAAAGTTTCCAAGACATAGGTTGAATAGTAGTTTATTATGACAGGATGAATTTAAATGTACAATTTTTCTAGACCCTAAAGTACAGGTTATTCATTCAAGACAGATCATTGCTTTTACTGAAAATTTGCATTAGCTAAGGGTAGGTACTTCCTCAGTATGTAACTTGGACATATATTTTGCAGTTCCTTAATGTACTTACATATGTACTATTTTTTCTTTCTCTTTAAAATCACCTTACCATTAATAACATTTGAAATATTAAATAAATACAACTAAAGACACAGTGTACAAATTGATTGCCTACATTTTTTTAACATCTTTTTCTTTTTCCTTTGGATACAGCCAGAAGCAAGTGCCAGAAGCAACCAAATTAGGTTGAGTATCCATGTAAAGTGAAGTAATGAAGTAGTGTATCCATGCAAAAAGGAATTTATTTTTCCATCTTTTAGTACTGCTGTGATATTTTACCTTTTTTGAAGGTAAGCTTTGATTAGGCCATACAATGAGCATTCCTGACATGTAATTAGTACATGGTGACAGCTTGCATTGATGCAGAAGGGATAAGCTCTAAACTGTTACAGCCACATCTGCAGGTTCTTGTTTCCTAGTGTGCATTTTCTTCCACTGCAAGTAGTGTCTTGTATTTAAAGACCCTTAAAAAAAAAACCCAACCAAAAAACTATAGGCAAGAAATCAAGAGCAGTGACTTAAGCTTCAGTCTGGAGTTGGTAGAGTGATTCTCCTCCCCTTTTTCATAATGGATTGTTTTGCAGGTAGCCCCAGTATAAACACACCCTAAGCATCTGGGCAGCATCTTAGGTTCTTTTTAAATTTTCGGGAGGCCAAGGTAGATCCCCACAGCTTCTTGAGTAGGAGCCAGGTCCCCAGAGTTTGAGTTAAACCAACATGAGTGCATGTCTGAGCAGGGAAGGGGCAAGGGGAAGACCTTATCTTTGTGTCCTGATTTGACATATATTTGACATGACATCCATGTTACACATCTGTAATGTCAGTTTGGACCTGCTCAGTGCTTGTCCTAACACTTCAAAAAATCTCAATATACTCTATTTGAAATCTATTTGAAACCTTTTAGAAGGTTTGTGAGGCTGAAGGAAACCCAGTGTGATTCCTCACCCCTCTCTTCTCCTTCAGTCTGGGCTCTGAGCTCCACAGTGCTCAGTGAGGCTCTACAGGGCTGGTGGCAGCAATGGGAAGAGTGTTGGAGCAAATGCAAGGGCTGCAAAGACACCAGAAGACTTTCTTTGTGCTAACAAGGAGGGTCATGGAGAACATGGTCTGCAGGTTGTAGTAATTTTCGAGCTGAAGTAATTTTGGAGCTGAAGACCCACATAGTCTGCTGTCTCAGGGCATTTGGTAAATCATCTCCTACTTAATTTTAATGTTGACTCTGTCATGTTTCAGCAGACCAAGAATCCTTGACATGGTTAATGGTTTAGTGAATAAGTCTTCACAAAAGTCATTGCAAATGTAACCTTGCTTTTGCTCTTATCGTTTACCCTTCTCTCTCCCCACTCATGACTTCCATGGAAATTGTTTTAGCATAATGGCACCCCCTGGGAAAAGGTGTCAGAAGATAACGAGAATATTTGGCAAAGTTACAAACTGGGAAATATACAGAAGGCCTCAAGGGGATTTAGTCTGCAGCACTGGCAGAGAGATGGTGCAATAAATGCTTCACTGATTACTGACTCACAGGAGTCTGTGGGGAATCAGACTTATTTTTCTCTCTTTACTCATTGGTAAAATGAAGTCCTTAGTCAGGACCCTGGTTACAAGGTAGGAGGGAAGCTAGAACTGTTGAGGGCCTGGGGCACAGGCAACCTGCCCAGCATAGGGAGGTCCCATTAAACCTTTGTGTGTGGCATAAGTTAAACTGTGCACAAGACAGAGATGAGTTTGGTGAGGACCTGAGAGCTTTGGCCACCTGCAGCACTGAGCTCGTGCTGGGCATTTGGGGAGTGTATCATGCTGCACACACAGCAGATGTAGGGATGGGACGTGGCACTATGGAGACACAGCTACATTTTCATGCCGGTGTGTCAGCAGGTGTCTAAGACTCCCTCATGGGCAGGGAAGTCACTGGCACCTAAGACGTGGTGCTGTTCACATGGGCTTTGGCTCAGCTGCCCAGGCATTAGGCATTTAAGATGCTCACACTTGAAAATCAGCCCAAGGTGGAAGGACTAACACAGAAGTAGTTGGGACATGGGTGGTAGGAAAAATGCTAGAGCATTTGAAGCAATACTGGATGCCTGTGTTATATCAAGTTACTTCTGAGTCTCCTCCCAACTGGTCTATTAAACCCTCTCAGCTCCACTGAATACACTGGGGCTCCTTTGCCTGGCAGGGGAGGTTGGACAGCTGGTGCACATATGCACATCTACACTTAGGACTCATCACTCAAGTGAATAAACCTTCCTCCCACCTGCCCAGGTCTTCATTAGCAGAGGCCTAGTTCCTCCCTTGGGTCAAAGGAGAAATGCTGAGACCATCTGCCCTAGCAGCAAACTCCAAAATGTGACTATTGGATGTTGAGAGTAAGAGGCTGGTTAGCCATCCTTGCCGCCGTGGGAACCCATGAGCCTGGAGCCCAGTACTGTGCACTGAAATTAAAATGAAATTCATGTTTATATGGACCAGAATGCTTCCTTCAAGGCTCTGCTTGCAAAATTACTAATGACAAGTCCTCAGTAGTTTAAGGGTACTCTCTAAGTGCACTAATTATCTCTGCCGCTCCTTTTGTTTTAGTTGGAAGGCATGTCTCAGTCTCATGCTATTGCTGATCTGTCACAGTTCAATATAAGTGCACAGAAAAAAATAATTAGCCCCTAAGTAAAACAAGGAAAATAAAAAAAATATTAAGAACAATATGACATGCAGACAGGATCTTTAATTAGATGAACTGCTGGTGTGTAATTTTTTTAAAGGAATTGTTGAATGCAAATTTGTAAGAGGAAAATAATATGTTGAGGTTTGACCAGTTTTTAAAAATTGGTTCTTTTAGATTAAATTACAGTTTCAGGCACATGGTGCAGCATTGGCATCAGAAAGGTGTGTTTGCTAATATTTAGGACATGTGATTGCATCTATTGGCTTTAACACAGATTTCTCAAGACTATAGCTATAGAAATCAGTTTGGAAATAAAGCATATAGACAAAGGCAAGATACTGGTCAGAGTGAGCTGATTATATGTTTTAGTATTTCACAACTGATCAAAACGAGTTCACCAAGAATGATTTACAAAATCCTGATGCTAACAGATCCTCTGGTCAGACAGACAAGCTGCAAATAGAATTTTGCTTGGAAATTTTCCATATGAGTGGTTATTTTTAATGGGAAATTCAGCTTTCTGCAGAAACAAATGGCAATCCCTCTCAGCCAAAAAATCAAACAGTAATGACTATTTTCAGTTGCCTTTAACTAAATGGAGCTGACTTAAATTGCTTCTTTTCAGTTCTGCAGTAGATAACATTGGCTTTCCTGCAGTAAGCTCGTTGCTTAATGGTAGGTGTAGTTTGAAGGCCTGGTCCCTTCCATAATCTGGCTTTCCCAGAGAACCACAAGAATTTCAATACCGCTCAAAAATCACCGAGAAGTTTTACAATGACAGCAGGTAGCTCTGAGGATTCTTAGGTGAGTCCCACCAGGCTCCATAGATTTGCAGGGATCCACCTGAAGGAGCAGATCCCAGTTTCAGGCTCTACTGGGAGTCAAACATTCTCACAGCCATGGTCCTCCAGCTCAGGGCAGTGAGACCCCTTGGTCCATCATCTGTGTTGAAGACAGAGGCAAAGAATACATTAAACACCTCTGCCTTGTCCATGTCCCTGTTTGTGAGGTGCCCATCCTCATCCAGTAACAGGATGATGCTATTTCTATGCTGCCTTTTGCCATTAATATATTTAAAATAACTTTTTATTTTCTCACACATTTCTGGACAGTTTCAACTCCAGTTGATCTTTGGCTATATGAATTTTCTCTCTGCAGTGGCAAACTGCATCTCTGTATTCTTCCAGGTCACCTGACCTTGCTTCCACTGGGCACATACCTTCATTTTCCAAAAGAAGATGCCTGTTCAGTCAGCAAAGCTTACCTTCTTCCTTGTTCACTTGATTTCTGACATTTTGGGATTGCCTGGTCCTGTGCTTTTCCAAGGAGTGCAAGAAACCAAAGTAAACATTTTATTTTGTCTGAGAATAAATAATTTAAGCTCAGGGTTTTGTATTTTTTAAAAAAATCATTTTGTGACAAAATCAGAAATTGCAACATTATCCCTTCCTATGGGGTGAAAACTCTGAAATTTGCTCTCTGTGGCAAAAGTCACCATGATGCTGCATCTCATTTCTTCATTTAGGTTTGTGTCGTTCAGGCTCTGCAAAAAAATCATAGCTCTGCAGCCCTTGTACAGTGCTTTACAAATTTTGGCATAGACCGGGAGGTTTAATAGCATTATTAAGGCTCTTTTAGCAACACAAAGGTTGCTGTAGCTGGAATGATTAAGGTGATTTGTCAGCGATGTAGTCATCTCATGCCTGTGAATCACTGCTGAATGCAAAGGACTAGAGGGTTGTTTTTTTAGATGAGTTCTTAGTCAGGAAAAAAACTTCCTTTATTCTCTCCTTCAGTCCTGCCCCAGGCAGAGCAGTAAGTGATGATTCTGAAGTTACCACTTAGCCTGGAGCTAAGCAAACTAGGCAATTATTTAGTGAAGCAAAATGTGGGATAGCAAAAGAGCTGTGACCCCGCTGCCCATGTCAGAGCCCAGAGAGCCAAGCTGGCTGCTGCCTTTGGGAGCCCAGAGGGTTCACAGTCCAGATGGATCTGGGGTTGAAGAGCAACAGTGTCCTCAGGGCAGCAGGAAGTTTGTCTCCCCAGAGACAGAAGCTTTGTCCCACTTCTGCCCCCTCTTCCTCCTCTCCCTTTTTTGTGACCTGAGCATCTTGCAGCACTGCATCCTGCTGGATGCAGTTTTGCCTCCACTGGTAAGAAACCTTGAACAAACATGAACAAAAGGTGTTGTTTGCTGTTGCAAAGGAGCTGTGAGGCAGAAAATCCTTAAAATTGAAGTGAGCACATAGGGCTCCTTTGCAAAACACCCTCAGTAGTGTTGGAGCAGTTACTTCATTTTGCTGACTTCAAGTGAGATGGTACACAGGCTTTCTTGTTACAAAGACTTTACAGCTTTTTGGCTGAGATTTATTCTTGGATGCCTATTCAGCTACCCTTGCATAGTTTAAGTAATGCTTAATTCCTTTTAGTCACAGATTATATACTTCTACTTAACAATAGGTGATACTAGCTTCAAACTTTCATCTCTAAACCCAAATTTAACAAAAAGACGCACAAATGGGACAGCAAAGATAGTTAGTTCAAGCTTTTGAAATAAATCCTTCTGATATCTGAGAATGGAGAGCTGAAGAAGAAAGTGTTATCCTTCCCCAGCTGTAATTTGTGGCAATGATTTTCCTAAATTAAGTTAGTTCATAAAGTCTTTCATATAGTATTGGATTCTTCAATAAAGTAGCTGCTTTATATTTCAGACTCCATGCTCTGTAAGATATTGCCTCTTCTTGTGGTCCAGGGAAAATATGTAGATCTTATGTTGGTTCCTCTGCCTGGAGGTGCCTTTTGTACCATAGAACCGTGTGTGTCAGGTCAGTGGATGCATCCATGGACCCACAGCAGTGGATGAGTGGAATAGTTTTAACCTTCTCTTCTCCCTGGCTGCCCCCAGTCCACAGCTAACTGTAGTGGACAGAACAAGAGCACAGCTGCTTTGCCATTCTACATTTTGGACTAGTTCCAGAAGTACTACAAATAAGCACTTTTGCCACCATTCATTCAAGTGAATTTGCTTATTTTTCTGTCACTGATCAATAAATATGATCAACTTTTCAGTGAACAGGACTGCTCAGTGCAATAGTCCTTTAAAAACAGCTCATCTTTTTTAGCTAGAGAAGATTTTAGACATGGACAGGTAGAAGGACTGCATCTAGTAGTCAGAAAGCAAATTGAGAATTATCATTCTGGCATGATGCAAAGGCATTTGCCTCACCTTATGCTTTGGTTGCTTATCATGAGTGGAGGGCTGGTGCCTGAATGTGAGTCATCCAGCAAATATTGTTAATAACCTGTTCAGCATTGCCAGGTTATAGGTCTAAGCAGAAGCATCCTTGAAATGAGGAACAGGTGCCTGCTGTAAATCTGAGTACTGAGTTACAGAAACAGCCCTCTGGTGTGCACCTTACTCTTGTACTATTAAACACTTGCCAAACTTCTTTAATTATTTCTGTAGCACCTTACAGGGAGCTCAAAATTGTTTGTATGCAGCAAAAGAATTCCTGGGTTTGTTCACAACTGTTTTTGAAGCAGCATGTCATTATTTCCGAGAGAATGAAGTAATCACTGACACAAAATTATAACTTCTGTGCCTAGAACAGCATCCCCTTCAAATAGGATGCCAAGAACAATGAAGCCTCCAAGGGTATTTATAACAGAAGGAAATACGGAATATGCTAGAGAGAAATCCATGTTCTTTATGTATTTTCTGTGTTTTTTCACAGCCTGCACAAAAGATTTTGGATAGTATTTTCTGGTTATTCAGGTGTCCAATTCTAAGTGAAAATGAACTCAGCACGTGAATATTTTTCCATTTTCACTGGTAGTCCATTTGCAGCTGTGCCACTCCTGTCAATAGTACAAACAGCCTATTGAAAACAGGGATGCTGAAAGCCTCTGAGCCATTCCCTATGTCAGTAACATGGTGCTGAGGATGTTGAAAAGAAGACGGATCAGAATGGATTTAAATATAAAATTTTAAAAGAGAGCATGAATTTGGTTAACAATGTGAAAGTCTGTTTTAAACACAGTTATCAAGCTGTGCATTAAGAAATGCAGAAGTGTCTTTTACATTAAGTCATTAGGGCAGATGACGTGAAGGAGCAGAAAATGCAGGGATGATAAAAAAGAGCAGGCATTATAACAGCAAATTCCTGTCATTTAACCACATCATATCCTGTCAAGGCTCTTTGACTCAGGCAATTTTCCAGCTTTCAGGGTTTCAGTTTGCATCTAAGAGGTGAACAGTTAGACTGTTCCAAAATTGACTGCTGAACTGCAGAAGTGTTGGCCAGAGACATTTGATCATAGATACTGTAGTGATTTGTGGTAATCAGCCTTAAGGAGTTGAAGACACTTTTCCCCATCACATAGTTTGTTTACCTAAGAGTTGAGTTTCACAGCTTCAGCACCTGTTCTTACAGGCTGTGAACTCCTTTATGCCTGCCACCAAGGTCATTGGAGAAATCAGGTGCAAGTCTCATTTGCAGCCATCTAACTTGGCCTGTTTGAATGTAGATAAGAATCACCTTCAATTAACAAATGTTGTGTGAAAATCTCATTTACATTATCCATTAAAAGTGTTCAGAAGCTTTTATAGCCCTCAGTATGCAAGTTTGTGATAATCCAAGATCCTGCAATTTCTATCAGTTTCACTCCCTTGTGAAATAAAAGCCAGATATATGGAAGTTAGCAGTGGAGAAAGTGATTTTAAAATAGTACTGTGTCATCATTTCATTAAAACGTCAATTTAAAAATTACATTAAAAAGATAACTGAAAAAATACTAAGTGCAATCAGCCATTCAATATTCACCCCTCAGAATAATTCAAAGAGCACATTCATGCTTTTAAGTAAGTTTCTTTAATTTCTTTCTTTTCCTCCTTGGAAGAAAGGCAATATGCTAACTCTCCGTAATGAGCTGTAGGTCAAATGTTTTTCTTCTTTCAACTATTAAAGTTGATCAAGATGAAATCTGCTTCAAGCAAACAGGTTTGAATTAAATAGAACACTTCCCTACACTTATGCATTTATATAGTGTTGGCATGGGAATGTGGCAGTACATCTCTACTTTTCACATCACTAATTTTGCCAAAGTTAGTAGTGGTGAAATGGTCTTGCATGGCCGGAAAGCCTTAGGGATTACGTGTGCTCACGGGCTATGTGTGGTTTTATCTTCCCTCTGTACTGTCTCTCCCACAGAACATTATTGCACAGCAAGGATTGCAAACAGGAGAAAGATACTGGGTTTTTTCTTCTTTAGCATGGAAGGGCAAACTCTCTGAGCCTTGCTGTCCACCATGACAGCCACAGAAGAGGAGTACAGGCAGAAAGGTGAAGAAAAAAAAATAAAACTCAAAAAAAACCCATTTCTGATGTTTAGATGGATTCCTGCCAGAACTGGGGCCAAATGTGTAAGGCCTGAGGAGCAGTGACTGCATCATGATGCACAGAGGCTGAACTTTAGAGTGAGTCTGCAGTGAGTAGGAAAGTGCCAGTGGGAACCTGGCCAGGAATGGAGGCTGCACCTGCAGAGCCAGCTTCAGAAAGGCTGCAACCTTCTCCCCTAAGGCAGCAGAGGAAGGCCAGCAAGAGCCAGGAACTTGCATCTCCTGCTGCAGCCCAAGCACGGGGGCTTCATCTCCCAGTCAGGCTAATATTTGAGTTGCACTATTTACCAATACAACAACAACAACAAAAAACACCATTATTAACCTCACTAACCTTTTACATTCTTATCTTTCCAGCAATCTTGACACAGAAGAGCTCTGTGGTTAGTTCTTTTTTGGGAAAGAACATAATCTATGCCTGCAGCAGCCCTGTGCAAATAAACATGCCGTGTGATTTTTTTTTTTCTGTTTAATCTTTGTAGCTCAAGCAGAAAATAATTTCCACTCAGAGAACTCCTGGGAAAATGTAGATGGCTTATAATCTTTTCAAACACTGTCATCCCCTATGTGCAGAATTTACTTTGAAAGTATTTTTCCTGATCAGTATTTCACAGTCTCTGAGATTCAAGATCTGTTCTGACATATAGATAGATAGATANTAGATGATAAATGACTTGTATTTTATTTCCCTTTAGTGTGAGATATTTTTTCTAGTTAGTTTCTCACTTCAACACTTGTCATATGCTCCACTAAAAGAAAATTCATTACTTTCCTCCTACTTGAGCCAGGGACAACAGCAAGTTTGACAAGTTCTACGATCCTTTGTCACAATAAAGCTCCTGCAAAGCCTAGATATTGGCCCAATTACCCATTTCTGAACCTCATTCTGAGCTGTGAGTCATTTCACCAACACCCTATTTGCTCTCCAGCTTATCTTACAGCACCTGATTTAGGAGTCCTTGCTGCAGAAAACAATTTACAAAGGTTTTTGCAGGTTCTCCCACAAAATGTCAGAAAAAATAAACCCCATACTTGTCAACACCAGCCAATTTCTGAGGGAAAGATGGCAGTCTGATAAGTTTTCCAATGGTCAATGTCAAAGACCTTTAAAAGGTGAATAAATAAAAGTTGAATACCAGCTCATTTACTCACCCACAGAGTGACATGGCCAATAACCCACTAAAAGACACCTCACTCTGTGGCTTATAAATATAAGAAAAGAGGCTAATCTGAAGAGAACTGGGCTGTGACAACTTCTGCTGGTTGAGCACCTGGCCAAAGCTGTGTAAACGCGGCTGAGGAAGAGAGGTGGTTTTGTTCCACAGGGGATTTACTGCATGAGTGTTGCACTGGAGGCATGTAGGCTTGCTGGCTGAGGGGGTGTCAGTCCAGCACTGACTCTGTCTACTGTCTGTTTTAATTAAATACAGGGTGCCTCAAATGCCTTTCAAGTCTTTCAAATGTTGCCACTAGGATGTTTCTCATCCACGATTCTGGTACTGAGTTTATTCAACACGTGTTTAACCTTGTGATAGTACAGCTCTGAGTTGTATCAGTTCACCTCAGAAATGAAGCTAAAAAACATCCAGGGTTCTAATTCATAATATGTTTCCATCCTAAATAATTTCATTCAACCTCTCAGCAATATCAGGTCATGTCACAGTGTTCCTGGTAACTTATGTTTTCATGATTCTCCTGAGAAGCTCATCTTAAAAGCCAAAAAGTGTTGCTATTTATTATTTAAAAAAGCTCCTATCTAATCTTGTTCTTTCTGTCTACCATTTAGATGTTGATTTTCATGCTCTTCCAGGTGATCTGATGTCTAAATGCTTTAAGACAGTCTCTAATCTTTAATGTAATTTTTTTTATTTTTCACACTTTTTCCTTCCTGTGCTTCCCTCTATTGTATTTCACCACATCAACTAAATAGGAACTCTGGTCATGATTTCCCAGGTTTGCTTCTTCTTTTTGCTGTAATCCCTCTGATTTTACATGAACTCTTTCTGCTAAAAAGACCTTTGCTTTGAGAAGCTACACAAGGATATCCCACAATTTATTATTTCCATGATTTTTATTAAAGTGAATTTTGCATGCATCATATTTGTTGAAAATATCACAGCACCTGGGACTAGAAGCTTGTCTGGCCAACTTATGGTGTCTTCATTTCTCAGAGAAACAACAGCTCTCAACCAACCCTGCCTCACAACAGCCACCACTTGATATTATCTGCTCTAAGGGAATTATTCATTTTTGTATCAATATAATCAAATTCACCACATACATATGACAGCTTAATTTCCTGCTAGTAACTATAGACTATTAGACGCAGCATCAGTTTACAAAGAAGATGTAGATATTTTGAAAAGGAGTTTCTTTCAGCTGTCAAATTGATATTTACATTTTCTGTAAATTTGGGAACTCATTTATTGAAAGAAAAGGTTTTGAAATACTGACATAGGTATTTCAAGTACACCAGGAATGATTTTGCAGAGAAAAGGTACAAAATCTAAAAAGAAAATTATTATTTTCATTTTAATTCCTTTCCATTTTGCATTTAGATATTTAATATCGCCATAATAAAATTCAGACTTGATAAAGCTGATATTCAATGCAATACTGGTTTTTCAGGCCATTTGTAGGTGACATGGGATTTCGTCTTTTTCCAGATTAATTTTCAAAGCACTTCAGAGAATATGAAAATGTTCTATCTGTCTTGGAAGACTTAAACATAACTATACTGAAGGCAATGGACAAAACAAAGAAAGCAAGTAAAAATTGTGAAAATTTCTTTACATTGTATATTTTGTTTGTTTGGAGTATTTCTGGTAGTTTTCTTATCTGAATTTACTAATTCATATTTAAGTTCTTCCAAATATACGTGTCTGTAGCAAAATCCAGTATATAAAGGCTTGTAAAAATGGTTGCAAATTTAAAGTCCTGTCTGCAAATTATTACAGTTTGGATATAGCCAAAATTCTCTTTTTGAATGGTCTGAAGAATGTTCTTTGCATTGTTGTACGAAGAGGGTTCTATGTCCCCTGCCAAATGTGGGTAAGAATCAGCACCAACGTTTGGAAATAGACCGAGTTTGAAAAAATAACGTGGTGGGTTGAGAGAAACCTCCTGGCCAAGAAGAAGATTTCGTTTCCATTTGAGGCATTTTAAACAAAAGCAGTGGTCACAGAGACTGCCAAGAGGAGGTGTGAGGGCTGCTGCCCACCAGCACAGCACACCAAGGAGACCTTTACCCTGGAGAGAAGAGAGGTTCTCAGGGGAAGAGGGTCAGTTTCTCCACCTGCACATCTGACCAGGAACATGGCCGTGCTGCTGGACATGCCAGGCAGCAGATCCACCTGGCACTCAATTCATTATGGTTGTACCTGCTCCTGTGTCTACAGCACATCCCAGCTGTGAGTCTGACCAAAATGCCTCAATACGTTGTGTGATTCACTCCTCTTCCCTGGCTGAACAGTTAAATACCCTGTGCAAGGTGGAACAGCTCCAAAAGGTGAGGGAAAGCACAAACCAGGGAAGTGAACCCAGATCCTTCAAACTCAGCCACAGATCCACACCAGGCTAGTCATCAAAACCAGAAATTTCAGCCAAAATTATTCAGTGAGATCCCATGGAGTCAAAAAAACCCTGGGTTTGGGATTTTTTTTTTTTCAGTCGATCAGTGGAGAGATCAATGTGGAGAAAGTTGTACTTCTTTAGTGAAGCTGTTATCTTTGGTATTTGGATGTTTGCAGGAGTGAAGTACTCATACATTTTACATAATCTGACAAAATAAAATCCCAGAAGTGTAGCTTTTTTATTTAGAGCTTGATCCAGCAAGCTGAATGTCTCTTCATTCATGCCGTGCATCTTCCACTCCTAATGAAGTGAATGTTTAAGTTTCTTCAGCACTGAGTCACTGTCTTGTTGAGCTGGATATTTAAAAGCAACAGATTGGGTCATTTCAGCTATGCATAATTTTAAAGAAACAGCCTGTGTATAAAATACTGCTCCTGAGGGGCAGGACGCCATCTCATAACAACTGGAAGTAAATAAAAGACAGCATTTAAGAATTACTTCAGAAGTTAATTACAAGGAGGAGTCCCAGCAGAGTAAGGAGATTCTAAAACATATGTACTGGCCTGACTAGAAACATGGATAAGAAAATCTGCAATATTATTAAGTGTTTCGTTTGTCTCCTTGAAGAACCCATCTAAATTATAACCAAAACACAATTTCTTTGAATTTTATTTTCTTAACTGAAGATTCAAGTCTAATGGGTTTTCTGTCATTCAGGAATGCTTCAGTTGATTATATGTTAGAGATGGCAAAAATAGACAAGGTTAACACTGGAAAAACACTTTTAATTCCATTTAGTAGAAACTGTGTGTGAACACAGTCAAACAAAAAAAGGTGTCCTCAAATATTCTAAAATAGAGCTTTCTGCCAAGGATAAGCTCAGCCATTACAGCTTTGTATGCAAATTAAATTTTCAATTCAAAATTTGTATTGTTTTCAACTGGAACTCAGTTCTAAGGAAACAGATAAGTTATTTGACCTCATCACCTGATAAATCATTGGAATTCCATCTTAAATAGTTTTACTTAAGTTTGTGGTCTAAAATCTGGAGTACAGCCATCTACAATCAAAGCTGGAGGTGCAGCAAAAGTTAGTTAGTACATTGAAACAGCATAATAAATGACGTTCATCACCAGTGACACACAAGATGTGAGACAGCTCACAGCTTGAGCAGACTCCCTGCTCATGCAGACAGGTGCTCAGAAGTGGTTGGTCTGCTTTTATGACCATCACCACTCATCCCAGGCAAGACTTGGGTTTCCTCTCCTAGTGCAGCATAAAACTTTGTCACTGTTCTGCCACTGCAGCCACTGAGTCCCTTGAACAGTCACTGAGTAGTAGCAGCATTTATTACTATCTTTTAAGTGATGCCCTAGTTGGAAAATTCAGATACAGAAAAGAAGTCTGGAATTGAAGATCTGCACTGTGAGACCCAGCAGCACACAGTGTATCTACAGTGGCTGAGTCAGATCCCTCCTGCCAAACCAAACTAAACAGCATCTGGGAAGACAGGGAGCCCTTGGGAGCCTAGGAACCATTAACGCTCCATTGCTTGATGGGAAGGTGATAAGCTAGAGCTGCAGAGAAATACATTTTTCCAAGAACATATTTCAGCAGGGAAAAGACTTGAGTTGCATTTGCAAGCAACATACTTCAATACAAATCCCATCAAACCAGAAGATGGTAGAGGAGTTACAGTCTTTCTGTTCTGGTACTGTTTTCCCTGTGTTTTATCCTTACAGTAGGAAGGAAAAACATCTAAGGAGTTTTAGAGGGATTTGTGACATCTGATATGTGATCATTTCTTAGGATGTAGAGTTTACTACTAGAGTGGTGAGGACAGGTTAATCTTTGGTGTCCCTTGGTTTTCTTGCTCCTGCCAAGTTGATATTTTCTGGATCAAAGTACTATCTGGATAGCTCTGTTTATTGCATTTCTTCTTCATCTTATATACAGGAAGTATTAAAAATCAAACACTCAGCAAAACTTTACAAATGCATTCTTTAGGCCTTTTTTTCTTTTATAAAGCATATTTAGTTAAAATACTTAATCTTTTTTATTACCCACATGAACATAACACTTTCAACAAACTGCATTTTTATTACATTCTCTAGCTTGCAGTCACATATAAATATAATTAAGAAACATTTTGCAACCCACAGCTCTGAAAATAAAATGTCACTGAATAATGATGTAGATAGGTAAAACAGACCATTTGTTTAAGGTACTCGACATCTCAGTACTATTGACTCATGAATATTGAAAATCAGAAACTTAGAGATTAAATATCATGTCTTCCCTAAGTTACCAAGCTGTAAAATTGTTGCTGTTTGTCAGCTGTTTGGTAAGAACAAGTTTTGCCCTATCATTTTGATTTCTGGTATTGCTATAGTTTATTGCAAATGCAACCTTCTGCTGATGGTGAGCTGTTTTGTACCCAATAACCTAGTAAAAGCTCATTTAATCACCAAAAATCAAATTTCCTTATGAAATTAAATTGACAATATAAAAGTATTCAGGGGTTTAAACAGTTATCTGAAGATATTTTAGAAGATCTGGGATATTCAAGGATGTCCAAGATGTCAAATAGCACAAATAGCACATAGGACCTCTAGGAGACCTGGGGGCAGGATGAGACCTCCTCCTGGAGCAGCAGCTGGAAACCAGGTGGGTCTTTGTAGGGCACCAACTCCAGTTCAGATAATTGAACAGCTCTGAGGTCTCTGAAAGGTTTTTTTTCCCAGAGGAGCTGTCTCTCAGAGGAGGAGCAGGTGATGCTTGCCCTGATCTGACAGTATCTTTCATCAGTCATTGCACCCATTTGCAGTTCACTTTTTCGTTGGCTGAAGAGCACCCTCCTCTCTGCCTGACTCCTTCAATTTCAGTGTTGGCAGAAGCCGAACCACAGCGGGCTGGTGGCCAAGTCACTGTGCCAGGGGCATTTCAGGATGGGACACACTCCCTGCTCCATGATTTCAGTGCCTGTTGGCTTGAGCCTCACCTACCAGTCTGCTGTGGAACTGACAATGGTCCTGACATAGAGACTATCAGCTCTTTACTTACTGGAGCAACAGCTGGAACTGAGACTGTTTGCACTGGCACAATGGCAAACTGGTGGGAACTGGGAGTCACTGGGAGTGACTGGATGTGGCAGAGCTGCTTCCTCAGGAGAGCAACACTAGGTGACCATGCAGTTGTTTCTTTTCCTTGACAGTGCAGGGCCTGTTTAGTACTCACACTCCCTCAGATTGTGACCTGCCTCAAAAGGGACTTGGGAACATCACAGCTGTTGTAAGTGTAATCCATTCTCCAGCAACTAAAAATTACATATCTGAGCTGCTACTTAGATTTTATTGGTTAGATTTATTAGATAGTATACTTTAATTTCATAAGGAAATAGTGCTATAGATTCTAAGAGAAAAAAAAAAAAAAACAAAACCCTGAAACTGGTTTTTACAGTTTACACTGCTAATAAAGGTGAAACTTTGATCCAGTGAGTAGGAGTGTAGCTTGACCTTATATAACTTCTTATCTCAAGTGCAAATACAATGACTACAATGCAATAGCAATCTCCTGGATAGACTTGGGCAGGACTTTTGAACACTCAATGGAAAACTTTTATTTTTTCCACAGATTAAAGCCAGAAGGTGCTTTGGCTACAGCAGTTAATGCACACATTTTCAAAGTGATGACCTCTGAGTGCACACTACTCCTGTAAATACTGAGGTACAGTTCTTTTGGAGACAAAAGCACAGCAGGCTTGCATGGAAAGGAATGGCAGACAACACAGGAAAAGAGGGACGGGACACTACAAATTTTCTTCTTTTCATGCTCTGTAAAAGTCTGATTCTTTGCTTTGGAGGGACTTTTTTCCCTCCTTTGCAGCTCTTTTATGAAAGACACCTAACAATCTATCTGTGATAGCAAAGGACCAGACTAGTTGAACTAGCAAAATGTGTTTGAGCTGTTGTTATCAAAACTGGTTTATATAAGACTGGTTTTCATGCAGCATTTACATTTGCAAAACATAAGCATTAATTTTAGGATGAAAACAAGACAATTCTTCAGGATGAAAACAAGACAATTCTTCAGTGGAGATATAAAGTTCTCAAATAGCCTTCCAAGTCTCTTGGGGGGAAAAAAACCCTAACTTCTTTTTACACGTTGCTTGCAAAAACATAGAAAGGGGGGTGTGGGGTGTGCAACAGCAAAATGCTGGATGAACACAGCAAGTCTAATTATCTGCTTCTATGAAATCATTACTTTTTCTGCTTTGCTCAAAAAATCCCAAAGCTAAGCAAAGTCAGTGCAGCCTTATTATTACTTGAAAATTTCTTGAATAGTCTAAAAATAGGAGCCAGTAAAGTAAAAGAGAAGATTACAGGAGCTAAGAGGGTAACAGAGCTTTAAATTTAGTTACTGATGGTGTATTTATGGTAATTATGTAAATCACTGCAATCTTGAGGGTTGATATCCATTATAAACCAGAATGCCTAGATTTTTTTTACTTGCATATTTGACTAATAGAACATTTATGTAAATTTTATCTCAAAACAAATTATCTGGGAAGAAAGTTAGATAAGCATTTGTTGACAATGGTGTTCCACAACTAACATTCTGTTTGAGCAAAAATGTTTTAAATTGCTTTTTTGTTTTCACAAAAACTGTGTTAAATTGGCTGGCACCCCTTTTTTCCAGGAGGTTAGAATTTATTAACATTTTTCACAGAATCTAGTCTTGTTCTCTTTGAAATTGCACTTTTTGCAAATGCGCCTTTCACAGAATTAATGCAATGAATAGCTGCTGAACACGAATAACAGGTACGGCTCAGTTTATCCTGAGTATTAATTTTCATGCACTGACTTGGAAAGCAGTTCATTTGTTCCTTTAGATTTATCACTGATTTTTTTTATGTCAATCATGAAATCATAGAATCATTAAGGTTTGGAATCACTCCAGCTGGAAAAAAATCCTTAAATTCATCAAGTCCAACCATTAACCTCTTGACACTGCCAAATCCACAATTCAACCATGTCCCCAAGTTCCACATCTACACATCTTTTAAATACCTCCAAGGATGATGACTCCACCACTTCCCTGAGAAGCCTGTTCCAGACAGTAACTGAACTGACTGTCTCTCAACCTCAGAGAGGAAAGCTGGGGATAATGCTAAATATATCACCAGTTACATCCTACCCTGCTACAAGGCAGAGAGGACCCTACAAATAAATGCTGTTTTTATCTGGGAACGTTATTAAATTATGTTTTGGAATTTTTATTTCCGTTTACTTTTAAGATTGTGACTGTTAGTGCAAGTCAAATCAAACTAAGATGAATTGAAAAAGTTGGAAGCAATTAATTTTGAGGGGTCATGCAAGGATATTCCAGAGATTCACGCCTTTCCTCTTCTAGCTCCTTATCAGAGTAATGAAAACTCTTAGGAACATCTTTGATCTTTTTTTGTGGAAGTTTTATACCTATTGGGTCAGAAAGACACAATGTTCAGATTTTTGCCAGTAGCAGAGAAGATGTGTTTAGTCAGAAATGAAGATAAAATGAAAACCCCCTTAATTTAATATTCATGCCTCTAAACAGAAATTACTTCACAGCAGAAAAATAAACATTTAACTATCCATTCTCCTCTTGATAACTATCAAAGCCACCAGCAGCTTTGATGTTTCCTATGTATTGTTTCAAACTTCTCCCTGGAGCAGTGGCTTTACACATTTCCCTGCTACCTGCTAATATCAAACACAGCCAAAACAGTTTCATATCTCTAAGCTATGTGATGCACCTAATAGCACTTAAATAGGAGATTTCATCCATGTATGGATTTTGTGCATACTATTATTGCAACAAGAGTGTATTGCTCCTTCAGTAATCCCAGTACAGGAGAGTGATAGACTGCTCTGAGAGATGCTGTTACAAACGTGTGGTGATCTTCTTTCTAATCAGCTGTGGCTGCCTCTTTTATCTCACTGCTGTTAAGTCAGCACTGTAGATGGTTAGTAGAAACTGTCACTGTTGCAATTCCCTAGGTAGAATTTAAACACATAATTTATGCTAAAATTTATACTTGGATAAATTTGTAAAACTTTTGTCATGTTCAAAGTTGAATCTAACATTTGGGCACATCCTGCCTTTGATCACTTTTACAGTGAGGATGCTGTAAAGGGTACATGTGTGTGACATCAATGCATTGAGCATCTCACAACATGGCTTCTGGTGAAATTATGATTTCATTCTGATGCTGTTTTGATGTCTTCTTACAGTCTGAAGAATTAGATTTTAGGAATTTCTTTTTAGTGAAGTTATTCTGACTAATTCTATATCCTCAATTTAAAGTTGTAACCCTGGGCATTGTCCCTCTAATTTGGGATCTAATTTGGGAATTTGGGCAGGAGACATTCTATGATAAAGGGAAATTTAAATAAATGATTCCTTACTGAGTTCTACTCAATGGTAACTGCTTTTCAGTTGACTTGAGGGTATTTTCTGTAAAGATAAGCATAAATATTTTTGTGAAATTATTTTTAATGTGACATATAGATGAGAAACAGAAAATTGCTAAGTAATATCTCAGTAAGAAGTGTCCCACTCCTTCTCCATCTCAAGGAGCTGCTCTTCTGATAAATGGAGCAGCACGGTCAAGTCACCCAGGGGAGAAGGCTGAGGCTGAGAGGATCAAGAGTTGCTGAACGTTGGTAACCCTGAGATGAGGACTGCACCAGGAGATTCCTAAACCCTGCCTCCTCTGTCTTTAGAAAAGAGAACCTCTTCTGTACTTTTTAAGATAGCCTTTAGACACTCTTAAAGACCATGGTGACCTTTTCCACAGTGTAATCACTAATCATGTGCATTTTGCATTAAAAGAAACCCAAGTCTTTGCTGGTCACAAAGGTCACAGTTGCCTCTTGATGAGGAAAATGTGGAAAATTACCCTCATTCATTCACACTCAGTAAAACTAACAAGCAGAACAATATGTTAACACAGACTCATTTCATCTGGACTGCCCAAAGTGTGTTGCAGTGTAATGTGTATGTTAATGAACAGTCACTTACAGCTAATGAAATTGAAGAAATGGGCCATTTTTCTAGTTTATGTACAGACACCATCCATGTGTCTCATTACTGACTGGTGTCACGATGCACTGGCAATACAAATGCTGGGCATGCCAGTTAAGCTGGTTCTACCATAACATAAACTTAATAAATTGACAGAAAAATGTTGCACCAGTGTGCCTTTAGTAAAATACAAAATAAGGTACTTTTCGAAGGAAATAGAGTGGTGAAATTATACCAAAGCATGGCTATTAACTCCTCAGTGTTGAGATCTGGGCTTGAGGTTTAAATCGAATTGTAATGGACAATCTTTTTCCCCCCATGACTTAAATTGCAATTATTTAGATCATTTATATATGTTGAATACCTTCTTCTGTGATCTTTGAAGAACTTTAGGAAGCTAGATAGTAGGTTTTTTTCACTGGGCAGGAGCTGAAGCTGCCCAACATTGGTAAGAGCTCAGAATTTCTTCACTCAGCAATCCTTTAAAGAAAATAGTAAATTATTTGTAATTATTTGCTCAACCACATGCATTAAGACAGTTAAGTAATTCCACATAGAATAGTTGTAAGCACTAATATTTGGGTAAAATACCCATAAGGAAAGAGTCTTTGATAATTCTAGACTGCCACAGATGATATTGGCATCCTGTCTGCTTTTCCAATCTTTACAAAAATAACTCTGTAAATCTGATAACTAAAGACATATCTAAAGATCACAAGGACCTTTTCCATAGGGAAGCCTTTAAATATAGAAATTATGAGACAGGAAGATAAAGAAAAAAAGAGTAAATCCCAGTGCAATGCAAAAACTTGGAGCAGTTCTAATGAAAAAAATCTTATTAACTTTCAGATGCAAGAAAGCTTTTCTAGGTAATGTTTTTTCTGAAGGAGTTAGAAAGCAGTAGCCTCAGACAGCAGCAAGTATTACACAGCCAAAGTTTATATGATAAAATAATCTATCTGTGAGAGCCCACTTGAACAGTTTGCAAAATGAAACCATACTGGTGTACATTTATGTTGTAATTCAGCACACCTGTATCAGATTTACCATGAGCATCAACAGGAAGCAATATGGAGATATCTGCAACATTTACTTTCTGGATGTCCAGAATTTTAAAACACAGTTCAAAAGCTTACAAGAAATGGTCAATTCTGGGATGATTTGTTCACTTATTTCCAAGAGCAATGGCAAAAGCTGAAAAAAAAAAATTGAAAATATACCCTGGGTTTCTACTGAAGGGTCTTAATTATCTCTCCATGCTTCACAGATCCACACATGTTCTTCTAACTTGCCAGAGAGTCAAAAATTTTTGGAAATTAAATGATCTGTCAGGTTCACTGAAGTTTTAAATCAATTACAATGGAGACAGTTTAGAAGAAGAATAAAATAACAGCTTTCCTATTGCACAAAAAAGATTAAGTAATCATGAAAGGCTGCCATAAACATTATTTGTAGACTGATGTGAGTCCCTCAGGTAGACAGATGATCTCTTATGAGCATCTATTTTAAAATTGTATCAGTGAAAAATGATTTGTTGGAAAGTGACTCACAGCTGATTAATCTGAAACCAGAAGTAAATGTAGAAGATTACAAAGCTTCTGGCTACGTAAGTAACTTCTGATGATTCATGGGGGTTTAACATCACCTCTGAGATTTCTGTGGCAGAAGTCTTCCTACAAGAACTAACTTATTAATATATATCGTGAAAAGATTGCACTCATTTGAGAGCAAAATGCTTCTAAAGCTATTATCTGACAATCTTTCATTTTGCATTTGAATTTCTAAACATCTTGTATTTGTGTTCTGATTGCAGACATATATATGAAAAATTCTGGAAGTCCAAAAATCAGAATGGCATTTCAGCTGTAATTCACATTGGAAAATACATGAAATACCTTAAAAATACCCACATGCACTGCCAAAAATACTCAAATGGGTTCTCAGATAGTATGGGCAATGCCATTGAAGTGACAGGTCTTTAAAGCTTGGAGGTAGAGGACCATCATCTCCCTTCAGATGTGGTGACTAAAGAAATCTCTCATTGAAGCACCTCGTATTTTATGAAACTGTTTTAGATGGAATTGTGCCCAAAGGTTAAGATCAGTTGAGTGAGGAGCCAACAAATTCATTCAGAGCTTAAGAGAGGTAAACCTATTTTCTATCTCTGTTCCTGATGTGACCTCAACACAGTAAGCAAGAGGCACTAGGGGTCTGTTCTGTCCTCTCAGTTACATTTATTAATGAGAAAAGAAGAAAGAGGGTGTTTATATTATTGTAAAGGTGACCCCCCTCACAAAGCATTACCTACATATTACTGCAGAACTGCCAAATAACAGAATCACATAATGGGCAGGGCTGGAAGGGAACACAGTGGGTTTTTGCAGATCTGGGCTTGCCAGAAACATCAAATTTGACCCCAGCCATGGAAATATGAGCCAGGGAGAAAACAGGCATAAAAATTGATTTCTGAAATGATCTACACAAAAAAAAGCATAAATATTTTTTGATACATACAATACATTGGAAATGTCATTATTCAAAGAACCACTACAAATTGCTAAGTACAGGTGCAAACTTTTATAATAACCAAACTCTAGTTTAAATAACATTTAGATGTATTTAATGCAATTGTGAAATATACAGATAGAGGGTTTCAAAAATAATTAAACAAATTGAAGGAACAAAAATCAGTCAGAATGTTAAATTCAGAAGGCAACCTTTCTTGCACAGTCCTTCAGCCAACTGCTTGTGGGATGTTTCAGGGCAGTATCCCAAACATGTGCCCTGTCCAAAGATTATTCCCATAATCAGTGTCTGAGACAGGCCAGTGGGATTGAGAAACATCTTTTTCACAAGAGTGGATCTGAATTAAAACTTCAAATTCAATTCTGCAGCTGTCAATCTTATTTTGGCTTTTACACACTTCAGAACTAATGTGGCGCTGCCATCAACTGGAGTTAATGATGGAAAGAAAAGGGTCTTTTTGAGTAGAAGCTGTGTTGTGTTGCTGTGTACTTGGGCCTCAGTTTGAGTGGGAGTTGTGTCTATACCTGGAAATTCAGAGGTCTTTTTGTCCATCAACAAAGGTTGCTTACATGGCTTACATGTACAAACATGGAAACATCCAACCTGCTTCTTTTCTGAATGAAGTCTGAACCTTCCCTTGTGTATTTCTAACTTAGTAAGCAAAGCCTGACCTTCTGTTGGTTTTGCTTTCATTTTTTTTTTTTTTTATGTAATTCTTAGGACTATCAGGAAGTTTCCAATTTGGAGCAGTTTGTGACTCGCTTTCTTTTGAAGGAGACACTGAACCAGCTGCAATCCCTCCAGAGCTCCCTGGAGTGTACTATGGAAACCACGGAGGAGCAGACCCAGCAGGAGAGGTGAGCAGACCCCTCTTCAGCTGCAGGGAAGGGCCTGAGGAGTGAGGTCACCGTGAACCTCCATGACCACTTTACATTTCACCCAGAAATCTGACAGAGGGAAAACAGGAGAAATAAAAATACACTTTTTATTCCCCATAGGAAGCCACTAATAGGAGTTTTGCTGAAATTGAATGCAACTAATCCTGTGGTGGGCTGTCTGTAGGACAATCATTTTGGCAGATGCTAGGCTCTGCTGACTTCTTTTTAAATCTCTGGACAGTTCAATATCAAAGGTATAAATCAAACCACTGCAATATAAAGAGTCTGAAATTACTAAGATGACTGAAAGTCTTGTTTGGTTTTTCCAGCTCTATGATTTTTTTCATGCACAACAATTTCCATGTTAAAAGAAGAAATAGCCAGGCTTTTGCTTGTCACAGCTTCTTCCTAGAATATATGGCCATATTCCCTTGTTAACATCTAGCTCAATAAACTGTCAGTCACCTGGGTAGCCATTATCCATCTAAGGGTTTTAGCTGAATTTAGTACCATGATCTCCATCATGAAGGTTTGTAGAATCAAGGAACAAAATATTTTTGAAAAATGACTTGGCTATATGGAATTTTTTCCTCAGTATGTTATTGTTAAAGACAAGAGGGAAAGCAAAATACAAACGGTTGTATTTTATGGACAGAGAAGATCTAAAGACCTTTCTGTTGGAAATACCATTTTCTTTTTCTGTTAGAAATGTCATTTTCTTGTTTGTTTTGCTGTTGGTTTTGATATCCCTGAAGCACAGGAGTAATACTCTGTGGTTTTGTGGCAGCATCTTGACTGCAGGAATCAAGCAGGTTTTGAAAGTCTGAGAGTGAACCAAGCACGCACAGTGTCTGTGAACCCTTATTCATGCCAGTTCCTCTGCAGTGATGCTACAAAACTCCTGTGAAGGAAGAAACTGTGGATGATTACTTAGGTCAGGTCAGAATCACATCATGGACAGATACTGACCTTGAGATTTGTCTCCCTCAAATATTTAGGTTTATGCCAGTTTAACCCTCTTTTTTTTTTTTTTTAACTTCTTTAATGACCTAATCAAAACTGATGAGTAATAGTGAAAATCCAGAAAATAATTCAATGCTCTCAATAGATATTTCTTTTTATTTAATTCAAAAGGGAACATAGAAGCACATTTTTGAGAACAGAGAGAGAAGAGCTATCCCACATATTTTTTCTTAAAGAGCCTCCTGTGTTTCTGTGCAGAAAAAAATCAAAAAAACCAGAAGTGCTCTCAGTTCAGTGGCCAGGAAAATGCTTAGCTGGAAGACTTCAGAGGAACAGCAGCCTGTCATCAAATAACCCCTATTCTAGCACAGGTATGGTATTTCACATTTTAAAGATATTTAAAATGCAGGCATGCACACATATACAGAAAAATATATATGCATCTTCCTCTCAAAAATTTAATTTAGACATGTAACTAACACTTTACTGACTGAAGACAATTTATAGAAGGTATTGACTTAAAACTTAAGAAACTGAGGAAAATTAATGCATGTCCATAGAACTGAAATTATAAAAGACATAAACTTAATTGTGGGCTAAACTGTGTGTTTTGGATTGATTCAACATTTTTTAGGTAATCTTTACTGCCTGCAGATATGAATGAAAAGGTGAAGGCTGTAACAACCAAGTGCTCTGCCATGACTCACATCTCAGCTGAGGGGAATAAATAATAAACAGAAAGGGAAAACACAAAACCTGAAAGAAAATAATATTTGATTTAAGATAATACAAAGAAAACTTTGCAGCAGCATTTCTATTTTGGAAAATGATAGAATACTCTGGTAAATGGGATTCTTTGGAAGCAGTGGCATTAAGCATGAGGCTGCAGTGACGACATCTCCGTGCTCAGTAGCATGTCCCAGAATCAAGGCATGAAGAAAATCATTCATAGAGTCAAATCATGCTTTCCTTTAGTTGCACCTAAATGAACATTTAACTAGTTGCAGCACAACCTTTGAGAAGGCAAATAAATTGCAGGGCAATTTTTTTTATATAAAAAACAGGAATACACTATGTATCATCAACTTAATAACATTTTGTAAAGAATTTATAATTTATCTTTTCCAAAGGTTGGATTGAGGAAGACAGCCAATGGGTGATCCAGATAAACAGACTCCAGAAGCAAATTGATAGACTGGAAAAGAAGGTGTGTGGGCTTTTTCACCTGTTTCTTCTTTCAATTTCAGTAAAACAATCCTTACAACACAAATGTTTCCAATGCTCCCAGCTGCAACATTACCTAAGAGAGCTAACAGTCATTAAACACCTACATTTTTCTTCCACCTTCCTCTTTCCTATTCATGACACTGTTTTTCCATGCTTCCCTTTCCCCTCCCATCACCACAGATTCAACTTTTCATAAAGGTGTGAAAAACTGTATTATTCCATGACTGGAGGACGTTAATGTATTTAGTTATGCTTGTTTAGGGGAACATGCTACAACCTTCCCCTTTTAGGATCTGATATTTTCCTCTTCCTCTTCAAACTTTCCCATGAAAGCTTGACAGAGTTTTGTTTCCTCCTTTCCCATCAGAGAATACTCATTTATAGAGATTAAACTGCTTTCCTTGTCAGTACAGTTCAACCAAAATCTGATGCAAATCCTTCTTAGGAGCCAGCTGCAGCAGCCCCCAGAGCCCAGAAAGCACCTCTGGTTCCCACACCAAAGCAGAGCCCTCCAGGAGTCTGACAAATGACCCATCTGATCCAACAATGCCAGGGCTTCCCAGTGCTTGTAAAATCCTGGGCCACATCTGCCCGTACAGAAACTGTTTATTCTTCTTGATTATTATTCAGACTTGATTGCTACCCTGGTGTTCAAAAGCTGTCTCATAATCTGTGAGTGATGACTTCTTTTTTTTGGAGAAAAAAGAACAGCAGAGGAAAAAGTAAGGTTATAAATTCCTGAGTTGTTTTCTGCATTAAGTTTCCCTATTGAAGGACAGAGACAATTTCAGATAAGCACTAGGGGAGTGGCTGAATTCAGTGGATTTTGAGACCCAGGATGTTTCTTCCTCCTTGTCCACTAGAGGTGAGGTTTTGGATTGAAGTGCTATCAGGAGTAGCTCCAGTCCCAGTGCAGCTGATGCTGCTCCCCGCCACAGGTCAGTGCTCACCTGCAGTCAGACTGTGCCTGTACTCCAAAGGCATTGGCATGGGCCCCTTCACCAGCACCCACACACAGGCAGCACTCGCAGGGACATGAAACGGCCTCATCCTGTTCTTTCTTTCCAGCTGATTGGGTTATTCTCCCGTGAATACTGTCATCTAGTATTTGTGGTTAGACCCATACCCCTCACCCAGACACTGGCTCAGACCTTGGGTCATGGCACAAAAATGTCTCCTGTTACTCAGCCACTAGTCCAGCTTGAGTTCAGTAACAAGTTAGACACACAGAAAATAGTTAAGTACAGGATTTAACAAAAAAAAGCCCCAATAAATGGTGGTGACTTGGCACAGGGCTCAGCAAGAGAAGCATACTGACCTTTCTCTGCCATTCCTCCTTCCCAAATGAAAAACTGCCCCTAATTACTTTTCCCCTTTGGTCCCAGTTTGGTATTTCTGTTATCTCAGCCTTATTACTGATTAGCTGCACATGGCCACTCCCAGAACTGCTGGCCTTGCTCCAAAAGGACCCCAGTGTTCCCTTGGGTTATCCCTGCAGTTTGACAGTCTCTCGCATCACTTCTCCTTAACCAGCTGTGAAATTTGGCCATTCCTTGTGGCACTGCCCATGACTTGTGTCGGCTTCTCACTCTGCTCCTTGCCATGCTCTGCAGCTCCTCATGTCTCCTCACTCCAGTAAGCTCTGCCAGGGAATACCTGTGAGCCTCTATCCAACTGCTTCTTCCCAGAGGTCGTTCCTGCATGGGAAAGGCAATTACACAGCAGTTGCCACATTAATGACATTTTTGTTGCAACTTGATCTTTTTCTGAATAGATGCAAATTGGATTTTGAAATGCCAAAGTCCACCATGAAAGGTAAATGTGGCTTTACTCCCCACTCTGCTTTGGAAACAGCAGCTCATTGTTCTGTCATGGTTGCCACCTGACATGGACTGATGACAAAAGAAAACATTTAATAGATTGTTACTTAAAAAAAATAAATAAATCTAGCAGTCAGCAATAATGCATTGCAAATGTTACAGAAGGCAGCTAAACATTTTGTGGTAAATAAACTTACAACAAGGATTTTAAGATGATCAAATTTCCTACAGACAAATGACAGAGAACCTCAGTCTAAAAAGGAGCTCGGTGCCAAAGGGAAACAGTGGCAGGGCATAGACCTCCCATAATTGCTTCCTTGTCAATACAAAACTTGATTAATAAAACATAGCAATTACATAAGTCTAATTTTTCAAGTAGACAACCTATCTATATCCATGTTTGCCAAACTTTGCATCTGCTTGACTTTGTATCTCATGTTAAATATCAGCTGCCTTTCAGCAGCTACTTAAAGCCCTTTTTGTGGACTTTGTCCTGAAACAGATTAGAAAGGATTGCACAATCATGCTAAAAGGCCACCACATCTCAGCTGAGGTGAGGTAGGATTGCAAAGGCATTTTAAAGCCCCAGCTCTGAGCTGCATTCTTTTTTATTTCTAGGCTGTGTGGTACTGGGCTGACCTCTGCTCTGCACACTGAGCTTCCATCAGGCTCAGGGCACCCAGTGCACGAGCCCTCTTCCCACAGGGATGGGGACCAGGGGCCAGTGCTCACGCAGGGGGCTCTGCACACCTACCCCACCTGTGCAGCCACGCTCTGCCTGATGACATAACAGCATTGAACAACTACCAGAGACTATTTTTAACTCCTAGATGGGGCTAGCACATCATGAGTCAGTGTTCCTACTGGAAAACTGCCTGGTGAAGGGTAGATTTAGTACTAAGTCTTCTGCTGTGTTCTGTCAAAGGGGAATTTGACCTTGAATCAGTCCTGTAATTTTTCTATTTTCACTCAAGCTCTATATTTACATATACTGGCAAAGAAAACAATTATTTTCTTGCTACATTTAGAGAAATTTTGTAGTACTTCCTTCAGTCATTCTTTTCCTCTTTCCCCATATGTTTCCTGAGAAAAAATGGCAGTGAAAGTGAACTTTCACTTCAAAAATAAACATTTTCCCTCAGTTTTTATCTGAAGTGTCTGCACTGACAATAAAACTGGCTGTCTTTCTTTTCACATACATTTCATGACTTTAACTACACAGCAATTTCTGAATACTCCAGAATACTGCCTTGCTCTGCCACCTGCTGCTGGTGGAGGTCCTCTGTTCATTTGAATTCTACCTGCACAACTCTTGTTGGCTTTTCAGTGAGTACAGCATCTCTGCTGGCAGAACAGCTGCTACCTGAGGTTAACCAATCCTCACCCATGCTGGGAGTGGAAGAAAAATTTTCTCTTTGTTGCACAAGAACTGTGTTCAATGAGAAGTGAAGCACCACTAGCAGAGTGTGGTTTTGCTCCAGCTGCTTATTGCAAATCAATCTGCTTTTTTTTTTTTTCAGGCATATGGATATTTTTCAGAATATCATAATGGCACTGGATTAGGAGGTACTGCATGTGCCTGATAAGTAAAGAATGATTTTGTTAGTGTTGGTGTGAATCACTGATTCCTGAAGTGCACGTCCAGTTTGTGTACCAGGTGTACTCACAGACACATCTCTTTGCTGCTGCCCAGCCCGTCCTCAGAGCAAGGGCAGCAGCTCAGAAACCTGACTTGGACCATCATGCACATCTCTTTCACTGCTAGAAAACAGCCCCTAGCAACCACAGATTCCCTGCAGGGAGGTTTCTTCTGTGTAAAGTTTTATGATTGCACAATAGTAGCTGATAGTTCATTTCAAATTACCATTCTTGCTCATCTCCACAGTCCATGTGACAATTTGAGAGGATGTCTGTCTTTTCTCAATTAAGTCCAACATACATTTGGGAGCAAGCAGATTTGTTAAAATGAAAAATCACCTGCCAAGCACTATAAATAAAACCTTACAAGACACCCTGGGCTGGAATTAACCACTGAGGCATGCAAGATCTCGTAAACACTTGTGTTTGGCTTAGAACTAAATAAAGAAGGGATTTGACTTCTTGAGGTAGAATAGAATCTATTTATTGGAATAGTTTGTTAAAAATGCAAGAGCAGAATACAGCTTTAGTATTGGCTTTTCTTACAAATTCTAGTTTCTTTTCAATTGCCTCAAAGGACCTAAAGCTTGAGTCACTTGAAGAGGAAGTTTTGGAAGAAAATGCAAAATCTGGAAGTGCTGTTCAAGATAATGATTTTGGCATTTTATTTTAAACACCAGGCATTGAGACCACACCAGGTCTCTTTTGTTAAAAAATAATCTTAAAAGTCTTTATCCTTGCTTTTTCCAGTGATAAGAATCCATTTTAGTCATCAGAATACACTGTGCAAAAGGTAAAAGAACAAAACTTAGAATATGGGGGAAAAACTTTTATATTAATTTTTGCATTGTTTTCAAAGGATAGAGTGAGCCAAAACCTTAACACACATAAGGAGAAAAATAAATGTCATTAATAACATTTATCAAATTTGGCAGCAATGTTCATGGGGTGGTAACTTCTCTGCTCTAAATGCTGCATGCATGCTTTAACCATTGTTGTACAGGCTCCCTCCCTCCCAAAACTGCTGTAGGAAATCTTACGAGGAAAAACAAAAGTTTATCTCGTGCTCATTGCAACCTACAAAACCAAGATTGTGACCAGAAAGAAACTTGCTGTTAAACAATTTTATGTCCAAAGATATACTAGCATTGATAGTCTAGCATTCCTAAATTCACGAACTTAACATTCATCCATTTGAACCTAACAAAATGCAAATCAAATACACATGAAAAAATTATTTAATCAGAGGAGCTGTGTTACTTTTTTTAAATGAGATTATGCAGTATTACACAGACTGTTTATAATCCATTATATAACAGTATTCATAATCAAGACAAAAACAAGTCAAAAACCTGTACAAGAAATTAAGTTGTACTCATTAAGAAGCCCATAGTGTTGCTTTAAATATTCCATTAGTAAAGTTGACAAGCTTCAGTAGATTAATCAATAAATAAACTACTTGAAAGAGGTAAATGATAATTATATTAATTCAGGATAAATAGGTCTTCTGCACTGCTGACTGTTTCCATAGTCCTGTTTATAAAGACTGTTCTTTTTCCTACAGAATTATGTAGGGAAAACCCCCTCTCTATTCATCACTTAACCTGGGCTATCTTAGGCATCTCACTCAGGTGAGGGTCAGGGCTCTAAAAGGTAAAAACTATGAAAGCACCTTAACTAAAGCAACAATGCATCCAGTGCAGATTGTGGGGATATGCTCTTATCCCAAACCTCACACTTGCTGGCATAGAGATTCATCCAAGGAAACATACTGACATTATTACTGAACATCTCAAAGATCAACCTTTGCTTTGCCCTCTCTGCTCCAGAGTTAGGACAACTGTCTGAAGTGGACACTCATGCCTAGACATAAAATCCTTGATGCTTGAGCGTTTCAACTTTTCTCCTCTCCAGATCACCAAAACAAGGACTGAAAACTTCAAGGGAACTTTTTTGGGTTTTCTTTTATGACTGTGGTTTGTATTGTTTCATGTATTTTTTCAACACTTTTCTGAGTTTAAAGCACAAGGAATTCAGAGGAAGATGTGGCAGTAATATTGTAATTGTTTTGTATCAGCACATAATGATGACTCAGCATCAAATGTCCATGATAGAAGAAAAAGTGGAGGAATTCCATCTTGCCCTGAAGCAGTATGTGGAATCTGCTTTTGCTCAAGGTGACTGCTTGCAGTAAGTACAATGTGTGTCCTTGGGCTGAAGGAAGAAGTGCAGCCTTTTTTCTTTAGTAACTCAGATTATTTATGAAGAGACAACCTAGGACACCTTTCTTGGTGGGTTATGTGTGTGTTGTGTGTAAGACAGAGCTTTTCAAAGACACCTGGAACTAAAAAGAGATGTCAGAATGTGCAGATTTTAGGTGAGGTACTATCACAAAATGGCAGTACATCCCAAAGATGATAAACAATCTTTTCTTGCTTGTTAGTTCTGCGGGTCATCAATTCATGACTCCTGGAAGCTCCTAGGATGGTATTCTTTATTGGAAAACTCATTTGCCATCCTTCATTTGTGTTCACCTGGCAAAGGAGCAACTTATCAACTTGTTTGCCAGTCCTCTGCTTGGAAGCTTTCAGAATCTTCCCTTTAGGCTATCATTGTAAAATTTTAATAATTTCATATTATTACTATTATTATGTTTCATAATAAAGAACTAGAAAAATTTAAAAGCAAAATTTTCAATGAAACTGTTTCTGCTTTGCTCCTTTTAGAATTTATAAAACATTAGAGCTGGGTTAAGAATAAATTTTAGTGGCTTACCACTGTACTTAATTTCTGTATTTAACATAGTGAAGAGATCTACCATCATACATACTACAGACCATAATGAAAAATATATTTTTGTAATGTGTACATGATACAGAATCTTCCTATGTATTCAAGGGCTTCAAAGACTGTCTATCACATCCCTAATTTATGAGTCTTGTTGCTATGAGATTATCACATTTAGGATTGTATCAGTAGTGTTCACACAGACCAGAAAAATTAAGCTGGAAGAAGAGTCATCTTTCTGCAGAGTTAAAGCAGACTGATGAGGAAAATAAAATTCTCTTGTTGGACAAGAGATGGAAAAAACCCCCCAATGAGAAATCCTCCTGACCTGCTCTCAGAAACAAACATCCAGCAAAACGCTGTAGTGACTGCAGACTTGTCAGGGAAGACAGATTACATGACTTCAGAATGTTAGTTAACAAATGGTGGCAGAAAGCTCCTTTCTTTCCCAAGTTTACAAGCATTTGGTGAGTCTGTAATGCCACCTAAAGGATGGGGTTTGCTGTAGCTATAATTGACACTGACTTACTTGTTTTTTCCAACAGCTTTTGATATTTTTGCCATTTTGCCATGCACTTTCACATACAGCAGGAGAAAACCAATAAATCATTAAACATTGCTGACTACATTATGAAGCTTAAGCTGAGACCAGTTTTCAAGCACAAAATTAGCGAGACCAGCAAGCTCACTCTTGGGCATGAGGCACAATCTGTATATATACTTTCTGTGCTCTTTATCTAAACACTAATTTCAGTACCCAAGTGAATAAGTACCCTACACACTATAACGTTTTATGCTCAGGATGATTCTGTGTAGAGAATCAACAGATATTCTGTGGGTCATTTTTCACTCTTGAGAAACTGTTACTTGAAAAACTGAAGAACAAGTAACTAGTACTAGTACACAAAATATTATTTTAAAAGCATATCTGCAGCAGATATCAGCCCATCTGGCTTGATACTCCCTTATACATATACTTCATTTACTCCATTTGCTTTCAAAGCACCTAAATTCTATGACACTTTAATGCATCTCTCATATAAAAGGATAACTTGTACTTATTAGATTATCTTCCTTGAACAGCTGTTTGATTAATTTGCTGTTTCGCATTTGTTTAGATAAATTACACTATTGGAGCAATGTGAAAAATGAGTTTCATAAAAAATAATAATTAATAAAAATAAATATACAAGAGTTTTTATTTTTAAAAGCTCAGATAATTTGCAATACATGATCACTATGATCATTCATTTGTTAAGTTTATTGATTGGGCTGGTTTTGGGTTTGGTTTTCTTGTTTTGTTCCATGGGGGTTTTTTTTCAAAAATCACTTCATTTTTTCCTACTCATAAACAGTTAGGAATAAAATGTATATGTCCAATAACTTTGGTTCATTTCACTAAATTAGTTCTATTGCAAAATTTTTTGTGTTTTCATACAGAAGCTTCCAAGTAATTTCCACTCCATTGTTTATGAGTTCTGGGAAAACTGCAATGCCTAGAATAGGTAAGTGTCAGGACTTTGGTGGCTTTTTTTTTTTTTACATAAAGTTTTGAAGGTTAGAAATCAATTATGTAGAAAGACTGAGTACAAATTACTTTAAATACTGCTAACTGACCTTTTGCTAAATATATCACAATTAAGACTTCAGAACAATACTTCCATTGCTAGAGACTTGAACATAATGAAACATAAATAAAAATTGTAGACAACGGTTATTATTCAAAACAGAACAAGTCCGAAAGTGAGTACATAAAGATACAGCATTGGATGGATGTTAGTTCATCAGAGACAGAAAACCAGGAAGACAGCAATATCACCAGTTTCATGGTAAAGAAGAAACAAAAAGACAATTATTGAAACAGAAGATGTGCCAGCCCACTGCACACTTCAGCATGCAAATAGTTATGGGGAGCTCTCCCAGGACTTCCCAATCCACATCACAGGAACCCATCCAACAGACTCTGAGTGTCTCTTTTGGGCCCAAAGTAGAAATTATTAAACATCCTACCAGCTGAATTTTAGCCTCCAGTAGGCAGATGACTAAGGAATTGAGTAGAGACAAAAGGATTGTCCTTATCTGTATTTAGTTAAAACTCTCAAATAAACCAACCCTACGATCCTAAATCTGTAGAGAGAACCAGTTCTTAGGGAGATGGAGAAACCTCTTGCAGCTTTGTGGTTTTCCTTTCAAACAAAACCCCAGTTTTACTGGGTTTCCTATCACAAGGACTCAAGAACACTGGTAGCACGTCAGCACTGTACTGGGTCACAACCAAGAGATGAGCATCAGCCTGACAGTGAGCTGCACAGAAGAAAACCTGTGTTTAATATAACATGCAGACACTTCAGAGCTTCTCTAGTCTCCTCTCCCACTATCACTGCAAGTTTTGAAGCACAGAATCTCTGTACAGCATTAATTGTGAAATTTCTAATGCTCATTTTAAAAAAATTGAGCCCCGTTAAAAAACCTGTTACATTTTTATTTTTTATAATTATTTAGCCACCTTAAAATGAATTACAGCAAGGCATTCCAAAGAAGTAACGTGGATTTCTTGGAAACTCCAGAGCTCATCACAACAATGCTGGTCCCTGGTAAATATCAACTTTTCACATAATTTTTTTTTGTTCCATGTGAAAGGCTCTATTAGTGTGTTCCATATGCAAGAACATTGTATAATATCACCCTTATTTAGATACTCTTTGGTAAAGTATAGAGGAGAAAAGAACTCCAAGTGTTTTTATTTTAACCACATAAATATAAAATGCATCAGGAGAAGACCCACAGTGCTTTATTTTACATAGTGTGAAGTTACACTAATGTACACTATTCAAGAAAATATCTAGAATAAACAATACTATTTGTGAATGGTAAAATGGAACCCATTTAAGCTTTTCAAGGAAAAAAATGCTTTCTGATTAAGACTTCAATTTATTCCTATTTACATTAACTGAAGGGAGCCTTAATTACTAATAATTGAGATTTACTAACCAACTTGTACACATTTCATGCTATGTTAAAAAAAGCAAGGTGGTAAAGATTCCAAATTATTATTCTTAATATAAACCAATGAGCATGTAACATCTTTCTCCTAGAAATAAGAGTTAAAAGATGCAGTGCAGGTGCAGGATGAAGCAAAGAAAGCATCAGTCCCATATTTAGAGAGAGGACAGTAATTTTTATTTTAGGGAACATAAATCTATTAGAATGAAGCCCTAATTTCCTATGTGTCTGACTACAGACTAAACTTAAAATAATAAAACTCCACTTAGTAGAAAAATAAATGTAGTTCTGTACCCAGGGTTTGTCCTTAAAAGAAACCAGCCAAGACATCTTCAGACCTCATGAGCTTGATGTAGACATAAAATTATATGCCAGGGATTCCTGCAGAATCAGGAGATGGAAGTTAATGAACCAAGTATCTCTGTAAATCTTGTATCTTACTAGGATATTGCTGGATTTAAGACAAGCTTGATTGTAGGAAACAGTGAAGCCTTTTCCCAAAATTCTTTGTGTCCAAGAGGCTGCACATGATCCAGCAGTGTTCCAGAGTAGTTTACTCACGAGTAAAGTGCAATTAACATAAAATAAAATGTAAACATAATTTTCAAGTGCCTAAATATGGAAGTGTCTGAAATTGGATTCCAAGTACTCATTAAAGCATTTACTCTGCCTGCTAAGAAGGATTTCAGTCTGCAGCACTCTGCCCTGGCAGACAGTTACCATAGAAACAGCATTGCTCACTGTGCACTCCTTGCTGGGGTTGGGAGGGGGAGGCAGCGGGAATTAATGCATTCACAGTTCTTTGTGCAATTTTATACATTACCTGTAATTTAGAAATCCGTGCAATGATTTGAACTCTGTTTCATGGAAGAGCTTTCCACAACTGATCTATACAAATCATATTTGTGTTTGAAAGACAGAAAATGATCTTGAAGTCAAAATTTATGGCCGCAATCTCTCCAGTACACTTTACAAAAGAGTTTTAGACACCATAAAGTGATATCATTAGAAAATCAGAAGGAAAAACCCTAAACCTGTCTGTAATTAGAACACAGATAGGCTCTACTCTAAAAATAAATTTACCCCAGCTGAGAAACTTCCAAACTTCTTTTACACATCTGGGTAGCTAAGAACTGAATCAATTGCAAATTGTAATCTGAATCTGATCCATTCAAAGTTTACAACCCGTAAGTCTTTACCAATTACCTAAAATTAGTAGATACACTTACGTGGCCAAGGATGATTCAAGAAGACAGGTTTTCAAAACTGTTTGATCCAGTACTATTCTAAAGAAAATTAATTTACCATCTGTTAAGAGGAACCACAAGCAATTATAACCACTCATACAACTTCAGCCAGTCTACCAGGGTGGCGTGAATCACTCAGTTCACGTTCAGTGTATGTCTCATCTTTATACAAGACCTGGACTTAATGACTCTAGAGAACCTTTGGGCAAAGAAAACAAGCTAAGGGGAAACCACTTACAACACTATAACCCATGAAATAAATAGTTGAATTGGAATTTTTGTGGGCTGAAATGCATTAATCCACTGATGTTTCAGAGACTACTAGGCTCATAGTCTGAATTCAGGTAGGACTCTTGAGTATTTTCCCCATATTTTTCTTCATTAATAATAATTTTCATTAAAATAGCATGAATGGAAGCATTTATGGACACACACGTAAGAAATAAGGTCTGCTAATGAATTTGTGTGGTGTGAAACCTACGTAGCCTAGAACACCCCTTCACTAAGGGTGCTTGGCATCTCAAATACAGTCGCAATACCTTTCCTTCCTTCCCATCTCTCTCCATAAATCTTGTGGTTCCTCTCTGCATAAGGTTCTATTTCAAAAGGCCAAAGGCTAGAGATTGTGGGGAAGAAACACAAATTGGTTTCACCCCAGCACTGCCTATAATGTGGTGATCACAGAACTTTTTACGAGAATGACATTTTACAAATCCATCAATTCCCTTACTTTTGAGGACAAAAAGCTATTAATTCCTAGACTTGTGTAAAAAACCCATCAGATTTGAATAATGCCACCAGGAAAGCAAGCCATTCAAGCTAACACAACTACCCAGGAAACATAGTACTTGTCTTAAAAACTGACACACACAGCAGCACAGGACCGAGGAGGTATTTGGTTTGCTCTCGGGGATCTGGGTGCTGAATTCTATGGAGCTGCACCTATGGCACATTAATACTTCTTTGGATGTTATCAAAAGGAGAATCTTGTGATAAAGCCACCTTCCCACCACTTACACTCAGCTCTCCCAGTATTCTGAGTATCCTTTCTCACCAGTGTTAGCTGAATATATAAATTAACGTTTCATTATATACACTATAGGTATTTTATTTAGAATTTTTACCAGAGGTCAAAAAAGAAATGCAATTTATGCTAACAAATAAATAAACTCTTTCAGCATCATGGTGGGTCCTCACTAACAACTAGAAGCTGTGGTTCCAAGTAATGTTAATGTTGTATTGTCTTTCATTACACATACATGTCTGCAGAGAAGCTCATTAATGAATGGCAACTGCAGTAATGGCATAGGGACAACTCTTTGAGCTAATACAGAAGTATTCTCTGGGATATTTTCTGCACAAAACAAGACAAGGCAGCACTATCTTCTCTTAACAGACTCTTAGCCCTTACCCTCCCAAGAGGAAATGTATCTCCCCATCTGTTGTCACTACAGATCCCCAGACTGAACACTGCACAGCCTCCATGTCCTGACCACTCAGAAAATAGTTTCTTTAGATCTCTGGCAGGTCACTGCAAAATCAGTAGAGAAACTGCAGTTACAGCATTAATAGCCATAAACCTTGAGATTGTTTGGTTCTAGCAGGGAGCAGGGCTACTGTATACCCTTGACCAATGAGCAGCACCACCTCCATGGGGACATCACCCTCTTCAAGCAGTGTGCAGCTTTGGTAGGGATGTGCATGGAGCATTAAGGAGGAAGTAAACACCCACTGAGCCAGCCAGGTCAGCTCAATCAACCCGGTCATCAGTGGGGTGACAGATGTTGCAGCCAGACTGCCCTCACATCCAGGGCTCTGGGGGCCCTGGTGGATTGAACATGAGCCAGCAGGGCCCTGGCAGGCATCTGGGATTTGACACAGCCAGTATTTGTTGTTCCATTCTTATTTCTGAGGAAGAGAGTTGGGAGCAAGCAAAACATCCCAGTCAAGTATTTATTTAGGATTTATGGTCAGGCAAAATATATGGCTACATAACACAAACAATTCAATGACAAAATTCTGCCACACCAATATGTAAAATTATTTATTTTCACTTTAATCACAATACCATTTCAGGCATTACAAATTAAAGGTTTGTCTCATAAAGTATTCAGGCAATTACAGGAAGAAACAGGCATTTTCACACGTTTCACAGGGTCATACTTCCATCTGCAGGCACCCAAGTACCTTCAAAAACCTGGGAGACCTACATCGAATGTAGTTCCCTCATTGATGGATTTCAGATCTTCCAAACAACATGTCACTTCTTGCAGATGTCAATGAAAGGTTTGTTCTTTACCTGCAAGACAAACCAACCCTCAAATTACTTCAGTTATAACAGATCACTCAAACTTTTCATTTCATTCCACTTGTAACTCTTTTCTATTCCAGGTACATTTCACAATTTGGATTTTTTTTTTATTATGGCGAACAGTTCTATTTTCATTAATCATAGAGACATCATCTAAAATTTTTCTATTGTGTGCCAACACAATAAAATCTGTTCAAATGCTGAGCTATGCATTGGTAGCCCTGATCTCCACATCTCAAAAACACCCCAGTATCCTTCAGGACAAATGCAGTCTACAGTCCACCAATTGTAAAAACTTCCTCTTGCTTGTAAAAGTCATTCTAGGAAGTTTTCTTCATCTGAAAATACAACTTTTACTCATAAATGGGCACATACTTCAAAAATTCAGAACTAGGAAAGCCTTAAGATAGGCATGAATTGTCTGAATACTCAGTTCAGCAGCAAACTGTTGAAAAGCACCTGCTCCAAAAATACAAGCTCACTGACACTAGGATTGCCTGTTTGTCATTACAAATTCATTTGCAGGCCACCTTCTGCCACTTTTAGGCATCATTCATTTAATTCACACATGCATCTCATCAATCCCTCTGGTTTCTGTACAGAAACACAGATGACATGATCAGTCAACAGGCTGGAATTTTGGCTGAACTAGGTGATCTCACTGATTTCTGGAGGGACTCTCCTTTTTCCCAGGAATATAAACATCTGAAGGCATACAGATTATCAAAATTTGCCACTCTCCCAAACACAGGTGGTGGGAGAGGGGGGAAAGTTAGGAAATTAAAGAGCTGAGACTTCCAAATCTGAAAGCAGGTTTTCAAAAAATAAAGCTTTCATCTTGAGGGTAAATAAAAATACATAAAAAGAAAGATCAGGGAAAGCTGATTATGGTCACATATTAATTAATTTTTTTTTCAAAGGACAGAAATTTTAAAAGCATAAAAATGCCTCCAAATGTGGCCAACACAGTAATCATGACATACTTTTCCATAATAGGAATCATATTTCTAGCAGAACTACATCCCAATGGTCTCAAAATCAACCTAGTATGTAGTCTAATTGGGTATGTTTACACAGAAGATTTTCCCACAGTTGGGTCTGGAACGTGATCCAGTAGATGTTTTCTCCTCACATATGAAGTATTTGATGATTATTTCATCACAAACATTAAGGTAGCACACAAGGATATCCTTCATATTCATCATTCATTTCTATTAATTTCTCCCCAAAACCAAAGACCGAAGATAATGATAATGCAAACTGCATTGAGCTCATTAATGGTTTTCTAGTGGACACTGGTGCATGAACAACTCAAACACTGGATTAAGACTTTTACCAAGCTGGAAATTTATCAATATTCTTCTCTTTTATTTTGAAAATGTGGAAACATATCTGATCTTTTTTCCTGAAAACAAATTGAAAACCCTTTCCCTTTATATGGCACTAGCCAGGGTAAGATGTCAAATACCAACCAGAGAAGTTATATACAAAAGTTGTGCTGCACTGCACAATCTGTCCTTTGAAGGTTTTACCAATTCAGCAGGCCAGTTTGAAGGAGAATGTTTCCCATCAAACGGCTTATCAAAACCTCAACTGATGATTTTATAATTTCACTTACTACAAAAAAAATGCACTTACTGGCTTTTCAAGTACAATTGGGTGATCAGGAAGAAACTCTGGTTTCTTCTGAGAGAGAGAAACATTGGAAAGCTTCAGAAGGAAATCTCTGCTGTATTGGATCCTTTCTGTGGATATACAAAATCATTAAGTTCAACATTCTTGTTTAAGGGATTAAGGTTGGGAATTTGAAAAAATTATTTGGTTACTTATAGAATGGTAGAAATGCAACACATGGAATATAAAAATCAGTTTTAAAAGCAGAAGTAATTTAAGTCTTATCTTGCATCAGGAAAATCTAAAGTAAATAGCAGATCATTTCACTTTAACTGTATCAAACTGCACAGTAAATCAACACAAAAGAAGAAAAAAGGTGATTCCAACCTTATATCAGACAGACTCCTTGTATCTTGTTCTAATTAGCAGAAAAAACACAAACTGGTCTTGAAATCCACAAGAAAATCTGTTTATAACTCACTCCAAAGTGGCACTGAGGGATAGCTAACAAAAATGGGGTGTCTCTTTTCTTGGAGCTAAGAAGTTAAATGTCTTTCAACACCTAAAAGTAATTATGAGATCTGCTGCACGTAAAACGGCAAACAGATTAACAGCAGTGAAATACTTTTGAGGGGTTATGCTGAATCAACAAGAGTCAGAGCCTTTGCTCAGAACATGTAGGTTTCTCATTCAAGTTTATAGCACTATCTCTGTTATGGCACAGCTTTGGATACAGTATGTCTAGCAATGTCTGTATTTAAGCTGATATTCTCAAACAAAAGGAAAGGGATTACGCAAAGGAACAAATTTCATCTCTGGTCCTTGATGACAAAGAAGCTTATTTCTTTAGGAATGATGGGCTTCCTGCAAGATTGTTACACTGTCACCTGATGGACAACAGGTTTTGTTTCTCAGACTGTAGGGTGTTGAAAAGAGAGAAGCTGATATCAACCATGACACAAATTTTTTCCTGCCTTTGAACACAAATGGTGCAGTAACTGGTAAACCTAAGGGAGGGCACATGGGTAACTTTGAAAAAAACAGTTTAAAGAATACAAGCATACTTGAAAACTTAGAGCTTGTTGTTTCTGCCCCTTGCTGAAAAACCTATGAAGATGATGACTTCTGTAAGGCCTTGATGACAACCCCCCACCACAACCCTTCTCTCTGAATTGGAGAGATGTGGATTAGATCAGGGGACTGTTCACTGGATGAAGAACTGACTGGACAGTGGCATCTGATCTCATGCTGGAACAAGTCCAGAAGAGAGTCCCTAAGTTGATCACAGGGTTGGAACATGTCTCCTGCGAAGACAGGCTTAGATAATTGGGGGTGTTCAGCCTGGAGAAGAGAAGGCTCTTTGGGAGACTTTGGGGCAGCCTTCCAGTACGTAATGGGGGTCTACAAGAAGGCTAGAGAGGGACTTTTCAGAGGCATGTAGTGATAGGAAAAGGGGAATGGTCTTAAGCTGAGGGACAGTAGGTTTAGGTTAGATATGAGAATGGAATTCTTTACTGTGAGAATGGTGAGGCACTGACAAAGGCTGCACAGAGAAGTTATGGATACCCCATCTCTGGGAGTGTTCAACATCATGCTGGATGGACTGTGAGTAACACGGTCTACTGGCAGGTGCCCATGGCAGGGGGTTAGAACTTGATGATCTTTTATTCCCCTACAACTCAAACCATCCTTATGATCCAAAGAGTAGTGGCCATGTCTGGATGTAGATCAGTGAGTGATGAGTGGTATCCCTTAGGGTTTCATAATTGAACCAGTACTGTTGAGTATCTTCATCAATGATACAGTGGGATCAACTGCACCCTCAGCTAATTTGCAGATAACACCAAGCTCAGTGGTGCTGTTGACACACCTGAAGGACAGGATATCATCCAGAGAGAGCTGGAAAAGCTCAAGAAGTAGGCCCATGGGAACCCCATGCTGCACTTAACAACTGCTGAGACAGATAATTGAAAGCACAGTACTACTGAAGAGATATCAAATGGAAATTATTATCTGGAACTTAAAGTACAGCTAAACATAAACAGAGTTCTAGAAGAAATTTTACTGTGCAAGGAAAAAAAAAGAAGAAAACAAAAGACTTATTTGTAAGCAGTAGCTGAATAGTAGGACCTCTAAAGTTGTGTAATTTGGATGGAAACTATTACAACAATCAGCAAACAAAAGCCCTTTGAAAACAAGTGTGAGAAAAAGTTTGACAGTGTGGAGAATTGTGGAGTAGACTCAGGGAGGCGTGACAGAGCAATGAACCACTGAAAATGATCCAAAGTGACGCCTTGTACAAGAGACCAGAATCTGATGAGAAGCTGTTTAACACCTTGTAGAACAAAACAATCTCTGGCCACCACAAGCAGAAAGGATCAGAAAAACACCACTAAACAGACAGGACTTGACAAGTCTGTCATCTAACTAGATCCAACAATCAGAACTCTCTTCTATTTATTAAGATCAAAAATAGAAGAAATGAACCTGAGCTTGAAAGGAGATACATGGAAGAGTTACTTTCAAGTCAGTAACACACAACAGAACATAACAGAACTCAGCTCAAGAACCTGAGACATGGTAACCTCAGACTGACAAAAATACAAAAGTCTCACTAAAACTTAATAGAATTATTTCAGTTTTTGAGTACTAAGAGCAAAAGAACAAACCACATCTTCAGAGATTACTTCAGGACTGGAGATTACAGATGGATGCCTGATTACAGGCAAACACAGACAAAAGAAATAAACTGTCTCAATAAACTGGTGACCTAACCTGGGTCACTGATGCAGTTTCTGTGACATGTTTAAGAATGAAGAACTATGTAGGAAGCAGGGCAGAGAAGTACTGTGAGAATGCATTTGATATCTCAGATTATCCCTTAATGAAAAAAAAAAGGAGTAAAATTTTGACTTGGTTAAACTACCGATTCTCTGTGAGTACAGCGGCAGGCAGTACAGAGAGAAAAGCATAAGGAGCAAATCTTAAGGACAATACTGACACAAAAACAAATTGTCCAGGATTAATCATTAAAAAAAAAATCATCTCTAACCATCCAAATACTATTATTTCAGAACCATTGAAGTAAGAAAGGTTCCTGGAGATTCCTTTCAGGACAAGGAAGCCAAAATGCTGAGATCTTAACTTCATTACATTCCACAGCCTGTATGCCATAACTTAGCCCCGCAACGGGCTAAAGGATGCAACTTAAATCTGTGCTTTTACACACACAAGCAATCTATACAAACCAAGGATTTTGTGGGAAGAATTGTTTTTATGTTTGGGGTCTGCTTTATCAGGGGGTTGGTTGCAGGTTTTTTGTTTGTTTCTTTTGTTGGGTTTGTTTGGGTTTCTTAAAGACAGTTATATCCCCATAAGGAAACAACTCTACCAGTTGAAGTTTCCCACCTCAGTTATGGTCAAATTCACACCTTCTCTAGAATGTTATGTGAAAAGCAGAAAAGTTTCATATTGCTCTCCAAGTTGTCAATGCACTGGCTGATCAGAAAAAATAAAGTGCAGCCCACATCACTTCAAAGTTCAGTTGTGCTCCATCCAGAAAATACAATGCTGACACAGTTCCCCATGCAGTATTTTACCTTTTTTTGCTCCTGATTCATGTTGTTTTGGTTGACAGAGCATCACAGTTTGAGTTAAGATCTTCACTTCAGTCATTTCAGATGACTAAAATTGGAAGGAAGTTATAAAGCTTATCTCCTTTAGTCATATTAAAACAAGGATACATGTTTCTTAGTTAAAAGTAACAGTTTTGGCACAGTTTAATTTGAACTTGTAGAATGTTACTCTTGATTACATACAAAAAGGAAATAGTTCAATAAAACAATACAGATGAACATACCTGAGAGACATTTTTACACAGAATGTTACAGTGCTATTGCTAGTTTTAAAAAAGTAAAATTTATCCTCTCCTTTTCTATTATCTCACCTAGAACACAGCCACAAGCTGCTACACTGGGGAATAATATAAGCAGGAAGGACTTTCCTTAAGACCAAAGGATGGACTTGGATTCTGTCACTTATCAAAAAGGTTTGCTTCATAAGCATCAAGACCCAATATACACAGCATAATTTCACATTTCTTCCAGCTGCCAAAACCTTGAAGAAAGTGTTTTGGAAAGTTGGAAAGCAGTTTATCCTCAAGAGCTTCTCTTAGCACTGACAAGGCTCTACAGGTTTGAGGAATCTTAACATCACTCTGAGTCAGAGGGAAAATGGGGAAGGGCTGAAAACTGCTCATCAAGCAGGGGTTGATAGGGCACTATCCAGATGGTATTTGGGGTACTCATCAAACAGTTCATGGTCAAAAGTATTATTAAAAATTCTTTTCCATATACTGTGTTAAAGGAGAAGTTTTTTAAAAAATATAAAGGATACATCTATACCTATAGCAAACAAATGCATTATGCAGCTACATGTAGCTAAACACTGATGGAAATGAATATTACAACACTGATGACCAGAGGCTTATTTAACAGGGAGTAGTTTGTTCTCCTCAGTAATTACTGCTCAAGAGACAAGTGTAAGTGCTAATTTCTCTATGTCAGATCAAAGATAGGCTCCCAAGACCTTGATTTTTTTTTAAATTTTTTTAAAGTCAAAGGCAGCTTGCAGAAGCTTAATACAATAAAGAAGGACTACAGGATTCCTAAATAACAAAATAATATAAAATAATAAAGTAAAAATTAAGGAACGGGCATTTGTTCTAACAAAAAAACCCCATCTATCAACGCTCTGAAAAAACATTCAAATCAGAATCAACTGAAAGTCAAATTCAGGCTATGAAACATGAAGCATTCCAGTTGGAAGACTTCAAACTTCATTTTCCAGCAAACAGCTACAACCAATTTCAAGTCTGAAAAACATATCCGTACCATGTCCAAAGCCAAGCACTTCTAGCAATAAAGCATAAAGTTTCATGATGTTTGCTGTCTCAAATGAATTTGTGCATGTGCTAACAACAAAAAATATTCTAATTTTATTATTTACACAGAATAAGTGAAGACAGAATACATGCACTCTAAGTTTTAAAGAGCTGGCTTAAATTCAGTGAAAATTAAAGAAATGCCACACAGATTTTCGTAAGAATCTTAAATTCCTAAGCTGCATTTTCCAGCTATTAGTGCATGCAAATACCAGGGAAAGGCATTCCTGAAACTCATCATTCTTTCCATCAGTTCTGACACTGCTGGTTTAAAACATTCAGAGTCAAGGACACTCCTAGCTGGAAATAGTTTTCATTTGCTTACATAACAGATCAGCTGGCCTCCAATTTATAAATAATTATATATTTCCTCAATACTCACCCAGTTGACCTTACCCTGCAAACATACTTCAGTGCTGCTGGGTAATTCAGTCCGAATGTTTAATGCAATGGGTGATGCTGGTGAGCATAAAACATTAAGAAAAAATAATTTCAATAGACACCACAGTATTATTTTGTGATACTTGCCCCAAGAACACTCCTTGCTGCACAGAGATTATATGGGCATTTATTCACAACTTAGAAGCTCTACATCACCACAGGACCCCTTTCCAGTTTCTTCCATACATTTTATATACAGTAAAAATTTATGATGTCACTTATTTTCGGTCCACACCAGCACAGTTGATGATTTTCTGACCACCAAAAATTTCTAACTTAAAAATAGTAACAACTGTAATACTGCAATATCTAGGCTTTAATCTATAGAGGTTTAAAATATAAACCGAAATATTCCCACCTGACATAAACACTACATGATTTTTTTCTTAATTTTTTGGGGTTTTTTGTTTTGAATTTGTATGAAAGCTAGATAAGAACAATACAGTGAAGTGTACTGTACTTGCAATAAAACAATTTGTTAAATTATGTGTATTTTTGGTTTTCAATAGCAGGAGTCAGCTACCCCAAGAACCCCAGATTTAACAGAGAAGCTTGATCCAGCTTTCTGAAGCTACAATTCAGATGCCAAGCGAGAAGAGCGGTACCAAAGAGCTCTGCATAATCTTAATATAGTTTTAATTCAGATTTTATCACAGTGACTGTGTCCTAAGATCAGCACACAGCAAGGTATTTACTCACTGTAATTTAACAAAATAATTTAAAAACAAAACAAGACACCTTACACATCCTCGTAACGTTTACTTCCCTAAACATAACTCAGACTTTGGTAAAATGAACTGCACCTCAGCCAGGCCACTCACCTTGTTTAGAAGACAGCTGATGCACAGGTCGTGCTGGCTGAAGGGATTTACCAATAAACTTTTTTGCTTCTGTAACATTTTGAAACATCGCACTTCAAAAAAGCAGCTGAAATCGGTTAGCATTCAGTTTCACACATGGGTGTTAAGCAAGAAGAGCAATCTACCTACTCCTTGTTAGTTGCATTTGACAAGGCAATATTGTATCTGGGCAGGAAAAAGCAGAAAGGTCTGATGCATAAATTTTTTTAGCTAATTGTACATGCTAGATAAAATTTGCATGAAGACAGAATCAGACACTTCTCTCATTTTTCCTTCCAATTGAGCTACCCTAGCTTCCTCTCAAGACTCTTTCCCTGTATGTCTCTGTATACATTTGGAGAAAGAAGATGGGCACATGGTGGAAATAAGGAGGTTTCTAACATTTTAGTTGAACCAGCTTTTAATTAATTAGCATCAGCATACCCCTTATCAACCTGTCTGCACAGAAGTGCCTTACATAGCTATAAAAACTTACAGGACTGTTTTTTAATAGCTACTTTAGTTAAATTAATACAGTTTTGTATCGTACCACTCAGTTTGGCTACTATAGCAGCATCAAAAACTGCTCAGGTGGTGCTGGGCTGCAAAATCTCACACTTTAAGTAATCAATCAGTTGGAAAATGTTCATTTGTAGTATCTGTATCTTAATGCATCTCCTTGTCACCACCTCTTTTGCCAACTGGGAGATTTTACAATTTGAAGGAATTTCAGCTTTTTTTAGAGAAGAATACCAGAAACTGCCATAATAAAAATGAAGAATACCAGAAACTGCCATAATAAAAATGACACTGATTTTTTTTCTCTAAGAAAACTTACAAGACAAGGGAATAATTGTTACAGCGAAAAAAAAAAATCAAGAAATAATCATTATGCCAAGAGTTACAACTACATTATCCATTTTCAGTACGAAACAGGAAAAGAGAAGTTTGGCTATTAGACCCAGTATCATACCCAACATTAGTTGGTCTTTGTGCTATAGGAAGAAAACTAAAAATCATCTAGATTTTACTACATTATAATTTTTGAACACTTCTAACATAGTCAAATAACAGTTTTCCAACATACAAAGTTTGAGCCCACCTAGGTCTAGAAACCAACTGTTTGATGGTTAACTGCTTGAATAAGAACAACTTAACTAAAGCTAGGTAAAAGAATTCTGGTTTGGTTCTCTAATTTTCCTACCCACTCATCTTAAAAGAGGAAGACTTCAAAGCTGTAGTCAAAAGCAGCAAGGAAAAATCCTGCAGCTGAATTAACTGAGACTAGGATATGGATGACATATTTTATTTCACCCAGATTAGGAATGCTTGCATAAATCACATTTATCCTAGATAGTGAATTTCCACAGAAAGCAATGCAGTAATAATACACATTTGCATCCGAAGAGTGTAAAAAACCCAACAATCATGCCCTGATGACAAATTATATGCGCGCCTTTTAAAAACAGGAAAACCTGTTTAAGAGGCTGGCTACCTTCTAGACTGCAGCACACCTCTATTTTATTTTTTTTTGTAGTGTTCTGACAATTAAAACAAGTTGCGTGGTGACAGCAAAACAACACCTTTTGCTGCTCTGCCCTCACCCTCCCTCAGAAAGACTCTAGAAAAAGATCTCAACAAGTTATCCAGCCCAGCCTCCTCAATTAATAGGGTGTTCTTTCTGACCAGTATCAAGGAAAGTGGAAAAAGATTCCTTTTAATAGCTGAGAAATACACTGCTTCCATGAGAGACTACTGCAGTAGGGGAGGCATCACAAGAATTCCCTCTTCCAAGGCTTCTCTGGGGTCATTCCCATGGGAGACCTGTCCAGCAGAAGGGAAGCCTTCTGGCACCAGCAAACAGGCCTAGAAGCAGTTCTCCAGAACCCAGGAATTTTTTTTAGTATCTTAACAAGCTGGACTTTGACAGCAGCCATTTTCCAAGAGCCCATTTCGAGTGTTTGGAAGGCTCTTTCCTACACGCATGAAGGGGATTTGACGCTATTTTCCTGAAAAATGCCCACGAGTAACCAGAAACCGCCCGTCCCAGAAATGACACGGCACTGGGAACCCCACAGCCCCCAGGAAACAAAACCTCCCGCCGCCGCCCGACCCCTCGCTCCCTGCCCGGCCCCCGTGCCCTCCTTCGGGCCGGGAGACGGCCAGCACACCTCCAGCCGCCGGCAGCGCCCGTGCCCCGCGATACCGCTGGCCGTGGGTCCGGCTGAGCCCGCTCGTTCCCTCAGCGCGGCCGGGCGGGGCGGCCTTCGCGCGGGGCCTCGGCCGCGGCCGCGTGCCGGGCGGGGCCGTTCAACGTCGGGCCGCGGGCCGGGCACGGCCGGGGCTCCGCGGGGCTGCGCCGCCGCTTCCCGCCGCTGCCGCGCCCCCTTGGGATTCATGGAAGCGGAGCGCACCCGAGAGCTGCCCTGCGAGGCCCTGCCAAGGAGCAGGAGAGGCGAGATGAGGTGCTGCTGCCCAGCTCCTTCTGGGATTAGACAAATAGATAAAGGTGGTATCCCTCCCCTGTCCCACAAATGGAGTCATGTTCCTTCAGGGCCTTACAGTGGAAATTGGGAGAAATAAGTGACTTTTGAACACAACTGTGAGGCCTTTACAGCTAACCTCATCCAGAAAAAGAGCAATTTGAGGCCTTGGGAAGCTGTGAGTGAATACTGCCACCTCACCGATCTGCCCCATGGCACCGGGCAGGAGGGACCATAGAACGGCCTCTGGCTTCTCACTTAGGGAAGTGACAACATCCTCTATGGTTTGGAAATTCAGATTTTTTTCACTCTCTCTTTTTTTTCTCACAACATGTAATTGACAGTAACAATGAACTCACCCTGCTAAGAGGAGCACACTAAAGTTCCCTGATACTAGTTTGCTGGACCTCACCTTACTTAAGTATCCAATATTAATTAAAAGTCCTTAAGTTTTTGCAGATTTTTTTTAACACATATATTTCATATCACCTACTAAGAACTCCAGAAGTTCAGAACAGGAAGGTAACACCAAATACATAATCACACAAAAACCAAGTAATTAATTATTAATATCCAATGTTAAGATTTATAGTCCTGGCTACTTTGTAAAGATGTTTTATTGTTTCCATCAAGCATATTGGCTCTGTTTTGCTGTAGTCCCCAAATTTTATTAACATAGGTATTCAGAGATTAATACTGTCCCTGAAATAGGGGCTATTATGTACAGATGTCACTCCTACAATCTTCTAACACATCATCTTCCAGTTGGTTTCCTGAATTGTTCACGCATGAACAGTGTGCTATTAGCCTTCTCTTTGCAGACCCTGATGCAGCACATCTGCAAACTGAGGAACCCATTTGCTGCTGTTTAAGGTCTGATTTAAAGTTATTTCTCCCAAGTGAATTAGTTTATACTCAGACATGTCCTGTTTCTTCTGACTCACCATCCATTCCCACAAGATTGTCATGTAAAATAGTTGTTCTCCCATTCTTGTCAACCATTCTCTTAGCTACATAAGAACTAATTATAAATTATTGATATGTAAGTGCCCATAAATATTAAATGTCTGGCTGTTACTCCAGACCTGTTAGTGATGGGAAAGTCAATGGGGCAACTAAAGGAAAGGTATGGTTTTTCATAGGGCTGTTGTGCTCTTCGAATGTGTGTCAGGTACTGCAAACCAGATTTACATGAGATCAAGTACCCTTCTTGGCATATTGAAATGATATCACATACAGAAGTAGAAGTACATATTCTTCCAGTATTTCTGCATATTTAAATATGCTGAGGATGAACTAAACAGTAAAAAACCTCACACGTGTTTTTTATAAGGGCTGTAAACTGGGTTGCTGCTGGATTGTAAGGCAAGGAGAAGGGGCAGGAACAGAAATGCAGAAAAAAAAAAAAGGAGTGTGCCAGGTATTTTGAAAGCTTGTTGCTTGTGGGCCTGCTGGGAAGATGGGAATATTAGGGCTGGAAATGGCTGTTTTGCGAGGCGCTGCCCATCCCAGCAGGGACAGTTATCACCTCACACGCTGCTGCCCGTGAGTTGGCAATGCCGGCTCGGCAGCCTAAGGAGCACTGGATGGCAGCCACTGCACAGATCCCAGCAACCTGCTCTCCTAACCTGCCTGTGCCTAGAGAGAATCGTGCTCCCAACTGTGGGAAATGAAAACATAAAGGGGAAAAAACTTCACCTTATCAGTTGTCTCCCAGTTTGCCTGGTGCTGGCAATTACCCTATGTAGCGGTGCGCATTTTGGGTTTTCTAATGTTCTGTGTGTTTTGTTGTATGTTTATAATGGCTTGTTCCTACACCCCCATCCCCAAACCCCTCCAGTGGTCTTTCCCTGGTGATAGGCCTTGTCAATCACCTTGTAAGCTCTGGAAGATTCTGGGGAAAAAGTCTTAGGATTTGGCAAGGTACCCTGGTACCACCTTCTTTCATTGTTCTGTTAAGTTTCCCTGTTCTGGGTCCCACCCTCCCTCCCCTTGGATTGGTTCTAAGTTCTCCCCTGCTCAGTGTATACCCCCTGTATTTAAGGTGAGGACAGAGGGGCTGACGGTCACTATTCTGCTCATGGGAGGTAGCCGGGTGAAATAACGCCAGGGGAAACCCAAGAAGAGTCCACTCTTTCTTCCACGCCGTCGACCACGCTTCAGCCTGAGGTTCAGACCCACCAAACCTGCCTTATATAATTGTCAGAGAGCTCGCTAGCCGGTGAAGCAGCTCCAGGACGCAACTATAATGCTACTGGAAATTTCTGTTTAATTTGGTTGATATTGTTTATGTTCTTACATTAAATTATGGTAATCTAGTGTTCTCTCAAATACCTGATATATACAATTATCCATTTGAAGGGCCAATGACAGGTCTAGCCAAGAGACACTTACTATATATTGCAAAATATAAATATTAAAGGTTTTTGTAGCTCTGTGAACAAAATGCTTATATGTAGAAAACAAAACAAAACAAAACCAACTCTTTTTTCTATTTGGTGAACTGATCAGGGAAATTATTTCTTTTTAATATACTGATTGTGCTCCTAATGGCTGCAGATGGCAGAAAGTGACACAGTCAGTCTTGCTCCCTGCACTTGATACAGTTCAGGAAAGCAGAAAACATTTATAAAAGACAGTATCAATATTGCACGTGTAAAAATGAGCGATTGCACATCTAAATGAGCGTGTAATTGTAGTTGTACGCAATTTTAGGTTTGTAATGGATGGCACTTAACAGCAAAGTAATGGCTTTGTGCTGAAGTGAAAGGACTCTTGGGTCAGCCTGAGGGCAGACTTGTAGTTGCAAGTTTAAAAAGCCATTTTCAGTGTAATTTGATACTCAGTTGTGCAGCCAAATGTAATCAGTCTATTTACATATATAATTGTGATTTATTTAGCAGTACTTTTTTTGAGAGACTTTTTTTTCTTAAAGCCACTTTCAAAATAATTTCATTAAAAAGTAAAAAAACCCAAAACCAAAAACAACCAAACCAACCCTCCTCCCGCCCATTATTTCCAACGCTGTATGTTTGATTAAGTCAGTCAACAGAACAAACACCAAGAGACAACAATGTGCATGTAAATATATATGCACACACAGAATACTATGGTTGTAGTTTTGTGAAGTGGCTACTTTCAGCTAAACTAGTGACTTGCCCTGTAAGGGCAGCCCAGAGAAAGAACATAAAAACTCTTTTACCCTCTGACTGTTCCTGAAATTGAGCTACTCAATATATTGAGGTTCATCTTTGAATAGAGCTGATAATTCAGAATATTAATAATGAGTAGTAATCTTGTTCTTTTTGACTACAGAAATTGTTGAAATAAATGTGGGAAGCTATTGCCGTGTTTAGTGCTTACTTACACTTATGTGTAACTACAGAAATGCTTATGATCAGCATACCGATAGGAATAGGAATAGGAATAGGAATAGGAATAGGAATAGGAATAGGAATAGGAAGTCCAAGTGCCGAATCCTGTTTTTTGGCCACAATAACCCCCTGCAATGTTATAGACTGGGGATGGTGTGGCTGGACAGTGCCCAGGCAGAAAAGGACCTGAGGGTGCTTGTGACTGCAGCTGAACATGAGCCAGCAGTGTGCCCTGGTGGCCAAGAAGGCCAGCAGCATCCTGGCCTGGATCAGGAATAGTGTTGCCAGCAGGAGCAGGGAGGTCATTCTTCCCCTGTACCTGCCACTGGTGAGGCCACACCTCGAGTGCTGTGTCCAGTTCTGGCCCCTGAGTTTAGGAAGGACATTGAGATGCTGGAGCATGTCCAGAGGAAGCAACGAGGCTGGTGAGGGGCTTGGAACACAAACCCTGTAAGGAACAACTGAGGGAGCTGGGGGTGTTTAGCCTGGAGAAAAGAGACTCAGAGGTGACCTTATCACTCCCTACAACTTCCTGAAAGGTGGCTGTAGCCAGGTGGGGGTTGGTCTCTTTTCTCCAGGCAGCAACTGACAGAATGAGAGTACACAGTCTTAAGCCACACCAAGGGAAATATAGGTTGGATGTTAGGAAAAGGTTTTTTACTGAAAGAGTGATAAAGTACTGGAATGGTCTGCTCGGGGGAGTTTTGGAGTCACCATCCCTGGATGTGTTTAAGAAAAGACTGGATGTGACACTCAGTGCCATGGCTTAGTTGAGGTGTTGGGGCATGGGTTGGACTCGATGATCTTTAAGGTCTCTTCCAACCTAGAAAATTTTGTGTTTCTGTTATTTCAGAAGAGGCAGGGGACTAACCTTAGTCTTGTCCTAAAACAGAGTTTGGAGCACACATCCACCCCCTGCACAGAGATAATCCGGCTGCTGTGTCTGCTGTTGAAGAAAATGTAAGAAAGAACAAAATTTTGTGCTTCAAAATTTTGACTGCGTGGAACTGTGATCTCTTGCCATGTGAACCTGCATGAGAGAACCAACATAGTGCATAGAAGCAATCTGAGAAATAGCAGTTCAGAGGAGTGCAGAACAAAGTCTAGAAAGTTTTGTCTGTCTGCTTAGCAGCTGCTTTTTCTCTGCCAGAAATAGCAGTTTCATGGAGTCAGGGAAGTAACTCCTGCCTGTGCAGGGACTCCTTGTGATAGAAACTAATTGCCAGAAGCAGGAGAGCTCTGGCAAGAGAACACTTGCACTGGGGTGCACTAAGGGAAAATGAGTGCATTGTGTGCCTTGGCTTGGCACTGCCTACTGCAGATCATCCTGCTAAAAGAAGCCAGAAACTGCTCAGTTTATGCTCCAATGCACCCATCATTTATTTACTCTCAGCTATCTATGCTTGCCACTTCATTGTGGCAGTGCACCCATCAAATTTGGGCTCTTTGGTCTCTCAGAACAGCAGGTTGTTCTGGCCAAGAAGGCGCCTTTTTCTCGCCCAAATGCTCTTGATCATTTATTGCGTGTCTCTTAAACATAAAGGCAGGGAAAAAGCAAAGGTCATCAAAAAGCAAATGAGAAAAAGGAACAGCATCAAGTCAGAAACAAAAGAATTGTTGCTGTCATTAACCAAACATAGAAATAATTAGAAAAACCCCAGCACACAAACAAAAACACACACAAAAAAGCAAAAAGAGTACCTAAAAATTCTATTTTGGAATGGAAGCCCTATAACTACCCCAGGACTAAAAATTAATTTGATTTTCTGAATATGCAGAAGTTTCTTTTTCTGTAAAACTGAAAAAATGTAATTCACTGCTTGTAAAATGAACAGTTGAAGTCTTTGATGTTTGTGAGAATAAGCACCTATCATGGCCCCCTAACTGGCAGAAACTAAAGGATTTTAACTTTATCTTATTAAAAATAAAAAAGAAACATTAAAAAAAATCAGATGGAGGTCTAATTTCTGTGTAGGAAGTACTGTTTGGTCTGTGAGCATAAGCTTGCAGAGACATTTGGCCCCATAAGTTAGTGTTCCTTTGTTTTAATTATTAAGTCTTACTTTCTAGGGCTTTAGAAGTATTACATTAACAACATGTCTTGGTCACAACAAATTTATACCAGTACATCATATTGATCTATTTTTTATTATTCTACCAAAGCTTATACTGGAAGTTTTTTAAAAACATATTTTTATGGAGCTTTCATCTGCATTTAGTGTTTATCATGAGTGTAATGAAGGAAGTGTGCAAAAAAATTGTCTGCTTATATAAACTGTGTAAATAAAAAGATATTTCCCCTCCAAGTTTGTAAAGATAAAAAACTATTTCTAAACAAGTTAAAATTTTAAACACTTTCCATGCTTTTAACTGCCACTGCAAATCAAACCCAGCATTTATGAAGAAACTGTACTTTTCTGGAGTAATCTTTTAAATAACATTTTATTTGCAGTTTAATCAACAACTTTAACCCATTTTGAGATTTATTTAGTTTTTAATCCAAAGGTTTTAATTAAACACAAGACCATTTAGGAAGTTGAGATTTTGAGGGAGTCTTCTCAGCCTTTTTTTTAAAGAATGACAGAGATTCCATAAATAATAATGGAATAGGAAACTTAGGGTTCAGTCAGCTCACATAAATATCTCATTAAATCAACTCACACCAAGGCTTTCCTTCAAGCCAAGATTAGGATCTGCTGTTACTTGAAAATTCCATTCAAGTTTTCCAGCTAAGGCCAGCCTGTGTGCTTACAAGTGTGAGACCAAAAGCAGTTAATCCTAGTAGGGAAGTAAATTAAATTCCACAAATAGAAACATTGGAATTGTAACATTTATCATTTGCTTCTTTCTCTGCCTACTCTAAAAACAAACAAACAAATTAATAAATATTTTTTTCAATCCAATTGCGCTGATTTTTTTAGTGTCAAATGAAATTGAAAGAGAAGGGCTGCAGAGTGGTTTTGTTCTGTATTCATGACAGTAGTTTAAAATCACTATATGTAACAATTTTGTTTTCTGCTTTCTACTTTAAAACAAAGATGAAGAAAAAGGGTTTATTCTCACTAATATTACTTTGTTAAAGTGTAAAAAAGCATTCTTTTTAAGCTTTCTGCTACAGATTTAATATCAGATGTATATAGTAACTTATGACTATGCCATTTCTGCCTTTATAAAATAAATTATAATATGTTTGTACATCAGGAGTCTTATTATCAATAACAGCTGCTACATTATGTTTTCTAAATTTAGAAAGACAATCAGGTTGTGTCTTCTTTTATAAGATTGTGTCTTCTTTTCACTGGTAACAGACAGCAAAGGTGTTATTTGCTGCAAACCTCCCAGTCCATGGAGACCATTCCCTCTGGTACTGGTGACAGGACATTTTAAACAAAACTGGATGTAGACTAGAAATGTGCATTCAAATGATTTTTCAGGAATCCTACAACCTCTATCATGTTCAGCAATATGCAAATGAGGCTACTTTAGTGTTTTTCTCATCAGAATAAAATTGGGGTGAATTTGGGGTCAATTTGGTTGTCCTGTATAGGACAGTCGCTTACAATGATGAGTGTCCCATCAGCCTTTTTGGGGATCGTAAAGAGAGCCGACTGCAAACCAGCTTAGAAAGACATTAATGCATAACAATTAGGAGAAACTTTTTTTTTGTGTGTGTGTGTGCACCTGTATGAGACAGATCTTGGAGGAAAATCTAAGTCAATCTAAGCAGGCTGTGATTTGCTTTTTGGAGTTGTTTTTTTTTTATGCAGTGCATGCATTTTTAACCTTTCCTCTTAGCTCTGTTAGCTCCCTAGTGTCCAGTTTAGACAATCTAAATATAGCATTAAATACAGCAGCTTTATAAGTGACATTTACTCATTTATCATTTAAAAACCTACAAAAATAAGATTGCCCTTCTACTTCTTGTTTCAGTCCCCACAGGGCATGGGTAGCTGGAATTTTATAGAGCTACATGGTTTTATTTAAGCATAAACAGTTTTCCTCCATTCTCATTCCTGGCAAAACAGTGCTATTTGAACTGAAACCGCACAGAAAATATATACACGACTTTTGGGATGGAAAATTTTGATCTAAAATATTAGTATTTGACATTATATGCATCAAAGTAAGAGACAATTAAGGCTCAGAGAATGGTAACATTAGGCAAGTTAAATACTTATTTAAAGGATGCTTTCTAGTTCATTACCCTGTCCATCACAATAACAAGTGTGCCTTTATGTTAAAAGAAATGTATTGTTTTCTTACTCCAAAATAAGAAAGGTACACAAACTATAAACAGCACTATAGACTTTTTTAGTCCCCTTCCACACTGATTAGAGTGAGCTGAGTAATTTTTAATGGAGGAAAAAACCCCAAAAACCATAGAATGCCAGTTTGTCAGACTCAGATTTCTCAAGGGAAACTCCTTGGGTGACTGCATTTCAATGAAATACAGCCAGAAAACTGTTGTGAAAACCTGCATGCTGTCTGCTGGTGGCTCTATGGGGTTCCTTGCCATACAGCCTGCTCAGGGCATAGGGCTCCAAACTTGCAGAGCTTCTTGGGAGACGTGTTATACCTTTCAAATTACTGTTGAACAGAAATTCCGTATTAAAGATTCATGTCTTCAAGGTACTTGAGGTTTTATCTCCCTAATAAAGTTAGAAATTATGTTCAGTATGTTGTTAAAGCACTCCCTTAATAGGCAAGAATTTGGTATACTTCATAAGTTTAATTTGAGAAACTGACAGATACAACACACAGTGGTATCAACTACAGATATAAAATTTAAAAATATGTGAAGAAATATGTCATAATCACATTTACCAAATTAAAGAAGACCCAATCTACTCCAATAACAATACACAGACAAATAATATAAAAATAAAAGTTTCTACTTATTTCCCATCTAGGCAACTTTGTTATTTTTTTAACAAATTGAAAATATGACAAGAAGGATATTATACATGGGTAAGAGACTTCACTAATAGACAACGAAAATTTAAGGATTGCTTTGGAAATACTAAAAATTTACTCCTTCTGTGAGGGTAATATGCTGTATGCCATTTGGCTTGTCAGCACAATTTAACTCAGACCAGTCCTGAAATTCCATCAGCCAAATCATTCTTCCTAGGAAATATTGCAAAAACAAACAAACAAAAAAAGCAGCATGCCATCTCTGAATTGTTTCTAACCTCAGTCTCTTATTCCCTTCTCAAATTGTTTGGGGTGGTTTTAGACATTAAGCAATGCAAGTAAATCTAAGTAAGCTGGAACTATAACCATGTCATTTCAAATTTATATAAATTCATGCAAGAGCTCCTACTAAATTTACTTTGAAATAAATGGTTGTTTCTCCATTACACGATATGCTGTTATTGGATAAAATGCTAATATGCAACTGTCTTTTTGACCCTATGCATTTCATCCAGCCTTATCTTTTAGCCACTGCTTGTCAATGTTCTCTGACCCACTTGATGATCATTTTACTGAGTCATTGCAATGACATGCAGCTTGTCATCTGGATTAATTTCCAATCCATAGTCATAACTGTTACTTTTGTTCACAAGATTTAGCGGAACACACTTCTTTCAAATCAACTGTTAAAAAGAATCACAAAATCCACTACAGAAACAAAATCCATTACAAATCTGGATCCTTTGGCCCAGATCCAAAGTCTGTTATGGCCTTATCTTCCCCCCCCCAAACCAGCCAACATGAACGCCTACAAATGAATATTAAAGCAGAGGAGATGATACAGGGATACCTCCCTGGTAGACTCCCCCAGATTCCACTGAAGTGTAACATGACGAGTTGCTAGTTAATCAAGCTAACAAGTAGCTTTATTGTTCTAAAATAAAAACCCTTTTGTGGTTAAAGCTGTAGGAAACTGAGCCTAGATAGTCTTTTCTTGTTGGCTCAAATATCCATAACAAAAATCCTGCAAATAACTTAAATCGGATTAAGTTCCTCTCTCCCCTTCCCTTCACGACCTCCATCTAGCCTTTTACTCTTTCACCTTCATGCAGTGTGCTGCAGGTTGACAGTATCAGTAAAATAATGGAAAGAAATCTGAATTAAGGAGGCACTTTCCAAGTTATTTTCCAGCAGGGTATTGTTTTGCACAAGTGTGTGTACAGTGCAGTCGCTCATACTCCTCCAGCACAACTCTGCTGCCGAGTCCTGGGATAGGGATAGTTGGAGGGCTGAGGAATGGGGACAATTTAATCTGGCTACTGAGACAAATATGGTTTATAACTCCCCTGTAAAGAGACTAATTTCTCATATGAAGGGGGATTTAGTAAATTAAAGAGTCCAGCTTTCAAATACTACACGTTAGTCTAAATATTATGGTTAGAATTTTTAATTTCAAGTACTTTAGTGATACTCACTTTTCCAACGCTGATGTATTTTTTCCACAACAGATTTTTTGAAAGGGAATGTTCAGTCCCTGGCACTGTTAATCCAAATCACACAGGAAATTAGGTAGGAAAACAGGATGAATTAAGATAATGCAGTCACTCAACTTGCTCTCAGTTTCTAACAGCTGGAACTATAAGAGATAAACATCACACTAACCTGACAAAAGTATTAAGTATTTCCAAAAAGCTGGAATGCATGGTTTGCCACATCTTCCCAGTTTGATAATCATTGTATTTGAATAATTTTACTGATGTGTTTCTCAAGCTTGCTTACAAGAACATTTCCAAGATATTTTTAGAGTGCATACCTCATTCAGAGTGGAGTTTTTGCTGTTGGAAAAGGCAGAGAGATAGATCTAGCATGACAAATCATCTTGCTGCTACTCACCTATTTATTATTCAAGTCCTTAAAGCTAGTTACAGATTTTCTAGCACTTCATTTGAAGCTGCTGCCCTGGCATTCCCTGTTTATAAAGGCATACACTGAAAGACAAGATCCATTTCTCAGCAATAGCCACTAGTGACTCCACAGGTGCTCCAGCCTCTTCTTATCAGGTTGATTTGAAAGATTAGCTTCTTTCAACATGCAACTTGTGACAAAGATCTCCTGATAACCTAGTTTTCAGAATCACTACTCTCTTGCCCTCATAAGACAACATATTAACATGTATGGTGGTTATAAATAAAATCAGTAAAATACTTATTGATCAGTAGGTTTATAATTAAAAAATTAAACAGTTTAAGATCTCAAGTGTTTCCTAGTCAAGGACACACAGTTTGTATAAAAGCTCTGGTGAAAAGGAGTGGAAAGAGAGCAGGGAAGGGGGAAACTAAAACCTCAAAATACAGAAGTCCTTAATTGTGAATTTGAGTAAGTCCTTCCCATACTTAACACAAAAATAATACCTTGAAGAAAAGACTATTGAAAATCAACAAAAACAATGAGTGATTACAAAACCTGAAAGTTGTTCTAGTGGTCTATATGCACAGGACAGAATTTTAATTTTTTTGTTTTTAGTTCTAGCTTTAAGTTCACAGAGAAGCTTATTGCATTGATATGTAGTTCAGTACAGAACATCACAACTGTCTATAAACAAGTCTGCTTCACACATGGCTACATCCATTTGAGTCCTATCAGATTCTACCATTAGATTTCTCAGCTGGTGAAAATATCATAATTCTATGAAGCCAGCAGGGGTTGAAATGTAATGACAGATTTCACAGAAATAACTACCATGTTTTACTTTGCAAAAGGAACTAGTAGCAAACATTGTGCTAATACCCTGATCCAGACAAAAGGAAGTTACTTTGTCCATGTACCATCCCGTCTGCTGAAAAAGGCTGAGAAAAAAAAGGAGAAACACAAGACAGGAAGTAAAGTAGAGCTTAATGCAGGGAAGAAAAGTACAAATTCCTTTGATTCATTAAAATAACATTATACCCAACCCCCTCCCACTGTCACCTCTCACTGAAGTTACAAAAGCAGTGGATGATTTTCTGTACAGCCCCAGCCTACTTTATTTCACAGTGTGGAGCACAAGCAGTATTCTGAAACACAAAGTACCAGGAAAGAGTATTCATAGGTCAAAATGCAAGTGAGTACAGCAAATCCCAACAGTGAAGGGATGTAAAACGCACTAGGAAAAGAAGGGAGTATATCAGTCCATCAATAAGCCATTGATTGACTCAAGAAAAAGAATCCCAACGGTGGTTTCATCCCTTATTTACTTCCTCATTCTTCCTAAGATCAAGATAATTGCAATTTATTATTGCTGTCTTGTATTCCTGAGGCTGCCATTTGGCAAAAATACAAAGCTCATCTTTGGTGTGATTTGTGGTTCTTGTATCATACTAGGAAATTCATCCACTTATGCATTTTTATTGACATATAAATAAAAAAATACATTTAAGTTTGAATAATAATCTTTATTTCTTTATTAGTTTATTTGTAAAAGGTACATTGTAATCCTGAGCTACTGCTTTTATACATTTAGCGTCATACAAAGACAGATCATTTACATTTTGATCATTTACATTTATTGTGCTCCAAAATCCTTATCCGAATATCATTCTGACTTAGCAGGAACATAGATAATTTAAATTACATGTATCCCTGAAACATCCATATTAATTTACCCATCTGACCCCATTAGCTAAATTTCTACAGTTGTCTAATCACTCAGGACATTCCTTCTGAATTTAGCAAAAACTTGTTTAAAATTATAAAGATGGGCAGTGCAAGAACTGGTCCCTCAATCCTTTGTGAATACATCATTAGAAAAAACTTTCTGTTTCCGTATTCTCTTGGCAAGTCAGTGCTAAATTGACTAGATGTACTTTGATGGAATGGTCCAAGTAACAGTTTACTCATTTCCTTATTACAGCAGTTAATGAGAATTTACAGTGTCTCCCTTTGCAGTGACCAGTGTCATAACTCTCCCAAGCAGGGAAAATCTGATGTGATCAGAGGAAAGTACGAGGCAACCCATCACCGTCTTATTGCCATCTACATGACACTGAAGTATGACCAACCAACCCATGAAATGCTTCCCTTAGACCCTGTAAAGGAACTTGTATGAATAACCGGAGTTAAGTTCCATAATCCGAGCATGGCTTTTTAGGATTTGCCAGGTAAAAAAATAAAATAAAACAAAAAACCCCCAAAACAAACCAAAACCAAAACCTCAGTCCCAGGATCCTTGAGGAGAAAGCATTTATCCTAACTGAAAGCCAATCCTGGATAAATGGAAATTTAATTGGACTACCAAAATAGCATCTCTCTACCTGAACAACCTCCAAGCATACAGTGTTTACAAATGTGTCTCTAGCAACAGTGTCAGTCTTTTAAACACTCACAACTTCCATTTCCTGAATAAGGTCACTATGATCTTAGGCAAAAGATGCAGTAAAGCAGTTCAAGCAAAATGCTTATTGCTTAGGTTTTAAAGCAAGCCACTTGAATATAATTTTAGTTAAAATGTTAAGTACAAATGTGAAGCTACTGTAGAAACACTTATAAACACTCTTGCTTTTGAATTTTTACTGCTCATCTAGAAAAATGGCAGACAGATTTTAACATAAAGGAAATGTAAAACTTAATACTGTCTGTTGAAATAAAGTTCAACGCCTATAAAGACAGAGTTATGAACATGTAAACACAGCTTTAGTATTCAGAGCTAGGGAATCTAGCAGCAAAACAAACTATTTGCATATTATGTAGTGCAATGAACATTTGTTCTTAGAGACCCCCAGTCTTTAAACTACTTTGAACAGAATGGAATCCTTACAGGAAAGGTTTTAAAAGTGTCCAAGATGTAATATCCAGAACTACTAGATGTTCATTTCTAACCTAACAAATTGTCTACGCAAAACTGTGCTCTGGATAGCTGACTTTGATGGCTCCCCAGTAGCAGGCTCGGATGAGGCAGATTAAACCTAAGAGATAAGCAACAGCCCAAGAAACATATGTTGCGTGAAATCGCCGGGCAAAGTCTTGTGTACCAACCTAAAAAGAGAAAACAGTAGTGTCAAACGTACAGCACTCTCTGTTCCTCAGAGAAGAGCAAGTTATATTAAGGAGAAGCATTTCAGCACCTTTTCAACTCTGGGAAGGGTAAATTGGGTTTTTATTAGCTTAATTTTATATAACCATAGGATAATTGAGCTTGAAAGAGAGATCAGGAGATTTCTAGTGACAACTCCCCAGTCAACCCCAGGGTCAACCCCAAAGTCAGACCAAGTTGTTCATGGTTTTAACCCCTCTATGAACCAAGTAACTCCAAGGATGCAGGCTACACAAGCCTGGAAAAATGTTTTCACATAATTTTCCAATTCAGTAAGGTAAAAAAAAAAAAAGGAAAAGAAATTTGTCTCTCACTGCTTTTATTTCTGGCTTTGTTTCTATTAGGGAACCTGGAAAATCCTTCATAACTCATTTAAGATCACACAAACAATTATTCAAGTTAAAATGCATGTTAGAAGCATAAGGAGAATTACACATATGAATTCATTGGAGGTGTTTCCTCTCATGAACTTTTCTGGGATTCCCAGGTAGAAAGTTGGCTCTAGTAACCCCTATGAGGTACTGGTTTTCATTGGTAAATAGCTTATGAACTGGTTTTATTCTTTATAGCTTCTACAAATTACAAAGACACATATTTTTAGTGCTTGGAATTCTATTCACCTCTATAGCAGAGGAACTTATATTTCTGGCTATACAGTAACATGTATTTCTGACAACCTGGAAGTTTTGAGAGCTCTAGCAAGAGCAAGATGTTCCAATATTTCTAGTGAAGTGAACCAGTTTTCATAAAACTGAAGTTTTTAAGAGATGAAGAGTCAAATTTAACATCAGAAAAAAGATTATCAAAGTACCAGAATAACTTTTCTAAAAAAAAAAAAAAAAAAAATTTTCTGGCTTACTGCGATGATTAAGTCCACAGTTTTAACAGGGATGACAAAACCCACACCAATTTAGGAAGTTTCACTCAAATGCTAGGAAAAGAAGAGCTGGTCAACTAAGAAAACTCCTTTGAAGACACACAATCCTGCACACAGTTGCAAATTTTTGGGGACATCACTCACAGTTAATCCAACACCAATGAAGATGCATATCATTCCAATTGTGATATATGCACAGCAGCGCCTCCGTGGCAGTGCACTTCCAACAGAAGAACTGTTAGAAAATAAATGGTATTGGAAATTAAAAGTTTATAGAGCTGTAAGCAAAGTCTACAGTTATACTACAAAGATACAGGACAGAATCTACATTTTTATTTTAAAGGTGAACTATTGGTGATTATCTAAAAATCTAGGTGCTTACAAGAAAGGGAATGGTGCCACAGCCACAGTTTGTGTCTACCTTCTGTACCCACAGTGCACCCCAGTAATTGTTTTGGATAGCCTCTGGATGGCAAAACTCAAGTTTGCTTTTCAGCTTCCATGCTGATTGCAAGACACCCTTCAGACTTTTAGTACATCAGCATATGGCTTCAATACTTCACTGCATCTAAGTAACTGAAAAAAACTTCTACCACCCCTACCTGACATTAATAACAACCTTCACTATCCATTTCTTGGATACTCAATACAGTTCAGTGACTAAACTGTTCTGAAGATAAACACAAATCATTTTAGTCACAGACACGTAATTTTTTTTCCATGTTCAACATCTCCAAATATTGAAATTCTTTAGGGCATTACATCAACCTGAAGAACATAACAAGTTCTTCTTACTTTGCAATTTCTTTCAGAGTTCTACCACAATTTCTATGAGCTGCACAAATCACTTCTGACAACCAAGGTAAATAAATCCCCTGGAAATTCTGTCACTCATCATCTAGACTATGAACTCCAGGACAGACAGTTCTGTCTCTGCCTGCTGTGTCAAGCTACTACAGAGCTTCACTCAAACAGAATTATCAAATGCAAATAAAACATTACATTATTTACTACAGGTTAAAAAATTGTTCTAGAAGCTCAGCAAATGCAACATTTAGCAACTGCATCTTAAGTCACACATTTGCAATCACATACAGCTTACTAATGAGGAAAATAGGAACATGATTTAAGTCCACTGAAGCACAGTTAAAAGGACTGAAGAGGCAGAAGTGCTTTTATAAAACATGTATTATGTATCTTATAGGTGTTTTGAAGCATCCTGAAGCACGCTCATTAGTCAAGTACTTCACACTGGGAGATCATGACACCTTTGGAAATAGTGTAATGCTTTTACTCATCTCATGATAGTTCAACTTATTCAAGATAAATGCATAACAGAAAAAAGCACTGCTAAACAATTGAAGTAGTACATGCATCATATGACCGACCAAATTTCTGGCTCCAGTTAATTAACCACATAGCAAGGCCTCATATGCTCAGCATGTGACTAAAAATTTTTAAGCGTTTGTCTTAGAAAGCCTTCAAATAGATTGCTTTAAGCAGCTTTACTTCAACGTAATTTCTTTACAAGGAATTTCTGAAATGCTCCAAGAGAGAAAAAACCACCACAGTCCTCAAGCTAACACACTGAGCTTCATCTTTCAAGGCAAGAGTTGAATAAAGTGACTACTCACAAGCTGTTTTCAGAGGAGATGTGGAAGTCCCCAAACAGTACTGCTCATTAGCTTCCATGGGGAAATGACCTCCTTAGCAAAACCACACCATACACAGTGAAATGGAACACTGGAGGGTGCCTGGGGTGGCATTAGGGTAAAATTTCCCTGTTGGGCAAATAATGGTATCTTACCCTCTCACACACACCTCCACATACTCCCTCAAAAGCCATTCTAGAAAAGGGATATGTTATTCAATTCCAAGTTACATGAGTTAAAAATAACAAAACCAAATAGTAGTTTTATAAAAGGGAAAAAGGGAAGAGCCTGTTTGCCAAACTGACCTTAGGTTCCCCCCTTTGCAGGATTTTGTGGCTCTGTACTCAAAGTTAATTCTATTACAGAGCTGGATACCATAAGATAAGCTGGCAAATGTCACATTCAATACACCTAAGGCATACATGATATTTACAGTGCTAGGTATTGCACACAGAGACAAAGTTCATTCTGGGAAAGAGACTCTCACTTTCAGAGCTGACTACAGTCTTGTTTTTAAATCAAAACATTGCAGGTGCTGTGTTTATTTTCCATCCATATTTCTCATGTGTCTTCTCCTACCTAGTAAAAAAGACTGGGGGAGAAACCACCAACTCAAATGCCACAAAATGGAAATGTAAAGAATGTCTCAATTTAGCTGCCTTTCTCTTTCCACAAAAAGCAATGATTAATTAAAGATATTAAAGTTTATATGGTCACATAACAGACCTAGTAGTCCCAAACAAATGATAACTCATTTTTCACCTCCCAACAGTGATACCAGTCACTGGCCCCCTCTAGATAGTGAGGCTTCCCTCCAGCAACCCCAAATTACATATAAAACCTCCACACTAACTTAAAATAAAGGTGAAACTCTATCCCAAAAACCTACCAACTGTGACAACTTCAACAAGCACACCTGGCAATATTAAAAATGGGATCAAAATAACTTTTTCATATCACAGAAGCAACCAATTAGTTCTCTTGTGGGAATATGAGGGAACTTTCTTAGAGAGCTATCTAGAAAGCAGCAGTTCCTTCTTTCTGAGATGCTGCTGAAGAAGCAAAGGCACCTGCCAGAACTCTGGGCAGCAGCTATAAAAAATGCCAAATCCAATATTGCATCAGGGAGTAATTAGAAGAGGGGAAAACTGCCACATGGGACAAAGGCTATAAGAGAAGTAGCACAGGAAGGAATGCTGGGTCTCTTGTGCTCCGAATAATAGGAATTATGACCAGGATTTCAAACATGCTTTTAACAGGAACATTAAAATGCCAATATTTTGAAGGTGAATAGCACTACTGAAACTAGCCTCCACAGTAGTGATGGGGTTCCAACATCTCTCTCTTTCCTAAGAATCCTTTATGAGGCAAAGGTGTTATAAATTCATTAGGGTTCATAGTTTTGGCAGACTTTAAAAAGTAAAAGAGATACGTTCTACAGGAAAAAATTAGATTTGACACTCTGAAGTAATAACCTGTACCACTCAATTCTCTTTCTAGTAACTGAATTAATGAACTGAATTTTCTAGATGATTTAATATACATCCCGAGAAAGCGAACAGCAAGCAAAAAACCAGTTCCTGCTTCCTCATCATTACATGAGAAAAATACCGGAAGCCTTCCCTCACTCTCAGAAAACAAGCTGATAAACATCTGGTATTTAAAAATACAGAAGAACACTAAATCAGCAAAAAAAGAAACAGTTTTCCCCTATTCCCAGGTGTCACTATAAAATAGAACTGTATCATGACAATTTCCTCATTAGCTACACTTATTTTCCCAATGCAAGTAAGGGCCTGTGTCAGGCAGAGCCACTAAGCATCAGGAAGGTGTTCTGCAAATACCTTACCTATACTGACATGACAGGTTTATAGTCCACTGCCAAAGAGATTTGGTCATTTACCAAATAAGACTTTATTCTCTACAGCACAATTAATTTCCTACATTTCCCAAGTTATTTTGCAAGACAAAACAAGTGTGTCACAAAACAAAGTTGTATCATAATGGTAGCACATAAATGGGATTAAAAACAGACAAGACCTTATTTTTCCCTACATTCAGATATGAGAGGTTCCTTTGTTTAGGTACTATGAGGCATGATGGCTTTATTTCTCCCTGAACACTGCTTTATTTTTAACTTTTTCATGTAATAACTTCTGTTCCCCCCTGCAGTTTTAGAAGACATTCTTAACATAAAGATCTAGTATCCATCAACCAAATAAAGGTCACAAACAAACTATTTGCAGAGATTCACTGCACTTTTAAAAGAATTTTAAACAAAATTATAAATCTAAATGTGTCAGCTGACGACATCACCTTGAAAAACTTACTGTTGCAGTGATTCAAGGTGCCTTTTGCCTTAGTCTACACTTCCCTTTTTTCAGTACCATCATTAACTGAATCAAGAGAAGGAATGAACAGTTCTACATCTGACTACTCAGCTACTAATGAAAGAAGTTTTGCATTAATAAGATGAAACCCTACATTCCCTTCTAACTACTTGGCTACGATGATCTCTGAGAAATACCTGATAGAAAGCAGGTCACCACAGTTATTTATTCCATCATCATGACTCAACGCTCTGTCTCACCTGTGCTGTGCCCTAAATCCATGTATCAGAAATGTTTATGCTGCTGGAAGCGCAGAACTCCCAACCATCACATCTCAAATGCGGGAAAGCACCGAACAACTCCTTCAAAGCTAAATTACAATATTGCACAGTTTGCATCCTCAGCCCAAGGACAGCCGTGCCCACTTGTTAAAATTTGTTTTGCATTCTGCAATACAGTTGCCATGCAAGCTGTAATTATCACAAATTGCACTGTAGAGAGGCTCCCGCTTTGCTACATACGGATAGCATGCTTTGCACTTCATGGAGGAAAATACTAGGAAAAACTTAGAGTTCAGCTGGAATTTAAAACAGAAGCAACGTTAATCAACAGAAGACAGACCAAAAGATCACATGCTGTGACTTTTGACTGTTGCTTGGAGCGTGGTTTATTTTGGCTGCTGTTATTGTTAGGGTTGGGTTTTTTGTTTGGTTGGGTTTTACTGTTTGTTTTGGTCTTTAAGGTTAAACAACAAATAATGCTGACCTAAGGAGAGTCAAAAGAAAAACCAAGGTCAGCTAAAAAGGGTGACATAAAATATAAAAACATAATTGTAATTAGTTTTAAAACAAAGCAAACAGCAAAACTCCAACTCCTCCTCAAGGAGTGAACAGACTTAATGTGGCAGCACAAACAGCCCTGCAAAGCAGCCCCTCATCCAGACTGAGTTGATTTAACCTATGCAAATTAGAACACATCCACAGCTCCACACCGGGCCGGTTACACCCCTGAGGTTAAACACTGACTTCTCTATCAAATACTCCAATAAAAAGACTTCTATCAGTGTTGAAAGCCAGGCCATGCCCACACCTACAGTACATTTATCCTAAGCTTTCTCCGTCCTAAGAGACCTGCTAGTTTTCCTACAACACGCAACACAGCTGAGGTTCTCCATTCCCAGTGGAAAACACATTTGTTCCCTTAACTGGAAGTCACACTTGCCTGTCAAAGGAAGACAAATATTTAAATAAATCAGCAGGATATGAAGGTCTCTGAAGCAATATTTATGTCTTACTTCACACCCTGTGGTTGAGATCCTATGCAAAATTAAAGTATGTTACTAGTGCAACAACTCAAATTAAGAATTCCTGAGCTCAGATAAGAAAGGCCAAACAAATACTCAAAAAGAGAGGCCCAAAAAAATCCAAACCAAAACAAAAAGCTTACAGCTCTTGTATTCTAATTTTTCCTGCTCTTCTTGAAGTAATAACAAATGAATAGACAAGTGATTCCACAGTAATTCATAAACTTTAAACAAACTAATGCATTAAGATGCTTAACACAAGTTAGTTGTTGAGTTTATAGTGTCAGTAAACACTCTATCAAATTAAGACAATATTATTTCCTTTCCTCCCTTTACAACAAAGCGATTCAAGTTCTACCTTTAAAGATGACATCTGATCACTACTGTATGAAAAGGTAAACCTTCAAGGACATAAAATGTTTATTTCAACACCCCATTCCTCTCTATTGTTGGCAGTTTATTTTTGCCTCTATCAATTCAATCAGAGCATTTTCATAGATGCAGGTGGATTTGACAAAGCTACTGATTTCTGCATAATGAATGGAGAATTCACGTGCACGCAATATCTGCTTTAGCCTTGAAGTTCAGATGAGCACAGCAAAATAATCAGCACAGCCAACACATTTTACCCCAAAGACTTAGAGAAGAAACACTGGCTACTTCACAGAAATTTACATAACCTTGCTTTCAGAGAACTTACATTTTTTTGCAGTGTGGGCATTTTGCTAGCGTGTTAAACCTCAGTTCCATCCACTGTAAAAAGAAAAAGAGGAAAAAGGTTGAAAAGCAGACCTGAGAAAATGGTTGTTGCACTTAATGTTAAATGTCACTATGAAAACGTTTTGCTTCTCGGACTTTCTTTGACTTGTTTCTTGTTTTCTTCTATAAATGGGATGCCCTTTTGTCAGTAGCAACATCGGATTGGGATTTCCATGTGAACATTTCCCATGACTTGCCTTAGCATTACAAAATTTGCTTGACGTCATGAGGTTGCATCCACAGGCGTAGCATGGGAAATATTATAATATTAATAGGTTTTCTTCTCTTACTTAAAGACTATGAATATACCCTGAATCAAAATAAGTGTGTTTTCTCTGGCACAATTAAAAACCGAATTATTTTCCAATCTTTTTCCAACCCTTGCATTGCTTATGAAAACTAAGTTATGGGTACATAGAAAGATGTGTTAAAGAATATTTTAGAAAGTAGATATCAGGTTTTACATCAATGACATAGAAAACACTATTGGCTACTTCACATGACTGTTAAAAAAACAATATGTAAAATTTTATGTGGTAGGATCATCACCTTCCATGCTCAGACTAGGACCTATGTGGGAAATGGCCTCAGTGAAAGCAATGCCCAGAATTAACTCAACCAGAGGATACACAGTGATACACTCACTTAAAAACAGCAGGTTCTGTTAAATTTCATTCTGTGATAACAGTATTAAACGAGCATTTTAAACATATTTGCCTTGATCAAGGGAGTAAGGCTCTTTTTCTTCTCCCAGTAAGCATTTTTTTTTTAACTGCAGCTCTCTTCCCTTGCCTTTCTCAAGTGGAGGTTAGTTGGAAGTTTTCTTGGTGATGCAAAAGCTACACTGCAAGCTTAAAGCAGGGGAAGAAGCCACAGTGCAGATCCCCAGTGCCTCCATTAGGCCCTGCCTTATCTCTGTGAGAAATCTGAAGCTGTCCTACTGGAGTGAACAGAGCTGTAACTGCTACAACCACAAATCAAAATCACAGCCCATCTTCCTATGGAAAACAGCACCAACCTACAGCAAGCACTATTTAAATGCTGAGAAGAATTTTATGATTTTATGAGCAAAGAAAGATGTGTCTTCTCATGTCTTATCAGTGTGAAGAGATTTTGCTGTGAGCAAGGTTTCAAACTGTGGTATTTATTGAGCATTTTCCTACCTCTTGAGCATCTCCCTCAGTTTTATTTACTTGGGGATAAACCTCCACTAAAAAGGAAACAATCTTTTATTTTCTTGTTCTGAAGTATCCACTTACACACTCACAGAACTATGTAACTGATATTATTTGTTTACAAAACTCGATTGAACTGATTTAGCAGAGTCCTGTTTTATTCCTTAATAAAACCCCTGTAATACTCCCTGCCCAAGCAAAGCTTTTTAAGAACATTAATTCTACTTCCACATACCTGGCAGAGGAGCAAGTATTTTTCTGCATCATTTTCAAAAACCTACTCCATTTCTCTTAATTCTACACAGTGAAATGGGGGATAAGATGCAATTGTCAGTATTGTGGATGGAGAGAGGCCCCACAAGAGCAATTATTTCAGTTTTTTAAACTGCAATTCCAGAAATAAAAGGAAGTCTAATTCCAGGATCTATATTTTACCTAACTGTAATTCAACTTCACTGCTATACACCAGTTTCAATTCTATATCACCGTGTAGGCAACTCCATTTCCTTAGTTACTCATTAATGATGTTTCCAGGGTTTTAAGATTTCTAATTATTAGCCCAAATTATTAATGGCTACAAATTCAAGTGCATTTGGGCTGCAAATATTGATGGAAAAATGAGTCAGCAATAATCTGTTTTCATTGAGAGTTACCTGGAAATAACAGAAGCAGTAACTGTTATGATGCCTTTTACATGGACCAGAAGTACTTGCAGAAAAAGAGCAAAATTGTGACAAGACTTTCAAAGTACAAGAACTCAAATCATTATTAGCACAGTGGGGAAAGGTTATGTTCATGTACATTCTAAATCATGCTTAAGCTGGCATTTTTACCCATATTCCAGAGTGCTTAAAAGTACTTAATAATACATGAAGTAACAACTTCATGTTGTCAAGAAGTTACAGTTACATGAAATTTAGCTCTCTGCTGAGAATACTTTTTTTTTTTAATTGGAGCAATACAACATATAGCCCAAATCCCTGGTTAGATACACTGAAACACAGATGAAGAGATGAGAAATCCAGAGATCGTCAATATTTCAACTGTGGACAAAACCAGACATCCATCAAAGGAACTATTAGAAGAATAGACATACATTTTCCTTCTAAGCCTAAAATAGTTCTCAATGCACTCTACACAGCACAGTGAAAAAAAAAGCCCAAAACAAGACATATGTACATAAATACATACACAGTCCCACCTTCAGCTGCTTCTGCAAAAGAAGCTTCCCCTCCATTCCCCTCTGGTTCTTTGAGAAAGCAAAATAGTTTCACAAACTAAAACATATCTAAGTCTTCTGGAAAGTTTAATGGGTTTTCTATTCAATTATTTGATTAGAGGAAGTAATTTTCATATTTGATTAGTTTAAAAAAAACAAAATTGACAAAGCACAGTGCTTAGCCTACAGCCTGTACCTACCCTGAGGTACCTCTGAAAGCAGGACAGGAGCAGGAAGATGGCAGAGAGGGGGAGGACACAGGGACAGCCTTCCCTAGACCCCCATTTCCAAAGGCAACCCAGCCTCTGAGAGCCACTGACCATTGCAGGCAGAGGTCCTTGAGAGAGGAGTAGCAGGGAATGACTTACTGCTGGCAGAAACAGTAACTTCGCAGCCCAAGTCCAAAAGCTCTCAAAACAGCCCAAACAAGATCAAACTGATATTTAGCATCACAGTTAAACTCTCATCCTGCCCTCCTTTTCTATTGTCAAGTCCAAACCTGCCAGAAACAGTAGAAACCTTAACACAGAAAGAACTTCTATCAGGTTACCACAGGAAAAAAAAAATCTGATTAACAAGATGTGAACTATTGATAGTTTGACTACAATTTCACTTCAGTGCTAAGCCATTCTTCCAGCTAAAACAGAGAAACTTTAAGGCACTCCATAGCAAGGAGCACACTTTTCATCATTTGTGAAAAACACCACACCACGTGCAGAGGCAAGCAAAACGCAGGCCCCATAGTCATGCTTTCAAATGGAAAAAAAAAAATTCTGGCAAGGTGGTGAACAAGCTGATTCTCTTAAAAGAACATAGAACATGACAATTTGACTTTTTCATCCCAGGGATTCTAGCTTTGCTTGTCTATTTTATTTATTTTTTAACTGCCAAGTAAATTAAAAGGGAAAGCCTACCGAGCTGCTGAGAGATGCATCTAGCACTATGTATATTCTTCACAACATGGAGATAATCAAAAGCCAGAAATATTAACTCAGAAACTGAGCTTCCAGGCTGGCTAAAACACCTTTTTGTTGCTTCTCTGCTCATTCTCAAATCCAAGCAATTTCTTGAATTTTCATAACTAAAAATTTTATTTTCAGAATCTCAGACTTAATTACAGAAAAAAGTGGAAGCAAAAGACTGGTGGGAAAGCTGTGTAACATGAGAAAGAAAAAGGGTTTGTTTCTTGATAACTCAGCATAAAAAGATAGCAAGCTTCCAATTTCTAATGGTTGAGAAAGTTTCTTTTCAACATACCATGAAGAGACAAATTGGTCTTATCCTGGCAGACCGGACTACGAAGTTCAAAATGTTGCAGTTCCCTAAAGCAACCAGAAGATATGAAGTTGCATGCACAAATCCCAAACTAGAAAACTTTGCCTTTTAAGGCATAACCTAGAAGTTATGGGCAAAACCAGACTTTATGGGTTTGGGTTTTTTCCCTTATGTTCACCTGAAGTAGTTCATAGTGTAAACTACAAAATTAATCTGGACTGTACTTATATAAAGTAAATAGGGGATCGAGGCAAGTAAAACTCCCATGCCTGTCAAAGTCCCTAAAGATAGGCCAAAAAGAAAAGGCAAACAGAAAACTCAGTTCACCTATCTTCAGTTTCAGACTACTGTTCTTCAGCAAGGGTTATGAGAAATTACGTATTTTTTAACATATAGTCAGAATTAGTAGACAGAGCATTTCTTGAGCATCTCTCTAATTGCTTTCCAGTTAACACATTACTTGCAAATTCCTCTTCATATTCCTATTTCTCTTGGGGGGGGGGGGGGGGGNNGCGGAAAAAAGCTTAAGGGCCATCTCCTCCTCCCTGCACTCATTACCTGCTGTAATAGTTAAGACATTACAGCACACCTGTCCTGCATTCAGGAGGGAGTATTAATTTTCTTCTTAAGAGCTGGTACAGTGCTCTCTTTTGGATTCAGTAACAATGTTGGTAACAAGCAAGGGTTTTAGTTGCTGCTAAGTAGTGTTTACCCTAAGTCAAGGACTTTTCAGTTTCCCATGCTCTGCCAGCAGAGGAGCACAAGAAGCTGAGAGAGAGCACAGTCAAAGAGAGCTGAGCTAGCCAAAGGGATATTCCATACCACAGAACATCATGTTTGAGACACAAACTGGGAGGAGTTGGCTGGGAGATGCTGATCATTGCTGGGGCACTGGCTGGGTCAGCAGGTGGTGAGCAATTGTATTGAGCATCACTTATTTCTCTTGGGTTTATTTCTCTTTTCATTACTATTATTATTGCTGTTATTATCATCATTAGCAGTATTTTTCTTTTTCTGTTTCAATCATTAAATTGTTTCCATCTCAACCCACAAGTTTTACTTTTTTCCCCAGTTCTCCTCCCCACTGGGGCAGGCGGGCTGGGTGGTGTTTGCAGTGAGCAAGCAGCTGCGTGGCACTTTACTTGCTGGCTGGGGTTAAGCCCTGAAAGCACCTCACTGATCCATAAACCTGAAGTAAAGACTTAAAAACACAAGCTTATTCCATTACAGAGCCTATCACAAACCAACCCCTCTTTCTCTGCTGGTACAAGCCAACTAAGCTTCCTTTTTCCTTGCACAACAAGCACCTGAGTGTTCTCTGATCTTTATGTATCTTATAATCCTTTGTTTCCGGAATATGTCACCTCTCATGACTGTTTTCTTTAAATGTACTCCTCATCTGCTCATTTCCTAAAACTCACAAACCTGAAAGAGATTCAGTCACTGCTGGATGATGAAGCCAAGTTAGCTTACTTGGGTACTGCAATCAAAATTCAACTGTGGCAGCACCTCGTCCATTTAGAAGGCTGAAGAGAGTTCAGCAGCAGAAGAGCATTTGTGCACCCTTCCACTTCAAAAATGGGATCAACTGTCACTCTCACATATAAACCAAAACCACCAGTTCTCCAACAACCTACACACATGCCAAAGGCAAGTGCCATACCCACAGCTTCCCAGGGCTCATACAGCAATGACAGAACTGCTCTCTTGGCCTCTGCAGAACACAGCCACCACTGCAACCCTAAACAGAACCTGGAACACCAACTTCCTCTTCCAGCACTGTCCACTCTCACACCATAACACAGTAAGACAGACTTTGGGCTTTATCTATCCACATACAGACAGACTGTTAAAAGTTTCCCTGAAACACATACAAAGATAACCAAATACGTCCACAATAATGAGTACAGAAGAAGCTTTAGTTCCTCAATGATGCCAGAGAGTGAGGCAATACACCCTTAAAACTGCTTACAACAAACAGCTTGAGGGATAGCATGGTGAGGCGAGGAGGAGAATGTGATGCTTTACTTACAAGGAATGTATTTCCACAGTGCCCACACACCACTCTAGTTCCATCTGGTTGAACTGGCAAGGCAGGTTGAGCTGGCTGCTCTTCTGGAATCAGCATTACTGGACCAAGAGTAATGATGCGTCTACTGTGGTGAGAACATTAGATACACATGTAATTTAGCTAGCAAAAGAGAAGGACGATGCGTTCAAACAATTAGCTCAGTCACTACCAAATATTTTTACATTTTTAAACTATAATCTACTTGTTAAACAGCTGATGCACCCAGTTTTCGTCACTCTCCAAAGTGTTTTCAATTTTAAAAATATTCTCTTTCCCTCTAAGATCAGCCATACAAGCCTAAACCCTATAGAGATCAAAGACTTGCAAGCATATGACAAACATGCTCCTCAGAAAAATGAAAACTTAATACCCAGGCTAAGCAAACCTGAGAACTGAAATGTACATACTCATGTGAAACATGCAGAAACAGTAAGGATCTCGGACAATCTAGTTCTCCTTCCCACACTACTGACAACCATGTCAATATAAGCAGCATATCCATACTTGCACAGTAAAAATTCCATTCAAATTGAGTAAAATAAAAAGGAAACCACCTTAGATTGACTAAATGAAATCAATTTACTTTAAAGAAAGTATTTGCTTTTATGTTCAATGTGTTTCCAGGTTAATTACACAATTTGTCAGCCCAAAATGACAGTACCCAAATTAACCAACTCAGAATGAGGATGAGACTTCTTAGCACGAAAAAAGTGAAAGGAAAAATTAAAGCAATATTTAATTTGCATTGCATCTCTTCCATCTACAACCAAAATTGTATTCTGAATGCCTTTCCTTCAGTCTGGAGTCTTCCATTTAGGGCATACTCTCAACTCTCTCCTTCAAAGTACACTACACCAATTTTGCTCAGTTTCTAGCAAGACAAATACATAGACTGTTTTAGGGAAACTGCTTAGATGTACACTTTTGAGATTATTTTAATAAAATGAAAGAATTTCTGATTTAGGTTCGTTACCAACCATGTGATATATTATAACTGAACTATCCCATGAACATTTTTGCACTCTGAGAAAATGTTTGGAATGTTCTGAAGTCCTACCCAACAGAGCATTAGTAAAAAAAAGAGTAATTCCCACAAGACTCAAACTATGTTTCCAAACCAGAACAGCCAATAGACTGCTGACTAGGGCACTTGGTGGGGTAAAACTCCCCTTCACATATCTGCAGACTCAGCCTCCCTCTCCATTTCTCCTGTTAGAGCTGCACCACTTACAATCAAACTCCTCCTACCCCAGTGGAATCTTTAACACCTTAAGCCCAACAGTAAGAACAATCACTAAGGCAATCACAATTGCTTCTCTTATAACAAGTGTGTATATTAAGTTGAGATCTGAGAGAATGAAAACTCAGCATAACTAAGAAGGAGATTGAAGCCAAGCTACTACTCCATCTCCCATTTCACTCTGAATCCCTACTCTGAACTTACCAAAGCGAGTATTCTGTGTGGTTACAACTAAGTCTCCAAGAAATTATGAATGTCCCGTCCCAGAAACAAGAAGTGGATATTCTTCTATTGTTCTTTACATTATTTTTGACTTAAAAAGTAGTTATATAATGGGGGACACACATCTGAGATAAAAAGAAACTTCTTTTCCACTTTAATCTTAAAAAAAAAAAATTCTAAATGGACACTAGCACTACCTCTTTCTGCAGCAATTCAGTAATGTTCTGCAAGTGTCCATGTAGAGATTGAGGCTTAAACCTCTTTTAGTTTTAAATACTCAACACAAAGACAACAGTTGCTTTAAAGAAAATCATCTCAAGGCACTGAGAGTATTTTACTCTTACCAGTTTGGTCTTGGACAGCCTATTTTCCGAGATGTATCCTTACAGATAAGGAGACAGTTACATTGACATCTAACATACTTCTTCCCTGAAGGAGGGTTTTTGATTGGCTAAACAAAAAAAAAAAACAAACCACAACCACCAGAAAACACACATCAGAAGTCATAGCAATTCACTTTTTTCCACATAATAGGATGACAAAGCAGAACAACTTCAGTGAAAAGTTCTTGCTAACAGAGAATACACTTCCTCTTACAGAGGAAACTTCAGAGTCAACACAAAACTAGAATTTTTTTCTTTTGTTAAGAAGTGAAAATTTCCTTATTAGAACAAATTCTGCAAACTCATAGAAAAAACATTCATACTTCAGCAATGACAATTCAAAGCTTCAGTTCACTTATTTTTTTATATGTGAGCTTAAATAGTGATCTATTTAAAAAAAAGAAAAACAACCACCCAAAACCAGTCAAAACATCAAACAACCCTTCTTGCCCGGTACAATGGCTTTATTCAACAGTGAAAGGATCATAGTCTGTTTCTTGGTCACTAAGAGAATATGAAAGCATCACCAAACTGTAATCTTATTTTAAACTGTACTGAAATTGACTTTCGCCAACCTGGGAGTCAAGTTTCAATGTCCCTTTCATACAGCAAATCAAAAGGTGCACAGTCCTTTGTTTGGCTTGAAACAGTATATATTAGACAGGAAAGTGACTATCAGTTTCAGTGGCAGGTTCTCTAGTCTCTCTTTTAAGTGAAAAAAAATTTCCTGCAGTTTTCAGGCTTCCTGTTCTCAAGACACAATTTATTTTCATATAACAAATATAATCCAGTGTTTTTCACACAAATGCTTGCAGTAGCTGTGGAGCACTGCAGTATCATATCCCAGAAGTAAAACTGGCAGGAGGAAAAAGAATAAAATCAGGAGGCCAAATAATGAAGACTTGAATTAAGAGGAAAAGAAAAATAGGTCTGTGATGGCTGGAAAATAACCTAAGACTTAAACGTTTCAAAGTTGTTTCATTGTGGTCTGTTACAGCTAACCAAGTGACTGAATAGTATTTCAGGAGAAAGGCATTACTTTGTTTCTCCCACTCTTAGAATAACTCAATTCTACATCGCTCTTCATCCCATCAAAACCAATTTTACCGTTCTTTACAGAAGAGTAATTACTAAAATGACATCTTTGCTTTTTGTCCTCCTCAGAAGGAGACATCCTGCAAAGCCAGCTCGACCGCATGAAGATTTATTCTAACTGCTTGTGACCATCCTCGTGCCAGCACGCCTCGAGCTCGCACGCCAGCACACTGGCAGGAAGGGACCCACCCTGTCCAGGTGAGGACATGACTTCTACACCCCCCAGTGCCCTCTACAAGAAGAAAAGTGCTAAAAATCCATTTTACTGTAGCTTCATTGCAGACTGTGCATTTAACCACATGTTGGTGTAGCTTGCCATCCAAATTGATGAGTGACTGGCACACGCGGCAGTTGATCACGGGAACACCGCTGGCATCCGGACTTGCAATGGCAGTGTACGGAGGGGGAAGCTCTGCTGCAAGGAGAGACAAGGAAATCTCAGCTAAAAAAACAGAGGGTCAAAAAAATGCTTACAGCAAGTACAGTTTCTAGCAGTCACAGGCTCAAAAAATAAAATAAATTAAAAAAAACCCTTAAAGTCAGTGTTTAGAATAAACATAGAACAAAATTAAGTTTGCTTTCCCCTTCTCTACAACTTCTGTGTACACAAACACAATCCACAGTTGTAGGTAAAGCAAACCAGCAACACAAACACACAGTAAATCACCCCAGAAACCTGAATCCAACAAAATTTATTGATGTAACTTTATTTCAAACCAGCTTTTTGCAATCCTTAGAAAATGCATGGAGAAAAAACACTAAGAAACCCCAAACCCACTACAGATTAGTAGAGACTGGCTTTTGAAGAAAAAGACCCCAGAAAATAAAACAAGACACAGGTAGGAAGAGTCATAAACAGCATTCACAAATATTTAAAAAGACTGAAATACAGGTAAGTGTTTATCATATATCAGAAAATACTACAGGTAAAAAGCCAAAACAGTGCTGTTGAGAAAACAGGTCTTGGACAGGAAGTGGCATGAAATGCCTTTTTTTTTTTTTTTGAGCGCAATAGCAAATTTATGCTGTCTTGAAGAAAAAACCCTGAAGTCTCAGAGTTTCTGCTTTTGAAGGGTCCAGATATTTTTCTTGTCCAGGAGCCAAAGTACCAATGGACAAGAAGGTCTTCAGTCACTCTGGAGAGGCTAACACAAGGAAGGCTTTAATGGCCTCAGGCCTCTAGGGAAGAGCAGACTTCAGACTCCAGCTTTGTCAGTCTTGAGCCCCCAGCAGAACAGGGAAGAAACACTGAAGATTCTCTGAGGCTTAAGAATCCATGGAATGAAAATAATTCAACACAGCGATCTCTCACAAGCTTATCACAATTCTTTGGCATATAATAGCACTGACTTTTATTTCATCAAGAAGTTCATCAAGAGCAAATACAGAACAGGCATGTTCAGTAGTTCATATTTAGCTTTTTTTAATACTAGTAGTTTGTAATGCTCTGCAGCCTTGGGCTTCAATAAGTTTTTTCAAAAATGACATCCAAGCAGCTAACAAAATCTTCAGAGAAGCAATGAGAGATCAGCCTACTTCCCCTTTACCAACAGCGCTGAACACAGCCGTATCTGCTGGAGGGTGGGGAGGGAAATCACAGGCTGCTATCAAAGCTGACAAGCCCGAGTAGTACATTTAAGCCTGTAAGAAAGCATTCATCACTCCTTCACTCTGTCTTGAAGTGAATGTCATAAGCTGGAGGGATATAAGAAACCCTGTCTGCCCTTCAGATCCAAAAGTCATCACACATCTTTGAAGTGCACGCTGAACAGCCATGCTGCTATCTCTCTTTGCTACTTGGTCTATATATGACCCAGACCTGTGCTGGATTTTAACTCACAGAGGCAGCAGGAAAAAGACAGATACCTTGAGAGTCTCAGAATCACATCCAATATACTCTAATTATTTCAGATGAGAAACAAAATTAAGTTATATGCAGCAATACAATTCTGAATTCATGACACTAACTGATGCCCTATTTCTTAAGGAAGTGAACTTCACACCTTCAGCTCTGATACACTGGTTACAGGAAACAAGATCCTTAAGAAATATCAGGTAACAATACTGCTATTTCTTCTGTTTCTGAGGAAATACATTCTGAAAAAATGCAGCAAAGAAATTAAATGTCAGTATTTTGCTGTACTGTGATACCCTGTTTTAAGTAAGGCTGCCACATGCAGGACATGAGACATTACAAGACATTAAAAAACAAACACAAGACAAAACCCCAACCCACACACTCTGGCAAGTAGAAACAAGCTCAAGCCTACCAGAGCACTCCAGAAATCAGGTTAGAGATTTAGATGATGGGGACAACAGTGACTTAACCACGGTGGCAAAGTCAAGGCTGCTGCAAGAGGGTTTTGGCAGTCAGCAGGCTGCTTAACTGCTCCTGCAGTGAGCAGCTGACACTTTCTGGCTAGGGGAACAGGCAGCCAGAAAACAAAAGGCATGTTCCAAAAACTAAATAACAAACTCGCTGTCAAGACACCTCTACAGTTCACTCCCAGCTTTAAGGTTTCTATTCTGAAAAGCAACAGTTGTTTTACAGAAGTTCTTGACTTTGTCCTCTCCATTTAAAGTGTGACAGCTCAATTCTGTGAGCTGGGAATAGGGTGCCTGTACTAAGGCAAGCACTATCTTTAAGGGTAGCAGAAAGTGAAGAGACACACAGACACCAAGATTTCAGCTTTCCATGACCCTGGAATACTTTAAACATTTATAATCATACTTCCTAGACATTTGTAATTTTCTATAGCCCGTTTCCAAGTGATAACTCTAACAAATTTGAAAGCTGGTTAACCGAGGTGTGTGAGCCCCTACACACAGTGCCAGCCACTTCTCCAGCCTCATTCTGGAGCTGCTTGGCTTCCAGGTAAGCAGCCTTGCTGCTCCTGTCCTGCTGGCTCAGCAAATATCAGATAGCAAGCGAATAATGGCTGCTTTTCAGAGCCGTGCTGCAGCAAATAACATTTGCTATGGAGCAGAAAGCATGAGGTATCTTGGCACTGCAACCTTCATGCTCAAAGAAAACATGCATTTTGAAGAGCTCCAAAAACCAAACCCAGCAGAAGCCACCAAAATTAAATGTAAAGAAAAGTATATTGGGGAAGGGTAAGTAGGTGGGGGATGGTGAAGAGGAAAATAAAGACATTGTCTCAGCGTTAGCTGTTCATTACCCCTTAATAAAAAGGTTTCAAAGCACATTAGCATACTTTGGTGTGAATTTTTTTTTTCGACAGCTTGAATTTCAAGCTAACTATAATACCTACAACCAGTTTATAAAAGTCTGTCAGTCTGTTATGCTGGACATGACTGGGTAGTAGGCAAGCCTCACATACACACTAGGAGACATTTAATGAAATACTGAATTCCCTGCTGCTGACATACCAGTTTACAGCTATATTATCAATATTTCTTAAAAAAAAAAAAGGAAAAAAACAAACAAAACAACAAACAACCCTCCTCCCCAAAAAACCCCGAAACAGTAATTAGTTCAGCAAGATGAGCAAAGTGCCCTACCATGCCATACATCTGACTCTCTCCTCACACCGACAGAACAGCAATGCAATGGAAGATATCCCATTTGCAACCTGAGAAATTCCTTGTGGTGCTTATGCACTTTCCTCCCTTGGTAGCTGAAGGGTGGAAAACACAGATAAGCATTTGCAGCCTACGTGGATCAAACAAATGTGAGTTTTATTTTATTTTTAAAAAAATCACTCTCTATCATTATTTACCATGACCTGGTAGGGGGTGGGTAAGGGAAGAAGTGATAGATGCCAGAGATATGTTGTTAAGAACTAAGAAAGCCCGGAAAGAGTCCAAGAAACCCAAAAGAAACAAACAAAAACGCACTGACTAACCATCCTATTACAGGGAACAGAACTGATAGTTTCACACTTTGTCAATGTTGTGAAAAGTTTCTTAAATACTGTGGCCTGCATCCACACTGAAAAGATTTTTTTTCTTGCTTGCTTCCATCATTAAGAAGAAACATCGAGCCATGACCAGGATTCACCCATCCACCACTTTACACAGGGAAGGGTCAGCTGGGTCTCAGCTGCAGCCCAACAAGGGCATAGAAGGCTACCTTCAAACCATGGTCTCTCTAATTTAAAATTCAGGACAATATATTGGGCACAGTAGATAATTACAGGGATAAACCTATGAATGCACATTCAGGTGGTAGTTTTGACACAAAGGGCTTTTTCCTCCTTCCTCTTACACTCCACGCTATTCAGGTAACTTTAATCAAGGAAGCTCGGCAGAAGGTGTTTGCTTGGGAAGCAAACCTAATTTTTCCACAGGAATGCTTCTTCCCTCGAAGTCTAGCCTTGTGCTAGGGAGAGAAATTAAGACTGCCAGTCAGCTAGAAAAGTGGTTTAGATAGCAGAGATCTTTCCACTAAAGGAAAGCCAACAGAGCAAGGGAAGTAGAGCTACTAGGCCTGTGTCACACCTCTGCAAAATTCTGTTCCACAGCTATCTTCTGAGAGTTTTGCAGAGCAGTTCTGAAGTGCTACCTAGTATGTTTGCTCATGGACTGATCAAACAAGAGATATCTGACACTCAAGAAAGCTCTATGTTGGTTCCTTCTCATTTTTGGGGAGAAGCTACTTATCTCAAGCACCACATCCCATCACGGGCACCCAACCAGTTATCTCAAGTAACAGATGCCCACTGAAGGCACAGGAGGACATGGCTACCAACTAAAATGAGGATTTTAGGATTTAGGATCCAGCTCATTTCCAGGTTATGAGTTTTATCCTGCAAGAGTCAAACAAGAGTCGCTAATTTTCGTTACATTTTAAATTTATAAAAACTAAAACAAACAAACACACCATCAAACACCAGATTGAAATGTATGCAACAATAATGGTTACAGGATAAAAATCACTAAGAATAAAAACATCAAACATCAGAATGTAAACTAAGGTATATATATGAATTTATTTTTTTCTTACTTAGGGGATAATGTTAATACTAAAAAATTGATGACAAACAAACCCCAAATAAAAAACTAAAGCCTCCAACCTCTGCTGTTTTTAAGCCAATATTCCTTTGTCCAGTTCAAATCAAGGTAAAGAGCCAACACCAGCTACAGCCCTAACTGAAATATATTTTCACATCAAGAGAAGAGGACTAGCTTTCCCTGAGTTTAAATATCAGTCAAAACAGACAGATGCTCACTCATTCTAGCAACATGCATGTCATGAATCTACAGTTAACAGAAATTGTTAAGAAAGGACCAATGTACTGGACCTACTGAGATAAGAACTACAATTTTACATTTTAAAGGGTACTGCTAGCAAAGCTACTCTAATCTTATATAGTCTTCATTCCTTCAGCTCTTTCCACACCTCAATTTCTGCTCTAAAACGTTTAACTGAAAAAAAAATCCAAAGGAAAAGAAAAAACCCACTAATGTACTTTGATAATATCCTGATTTATATTTTTAAGTAATTTTTTCCACCTACTAATTAAATAGTCAGTATTGATCAACAAGATGATTTTTCCTAAGTCTGTGCAGGAAAGATAATAGCATATAATTATGCCAGGACTACAGATTTGAAACCGCAATACCGGACTTGCTTTAAAAAAAAAAAAAAACAGCCAAAACCAGCTATGGCCTTGAAACGTGTTTGCAAGGACATCCTGGTGGGTTTGGGCTCCAACCACCACACTGCACCGAGTCCGTTCGGTATTCCAATGCGACTGCCAGGACAGGCGCTGACCACACCTGGGCACCTCTGGGCTGTGGCACTGCCATGGTCACCGGCCATGGCGACCTGCGCGCTCGGCTGCGCTCAGCCCCTCCCAGCCGCCTGTGCCCAGCCGTTCTGAGCTCCGGATCCTCCACTTAATCCTGCTCCTAATTAATGGGGAAACCCAACTCCAACAATTACCACGCAAGCTGCGGCATGCGAGCGAGTTATAATAAGCAGACCGGTTGGGGCTTGCTCTGCCCCTGCAAACAATTATTTTAATTTCTTTTATTTTTTCCTCCTGAGCAGCTCAGGCCGGAGCGCGGCGGGGAGCACGGCCTGTGCCGGGCACGGAGCGGTGTTACCTGTTGTTCCCCACCGGCGCCGGGGCGGGGTGGGGGCTCCCCCGCCGGCGGCCCCCGCCCCGGCCCCGCCGCCCCCGGCCCGGGCGGGGGGAGCCCCGCACCGCCGCAGCCTCAGGCGGGCTGAGGCGCCGCGTCCCGCCAGACACAGCCGCAGCGACAGCGCCAGGGCCAACCCCCGCCCGCAGCCCCTCTGCCCGGCACAGCGGCGGGGCGCCGGCGGCCGCCTTACCTCGGGGACTGCTGTCCGGCAGATAGGGCGGCGCAGTCGGGGTGACATTGCCGGAGCCCGGCGCGGAGAGCAGCGGGGAGCGCTCGTCCACCCCCTCGGCGGCCATGGCTGCGGCGCGGAGGGCCCTGCCCGCTGCCGGGCGCGGGGCGGGGAGGCGGCCGGGCCGGCGGCGCCGGGGAAGGGGAAGGAGCGCAGAGGAAGGGGCTGGGAATGAATGAGAGCGGGGCGGGGAGGAGGGACGGCGGGGCGGGCGCTCGGCCGGCCGGCCCCCGGCGCGGGGTAATGAGCGGGGCAGGCCGGGGGCGGTGTCTGGAAGAGAAACGTAACAACCTTCCCCTGTAAATAAATTTTTCCCGTAAAAGAGTGTATTTGTTGAGTTGTGTGGTTTCTTTCTGGCTTGTTTGTTTTGTTAAGGGGTTTTTAAGCTCTGTGTTTGGATATTGACATCAGTACCAGGAAAGTGCTATAGTCGATTTAGCTGGAACCAGTGGCTTTTTCCAGGACTCTGGGGATGCAGACGGACTGAGGCGGCACTCTCCGAGGTGATAGCGGTGGGAGCCTTCAAGGGCGCTCTAAACGTAAGGAGATAAATCTACGTGTTATGAAATCTGCTGCTCAATGGGGAAGTCTGTCCCCTGGTGCCATTGAGCACTCAGGACGGAAGGACTAAATTTCCTTCTTCCACTCGGGCACCATCTGGAAGTCTCTGGCAAAGAGGGAAAAAACCTTCCCTGATTAATTTTTCAGACCATACTGAGATAAAACTGATGTTTGTCCCCTTGTGTCGTGTGCTGCTGTCCGTCGGTCAGATTGCCAGGCTGCAGTAATAGCAGAAGATAAGCGCTTGGTACACAAGTGGACACGGCTGCCAGGCAGCACCGGCGCCCATCAGATGCGTCTAACCAGAGCCAAGCCGCTCCCTGAAACCACTTGCATGGAAGGCAGATGTTTTTGCATGAGCTGGGTAAAGGTGAGATCATGGTCTGAGAGTTCACAAGCTGGTCATACTCCTTCTCTAATAACACAATTTGTAAAATAAAACAGGATTTCTTGCATTGTGTAGAAAATCTTCGGCAGGAGCTTTTTTTCATATTCGAATCTAGAAAATCAAACTGTTCTATGAAAACAGATTAATGTATTCGAGAGTCTATGAGAAATAATCAAAATATTAAATGAGGGCTGATGTGGTTCATTTTTCAAAGATTTTGATGGTTATTACTTTAATGACTGTATTACAGAATTAATCAACTACTCATTCGGTGCAAAATTGTGTTTTTGAACATTATTATCCTGTAGAGATAAACTCGGAATATGAGTGAGCTCTGATATAAGGGATAACATTCTACAAGGCAACTGGTGTTACGACAGCCATCTTCATCACATATGAAATGCAGTAATGCTATGGCAAACTGCTTTTCTATCCAAAAATGTGGTAACCAACCTGCAAGATACCTTTTTAGTATAAATTATATTGAGCTTTCGGTGGTCAGTCAGCTTCAAAATACCTCTCAAGCTCAAATCAATACTTAACAGCTTTTTATTTTTATGAGGATTTCTAAGGCTTAAGGTGTTTTGTGCCCCAAACTCCTTCTTGATAAGGTACCATGAAGCCAGCCTTGTCAGGTCAAATGTAGGTTGTAAGTATAACCAGTAAGGTAGGGTCTTTAGCACATGATTTTGCTATCACATGCCCAGTTTTCAACAGGAACAGAGCTGTAGGCTTTCTTTTGGAGTCCTCTTGCAGGAACTGGCAGTTGCAACCAGATTTGTTTACTATTTTTCTTGTATGGGAAAAGACAGAAAAGATTTCATACACTGTTAAAGCTGCCAACTAGGCTGCACTGAGTTTCAACAATGCCTGGTCCATCCTGCAGCAATTACAGCAAATTGTGGGACCACCTTCTCCTCTGAACTGCTCTTCTGACTTGTAAACTTCAAATTGCCTTGCAGGAACCTGCAGGGAAAGCTATGTCACAACTCAGTCTGACTGCTCAAGCCTGCACATACAGCTGAAAATTATTGTTAAGCATCCCAGCATGCTGACCTGATTCTTGCAAGTATGACTGTCATCTAAATAAGAACCCATTTGGGATAAGAAAAAAAAAAGCATTCCTATAGCTCCTTGACTTGACTTTTCAGAGTTCTTTAACTTCTAGTCACCTGAGCTGCTATATCTTAAGAGTAGACACTAGGTAGTAGCTCAGTCATCTGCTGTTCAGTATTTCATGTCCATGTGTTTAAAGGTAGTCAAAGGTCTACAGGACTTTCCAACCCAAAGATTGCAATCTGATGCATAGATCTGCTAGCATTGCCTGCTGTATCCATAGGAAGCTAGATGGCACCTAAAAGTGTACCAGGAAACTAGGGGATGCACAAGCCTTCCTTGCATGCTGGTCAGGCTCTAAAGGAAAAATTCAAGCATCAGATAATGGCATGCAGCAGCTTAGGCATAGAGAACTTGCTGCTTTCTTCTTGCTCTTCTTCCTTTGGACACAGCTGTCTTATAATACAAGCTTAATTAAACTGCCTTGCAGTTTTCCTTTTGTGAAGCTGCCTTCTCTGGTGGGTGGGATGCTCTGCTCTGAGCAGCCCTGCTTGTGCCTGAGCTACCCAGAACACACATCATGACTCAGTTCAGTGTCGTAGCACAAGCACAGGTGCTTTTCTGCACCAGTTGTCCCTGAGCTCCTTCGACTGGCGAGTCACAGCACACCCTGTGCATGCCTCACCCTTCACTGTGGTACTTGGTTGTGCTGCCAAGGCACCTCGTGGGCTCCCAGCACTGAAGGCTGAATGATACAGTCTACAAATCCAAGCACGTGCCTCCATGGGAAATGCCTCCTGCTGAAAACACGCTACTATGCAGCTTTGAAAATGACACAGGCAAATGAACCAACTGTACCTCTGAGAACAGCCCTACAGAAGGGTTCTCAAGGTGTCTTCACCTGTGTCACAGACCAGAATCACACACCTCTCTGTCCTGCCCCAGTCCTGTTGTTTCATATAAACTTCTATGCCACATAAATGAGGGCTGAGCAAGGCAGCATATTGGTTACTGACAGGGCTTACATTTAGCAGAGAGATAAAGTGAAGAGGGTACAACATATTTTCTTCCTGTACTTTTACTAATGTCTCATGCTTAGAGAGACCTTTTGAGAAGCTTGGTAATGCTCAAGTTTATTTTTTTTTCATTCTCAAATTATCATTGTCATTGATTTTTTTTTATTTTCTCTAGATAAAAGAATCTTAACTTTTGCATGAGACCAAGCAGTGAAAATGTCAAATCTCATTGTCAAGTGCAAAAGTATTTGTGTATCAATATTAAAACAACTACAACTCTTTGTTAATCTTGCCTCTTTAATAGGTAGTAAGTGTAAAAAAAAATATCTGAGGGATATTTTGTACTGTGCCGACTTTTTCAGGTACCATTGTAATTTTCTGTGTTACATTTAAGAACAAATAACCTGCAATAATAGTTTTTAATCTGTCTGTTATTTTTAGTTTCATAATAATGCTTAGAGTCTGCAAGCCTAAAACTGCTGTGATAGGAGCTGTTCAAAGACACAGAGAAATACACTGATAGCTTAAAAGACAAAAAAGGTAAAAATAAAAATTCAGACAATACAGGTTATGCAAATTCCCATAACTTCTCACTCACAGTGTAAGAATTGGAGTATCGTCAAGGAATGTTTGCTAAACAGTTTCTTCCTCATGGCAAGTATATGGAATAAAAATAGCAAAAAGTGAGCTTATTATTACATATTCCCAGATTCACTACATTGGGAAAGGCACAGTAAGCTAACACAAGCTTAATTTTTAAAACTGTAATACAGAGAGGTGCAGAGGAGCAGTATATACAATGCACACAAAATTCTTTTAAGGTTATCATTTGCAAAGCTATCCTGTGCTGTAAGATCAAGTCTATGACAAGATAAAATTTCATACTATGGCTAGTCTGAGAAATGTAATTACATTACTGTGTATAGCACGAAATGCAGGATATAATAATCCTGTACCAGGATACCAGGTATAAAAAAAAGTAACTATAGATTTGAATATGTGGTTTCAGGTAAGGTAATGCAACATAAACTAATAAAAGAACTATGATACAGCATCCAGAATAGTATTTGAGAACATATTTTGAAAGATAGGCAAGGCTTTTGAAAATACTTCTTAGTTCTGTCCTCTGTGCCATGCCACAACTTCCCGCAAGCTTCCAGCTCCAGATAGGATCGGGACTTGGCATTGATATGCACAACCACGTGATAGTCTCTAGATTAGTTAGTATGCTGAAATATTTAACTTCCTTTTCTTTTTTTTTTCTCAATGTATGTGTCTGTAATTTATTCACATGCAAAAGTACACAAGCCCCATGAAAATGGGAACGTGATACAATTCCATATATATTTTTACTTGGGAAAGGGCTTTTTTTCCTCTGCAGAAATTAGACAGTAGATCTACAGAGCACAGGAATTAAATATGAACCTCTTATCTGCAGAAGAATTTTACCTTTAGTCCCATCAACACTGCTCATCCCGTTACAGTTGTGTAATAAGTCACCCTCCCACTGGCGAAACACAGACAAGGAACATTATGTTACTCAGTGATGACTTAGGAGGCTGACAGCACCTAATGTTGCAGAAAGTGGTCCTTCTTCCAACCCACTCCTTCCCACCTGCAGGGCTCCAGGCAGGAGAACAGCACACCAGAGCTGTGGGAAGGGTCATGCTCGCTGCACTGACAGCCTCTCCTGTCGACATCCTCTGTTCCCAAAAGCAACGGGGAGCATTTGGCCACTGACTAGCCAAGTCTATTTTTAGTAACTTTTTATGCCATATATTCTGTTCCTGTCACTCCAAAGTACTCATACAAATGTATGTAGGGCTGCTGCTGTTACAAAGCTGCAATTTCCTAGACTGCGTTAATTTTACTACAGTAGATTATGACAGACAGAAATTATAATGGCAAAGAAGTCTTGCTTTACACAAAGAGGGGCATCTTCTGTTATTTGTAACTGGAATTACAGTTCTTGTAAAGCTTATTCACGTTATCATCTTTTCCTGATTGCACATCTGTCATTTCTTTTATAGTATTGGTGCTATTTCCAGTTAACTTTATTTTTAGAATAATGGAGGAATTTTCAGTCTTAATTAAGCAGTAGTTCATACTGGAAAAATATAATCCTTATTGGCAGGAAAATTGTTTATGGGTTTTAAATTCCTTTACATTCCAGCTCCATCTCTATGTGTTACCATAACCGTTAAAAAATTTCTTGGTTGTCTTGAAGACACCAGCTGCTTTCAAAAATTTTTATTTAATGTATTAATCTCCTCCTAATCACATTACATATACTCAAGATTCTTGCCTTTGTTATTTGTCAGAGGTTGCTACCTAGGAAGTATTATATTATTATTAAATATCTATATCTAAATATGTAGATCCCTTTCTTCTGTAAAATCATTCTATTTGTTTACTAATATCAGTCAAATGGTATTTGAATAAACGTTTAATTCCTTTTTTTAATTTTATTTTCTATTATGGAATGGATTAATAGTAGAGAGATAATTAGGTAGTTTTAAATGTTAGAAAATTCTAAATGTTGCATCATATACAATTTTAATTTGATCTCTGATTTTTAGTTCCGAGGGGCAGTTTGAGAGGAATGTGGAAAATATTGTCCTGCACTTTTAATTTAAGCATTTTTTTCCCCCAGTTTCCAGTGGAGTTACTTTTTAGCCAGAAACACCTCTGAGTCTTTGGTCATGAAACCAAGCAATATCAGGCTCAGTCCATACCTGGATAAGACACATTGAAGAAGAGCAGGTAAAGATCTGAAGTAACTTGTGGTGCTTCACTCGACAGCACGGTTTGCTTTGAGGAAGAACAGAGCTGCTGTACCCTCCTGGCACCTGGTGGACACTAAAGGAAGCTCCAAATTCAAGGTTACAGCAGCTTTTGATCATGAGCTATCCCATGACACAGATCACAAGAATAGCAGTATCTTGGTCAAACTCCAGTTTGGATAATTTAGTGTCTGGCTTGAATTCCCTTTGCCATTTCAGTCTCAATGAGCAGCCTTCTTCAATTTCAACTGGAACACATTTCATGCAACATGTTCATTAAAGTGTAGCTCCATTTCAGGAATGGATGAAGTGATAAACATACAGTTTGTGATTTTTCCAGGACTATAAGAAAGAGTAACAAGGCCTGTCAGTCTAGTTATTTTATGTGAGCACCAATCTCTGTTTCAGATAAGTAGTGTCCTTGATGATGATGCTGAGTAGATTCATGACAACACTGTAAATGGTGTAAATGCAAAGACTGTTCATCTTGGTTTGGATAGACAGGTATCTGCCAGGGAAGATTGGAGTCTCCCTTGGAATGTAAGCCCCCCCCACCCCTTTTCAAATTATTAAATATTTGCAATTAAAAGATTGTCAGGCATAGATTTTGGGAATCGGTATAGCAGTTCTTTACTAGGGATATTAAAAATACAAATGTTGTAGTACAAAAGAATAAGCAAACAAGAAATCCTAGAAAACCCTGACAGAGTCAGAAATACAACCTGACACCTTGTTGTGTCAGGGTGTTGGAAACAGCCCAAAAGTAAGCCCTCCTGGAGTGGCAGCTGTGGTCCTGTTGGAAGCAGAGATGATCCTGTGGAGCCAAGGGTCCAGAGATGGGTTCAGTCTTCCTTTGGCAGTCCCATCAGAACACTGGATGTTTGGTGACACTTGTGGCTCCTTTTTATCTAGGTGGAAATGGTTTGGCTCCTCCTCTCTGGGTGGAGCACCTCACAATAGGATGATAAATTTTGTCATGTCATTGGTGAGCTTTAATGGCCCTATTAACAGAAGATATCTTCTTGGAGGTAGTGGATGAGTAAACAGAGATAAGAAACAATACTCCACTTATAAAAACCCAAGACACGGTTCCACACAGATGTGCATGGTGTGGATTGAAGTGGCACAGTGCTCCTTTTAAAATGTAGCTGCATTTGTTAATATAGTACATAGTGTTTGGAGGAAGGACACAAAGATGGTGAGGGGCCAAGAGGGGAAACCATGTGAGGAGCAGCCGTGGTCCCTTGGTCTGCCCAGCCTGGAGAAGAGGAGACTGAGGGGACACCTCATTGCAGTCTGCAATTCCCTCATGAGGGAAAAGGGAGGGGCAGGCACTGATCTCCTCTCTCTGGTGATCAGTGAAGGACCCAAGGGAACAGCATCAACGTGTGTCATGGAAACTTTAGGTTACATAGGAGGAAAAAGTTCTTCACCCAGAGGGTGGTTGGTGCCTGGAACAGGCTCCCCATGGAAGTGGTCATAGCACCTGCCTGACAATGTTCACAGAGCATTTAAACAAAGCTCTCAGGCATATGGTGTGACTCTTGGTGCTGCCCTGTGAAGTTCCAGGAGCTGGACTTCAATGATTCTTGTGGGTCTCTTCTAACTCAGCATATTCTATGGTTCTATGATTTTATTAAATGTGATCAAGAACAGCCATACTGAACTGATGATATTTGAATCACCGGCACTTTGGAAGTAAATATTTGAGATGAGACCAGGGGAGTGAAAATCCTGATGATGGCCTGTCTCCAAGGTAAGCTTTTCTACTGTAAGCTGCCAAGAAAGATGTTGCTGCAGAAAGAATGTGCAGATGTCGGAAATCTGAATGAAATCCTTAAAGAGTGTTGAGTGCTTTGAGCTCATCTCCACTATGGCCTGGGCTTCGGCAAGTCTTCTGTGAGTTAGGAAAGCTCCACGTAACCAGATGGGAAAGAAAAGAGTTTGAGACAGAATGAGTTTACTGTAGATATGAGAAATTAAACAGTTTGCATGTTTGCATCTAAATTTTGGCTGTACCTCTCTTCAATGGGTGCTTTTCATAAAGAAATACTTCAGTTTTATAGATATGGAGTCTTATTGTGTGCCTCTCAGCATGGAATGCAAGGGTGGCAACAGCTAGTCTAATCACAGCCACCAATAAAGAAGAATTTGTAAGTAACCACAAAACATTGTAGCCATGAGAAACCAGACAAATTAGAGGCCTGGAGGGTCTTCAGCTACTGGGAAGCTGAATTTTCTGCTATAAGAATAGTAATAACAGAACTAAATTTTTTGCCTGTATTTTGCCTTTACCTAGATCTTATCACTACATCAGTACATTGTAAAGAGAAGAGCAGAAACAAATATTATTCTGCTGTTGATGGAAAAGATGTGGGAATCATACCAATAGTTATTGTGAGCTTTATCAGAAGAGTATTATAGCTTTTTGATACAAAACCCAGTATCCTTCTGGGAAAGGTTAAAACAGAGCAAGTTTGCTTATCCTTATCAACTATTCAGGAAAAGATGCAGGTCCTAGTGACAGGGAGAAAGAAGGCAAAATAGTGCAATTAAGGTAGCAACTGAATGGAAAAAAAAAACACCAAACCAAAACAAAAACAAAAAACCCCCAGCCAACCTTTACCAGTACTACAAACAAGTTTCAAGACCCATGGAGTTGAAAAAGGTGCAATGAAATGAGTGTATTTCATGCCATTGCAGTGTCTTTATAAGTAGGTCCCCCAAGGAAGAGCAAATAAATATGGAGTCTGCACATTGTTAGCACATAATGCTTGAAATAGGATTCCTGTGATCTTTTTAGCTGGGGAAAATAAATGAGACTTAGTTGGTGCACTGCAAATTCTATTTTGATGTGCATCAGCTTTGTAAGCCAATGATTTTTTTTTTTAATCTTGCTATCAGGTTACTCACTTAAGTTATAATATTTTGCGCTCTCCTTGTAGAGCTGGAAGATCTTGTATTGTGCTCCTATTTAATGTGCAAATAGCAATTTGGAGAGATTCCACTTCCCTTATTTCCTGCAGGCAGCTGTTACAATTTCAGCTCTGCCTTCCTTCCACAACCCCTCCCAGATGACCTGCTGTGCCATTTGAGATCCCCAGTATGCTATCTATTATAGATCTCAAAGAAAGCAAATAGTTTCTGTAAGAAATGTATCATTTCTATGTTCTTTGATATGTCCTTGTCATTTAAAAGTGATCTAAATCTCTGGGCACATTACTGTAACAGATGACAGAGCAAGAATTAACACAATTCTCCAATATATTTTTGGAAATATATATTGGAAATTGAAGAGTTGGGAGTATGAAGGAACTGGTTTAGGATTTCCAAGGAAATGGAAAATTTAGTTCTGCCACAGATTCAAGCTCTAAAAGCAACTTTCTTTCCTCCTAAAAAAAAGGAAAAAAAAGAAAAAAAACAAACAACAACCAAAGAAATTCACTCAGAAGGAACAATACAATTTGTTTCTGTAAGCATCATTTGCTTTTAAGTATGGAAAATTATTTTTGTGAACTGCTTAATAAGATGAATGGAAATACACATCAGGTTTGAGGTTTTGTTGCTTTTGATTTGAAGAAACGGTTGGATTTTCTCTTTTTGTCTAGATGATACACTACAAAGGTATAGAAAGTCCTGGCTGGTTGCTTATTAATAGGTTCTATCAACCTGGAGATAAAAATTCATGAAGCAGTTTGAGAGAAGGATAGAATGATGGCTGATGTTAAGTACCAACACTGGTTTGAAACATTAAAAGTAGTGCTTTTGTACCTACAACCCTGTAGTTATAATGTACAGCTTATTCTTTCTTCATTTAGCAAGGGCTTTATCCTTTATATGTTCTGCATCTTTTCAAATAATCCAATTTTCTCATTTCAAATCAATTATTGTCTTACTTATCTACTTTCCATCTCATCCCTCTCCGCAATTCAGTTGTAAATCACTCCATGTGAGGAAAGTCTGTTGTCAAACTCAACTCCTTAATTTGCTCTTTGTTTGTAAATGCTGGAGTTGGTGTGATAGTTTTCTTTGGAGTGAATGCAGCAATGTCTCTGCATGCCAATCCAAATATTTGTGGGGCCCACTCACTTTGGGATTGCACTGGAGAATTTTGGAGTTTGTCCATCTGTTTTGTTAATTGCTTTTAACCATTTCATCGGCCCAGTACTCATATTTACAACTCCAAGTCCTTACCCTGGTTTACCTCTTGCTTTGTTGTCCTCTCTGGTTTCTCACTCAGCTTACCCCAATTTTCTTTTGCAGCCTTGCTTTTTGCCAGAGATATCTCCTAACTCCACCTACCTATGATAGGGATCACCGATTCTTTGCCTCCTTCTCTGACTGCTCCTAATCTCATTGTTCAGCCCCCAATTTTTGAATTCATAGGATCATAGAATAGTTTGGGTTGGAAAGGATCTTTAAAAATCTCATAGTCCAATCCCCTGCAATGAGTAGGGACATGGTTCACTAGATCAGATTGCTCAGAGCCCTGTCCAACCTGACCTTGAATATTTCCAGGGATGGGCCATCTCTAACCTCTCAGGGCAACTTCTTTCAGTGTTTTACTGCCCTCAAATTCCTCTCCCTTTGTCAAATATGCTTTCTCCATTTACTTCTTCTATTTTCTCTATTGGGTCCAGATATTCCTTCCTCTTGTCAAAGCCATGATATCCCTCTCCAACAACCACCTCTATAGTTCCTTTCAGAGCTCTCAGTCAGAATTTTTCCTTTCCTTTCCCTGTGCCAGAGTCACCAGACTCCTTTTCTGAATCTTTTGCTCCCCTTTTCCTTGTCCTTAGGGCACTCAGGCAGATTCCTTTCTTCCCCACACCAAGGTACCCAGCAGATGAGAGCACTAGAGGTGGGCTCCAATACCCAGCCCTATGGACAGTACTGGCAGTCCAGAGTTGGGATTAGAGGATAGGCCTAGATTGATACTTCATCCCTGGCCAGCAGGTTGTCTGACACAGACAAGTATTTTTGGTTGAGCTGTGACAGTGATTATATATGCTAGAAATGATGGAGAGATGTCTGTATGCTGAAAAATTATACTAAGGTGTAACTGTATTTTACTGATATAAGAATTTATAGTGCACAAATCACAGTGCAAATACTTAGTCATATATTTGTCTTGAAGTCTATGTACAAGCAAAATGCAATTTTAGCTGGAATGTTTAGTATTGAATGCTCCTTTGAGAATCTCAGAGGTTGCTGTCAGTAATGGGACAGAGTAACTGTCCCATTACTCATTTTAGAAATTTAAGGAGTACCTAGGGTTCCTCTTGTCTTTTCTTTCATTATCATGAGATATGGGAAGATTACCAGGCAAAAAAAAGTCTGCTTAACATGTGACACTCTCTTTCCTTGTTTTCCAACAATAAGATGAGCTATAGTTGGAAACTCCACAGTGTAGAAAAGAAATAAAGAGCATAGTGAGAATAAAAGAGCCTAGTGAAAATTACAGCAGCTTCACCTGAAAATGACAGGGGTTTAGGAGAGCCTGGATTATTGGCCAAGATTCTTTCCAGGACTACACCAGCAAAATGTGATGACATTCAGTGCTAACCCTGTGAAACCTGACTGATAGTGTCTGCTGAATGCATCAAGGAACTGTACTTACATACTGGAAATCCCAAATGTCTGATTTTAAATATTTTTTCCTCCTGAAAAGCGGTGTGAAGAGCTGCAGCTGGGCTTTTATTTTTTCCTTTTTGTTTCTGAGCATCTAGAATGCATTCAAGTCACCTCTTGTCAAACAAAGATCACATCTCAGTCATATAGCCAAGAAAACTGCTAAAAATCCAGACTCGTGGGTTTTTATAAAATCTCACAGTTCTAGCTTGCTAAAATTTAAGAAAGTAAAACACTACAAAGCTCACAATACATCTGCTGAGGTTGGTGAAAATGTACTAGCACTAACAAACACATTTCTCAAAAGCAATCTTCACAGAAACCAAGGACATCTCCAGGTAACAGCCACAGTCTCTGTGTCTCAGCATTAGTAAGACACCTGTGAGTGAGTGACCCTGAATCTATTTGCATTAACAGAAACCTAAGATTTTTTTACAACTACTGATTTTATAAATAGGAAAGATAAATACATTGGTCTTTGTATGATCAAAAATATCAAATCCAGAAATAAGCACCACTATTTTGTTTAACTGATAAATTACTCATTACAGATTTTTAAGTGATTTTATATACATTAGGTTCTGACTCTTGTCAGATTTGTGTTGAAAAATTACTAGAAAAGTTTCACAGATGAGGGATCTCAGCTGCAGATGTCCTGCTGCAAAAATCTGATAGCACTGTTTCCAGCAAACATAAATAAACTATAGGTAAATCTCAGCTAGTTCATTTATTGATACAAGTGAACTTTCTCAAAGTCTGTAGTACATAGACCATGCTGGGAGATTTTAGGGGCCTAACAGCACTTGCCATATGGAGCTTTATGTTCTGTGGAGGCTTCATTGCAAGGTCATGTATACTTCATTCATGTAGACTAATTGCAAACCTTACTGCCAGCCAATTTTAGGGCATAAAGAAAATGAGAGCTTAACTACTTTTGCTTCAGTATCTGGGCTCAGGTGACCCAGATTGGCCGATTATATAGCATGTAAATCAGAAAACCCTCTACAAACTCTTAGCAAAACAACAGAGCCATTTCCACAGTTTCATGTATAGCTGTAACCAGCCTATAATTCACTTTAATGCTCTGCAAGAAACATCTTGTAGATAATAGAGGGGAATAAGATACAAACTGATGTAAAAGCAGTAAGAGAGCTTCTCTGCTTGACCAATGTTTTATATCATTTAGCTGAGTAAGATTTGGGTAGTCTTTACTGCTGTCATGTAAACTGTCTGCCTAACAGCTTATTGGCTTGCAACTGAAGAAAAAAATCAAGATTTTTGGAGAGCAACAGAAGTAGCAGGGTTCCCATCCCAGCTTACTTATGAATGAACAAACAGCCTTCCTGAAGTTCAGATGTTATTAAATACTGTGACACCACTGGGAGAACGATACTAGAAAGGATGTCAAAGTGCAGTACTTTAAATAGCCATGCATGCTTTCCTCCCCAGAAAATAAATATGAAAGAAAGTGAACACAGCAGCTGGTTAATTCACTGTCCAAATCAGCTGATATCACAGGTATGAAGTTATTGACTTCAGTGACTAACTTGACAATATTCAGTCACATTGCAAAAGTACCCCTTAATTCTGAAAGTTTCAATTTTGTCAACTATCACTGATTTCAATGAGAGTCTCAAATTCCTACAGAATGGATTAATGAAGTCATAAATTTTAATACCAGAAAGGGCCATTTTGGTCATCCATTCAGACTGTTTTGAATTCTGAAAGTCAGTAAATGCTGCTTGCATGAAGTCTGTAACTTAGATCTGAGCTAACACATATCCATAGGAAGTATTCCAGTCTTGATTTAAAGACTTGTGTGACAGCAAACCTATCAGATCCTAGATAAAGTGCTTCACAGTTGGTTACCTCAGATTTCAGTTCTCCTTGTTTTTTCTGCTTTCACTTTCTAACCATTATGTTGCATTACGACCTGTTAAACCACCCTTTCTACTCAGGAACTAGGTATGCTGAGCTTAAATGCAGGAAGGCTCAAGCTAGGTGATGTAAGACTATCAGAGAGGAAAGCCAGAATTTGTGGAGGGGAAAATGCTGATGAGCTGGCAGATCAAAAGGCCCCTGAGGAACCAAGGATCCTAGCAGGCAGGAACAGGGAGGGCCCCTGGAGCAGGAGCAGGTAGAGACAGGGAGAGAAGGTGGCACACATGCTGCCCTGGCAGTCCCACAGAGATGTCTTGACTGCAGGTCCCCGTGATGGCAGTTTCCCCAAATTCAGACTTTTTTCTCTTTTATAAGAGTATTTCTGATTAGCCAGCAGCCTTTAGTCTCCACCCCCTAGGCCATACTCACACTTGGCGATACCAGAGAGTGTCATTTTCTCAGGTCTCAGCAAATGCCTCCTCCTGTTGCTTGGCTGATCCTCTCTAGCTCAGCTGCTGCTTCCCTTTGATAGGCTCAAAGCAGTCGCCTCCGTAACTTGTCATATGATTTTTTTTTTCCAAGCAGTAATTTGATATCAGTTAGTTTATAAAGCTGGGTCCTCTGCTTTCAGTATTTTCAAGGCCTTTGTTGTTATCCCACATTAAACTCCAGTTCCTAACAGCCATCTTGGCACAAAGCCCCATTTCCCGGGACAGGCTCTCACCACAGGCTGGTAACAAGCACTGCAGGCCAGAACTGGGGCATTGAGCCTGTGGCCTGCTGCTAACGATGGAAGTGCTCTTGTTAATAGCTTTCATTTAATCCAGGTTTCATGGCAGCAGAGGAGACTCATCATTAGCTGTCTGTGCAGCCCCCCCAGCATTTATGGTACTGCTGTTCTCAAACATGTCCTCCCTCATAGTTAGTATGCACTAAAATCTCCACTCCTGTATAAATTTGAGTTCAGTTATATTAAGTGTTGTTCAAATGAACAAATGAAAGTGCTGGCTTTAATCAACTCAGCACTGCCCATTTGGTGACTTGAGGTATTTATATGGTTGTTGGTATTTATTCTATATTCTTTTGGGTTACTCCTAAAGATACGGCAGAAGCCTGGACTAAAAACAGTGGTCACTGCAGAGACTTCACTGAATCCCTGTAGTGACTACCTTTGACTGGGGATAGTTCTGCTGGAGGAAAGGAACCTTAGCTACCTTTTTTTTTTTCTGAAAGATTTAAGGCTGTAGTCTCCTAAAACACATGAGAGCTCAGCCTGCTTGANTGTAGAAGGTTATATGTTAAGGAAACTCTCCCATCTGACCATTTTGATGGCAATCTGGGAGTGCCACTTGCACCACTCCAGATTTTAATGCTGGGACAGAAGCCCTTTTGCATCAAGTAGGTCCAGTGACCTGAGATGTTTGATTCCCTGCACACCCCACACTCAGACCTAAGTTCCCCTCATGAGCTTGACCCCAGGTTTCCCATAGCAGTGTCCTGTTCTTCTAGGTAATTTAATTGTGGTGCAGCAATTTACAGAGCTAGGTACCTCTGAGGAATGGGGAAGGATCCCCAACGAAAAGATCACTGGGGTTTTATACCCTCACAGTCTGTGCACCTATGCTTCAAGCACCTCTTGATCCAATGGTGAGTTTTGGTCTGGGGTCTTCTCGTTGTTCACTGGGTCCTGCAGAGTGTCTGGGTGACAGACCATCCCTGCCTGGCTGGTGTTGCAGGTCCACATGGCCTTTGTCAGGCAAAAGGTCAGTGCTCCTTCATGGCTCCTTGCTTGTGGTTCCAGCCATCCAGGGCACAATGAGCACGTCACACACCAAGCAGTCTGAACTGGTTGTATTGCTCAACAGTGCTCCTGTTAATATACTGAAAGGAAAAAGAAAAAGCTTCTGAGGCATTTAACCACTGCCTTTACATACAGCATCATTACAGGTAACAAACATAACAAAATTAAGGCTACCAAGATTACCATTGTGCAAAATACAAATTCATAGATTCCTGTGCACAAATACTCAAATGATTACAAATACAAAATCACCAAGGATTCTCAGAAGTCTTTTACTCATTAACTGATTGGTCACCCACTCTTCATTTGATGTGAGAATTAATGTGTCCAGTTTTCCTTACCCAAAACTTTAAACAGCAAAATAAGGACATAGTAAGAAAGTATATGGCCTTCTCATTTTGGTGCTAACTTGGATTTTCTAGAGAATACCTTAATTAAGACTTCATCTCCAGGCTATATATTATATACCTGTATTTCACATGACATGTGCTGATACCATTCAGCATACTTTTTTCTGCTCTTACACACTCTTTTTGCATCTACAAAATATACTGTCTCAACAGTACAGTTTGAAGGCAAACAAAGGTTGACTTCATCTACTGGGATGCTGAAAAAGCCAGCTGTTTAATTATTTACAATAAAATAGCCATCTTTAAGTGGTATTTGCAAGGGTATAGTCAAGGGGTCTGGCACCACTGGGTGAGGGGTCACTGCATGTTGGTTAATCACCCACAAATCCTGCACAAGTACTCAGGGTCTTCATCTAACCTGGTTTACAGGCAATATAGGAGTATTATGTGCACACACACATGCTTTAAAATTCCTTTGTCTAAGTATTAGTCTGTCTGGTTTTGGATACTTTTCCCAGCTTCCAGAGGATACCATCTCACAGAGGGAGGCATGTCTGCCTTGGTTTGAATGCACATGGACTGTGCTGAAACCAACAGTTCCCCATCTGTAGTGGTCTTGCCCCAGAACTCTGATAATACAGCTTTCAATATTCCTAGTATCTTTTGTTCATTTTTGAAGGTCTCAGTAATCACACTTAGCACCATTATTAAATCCATTCCTTCTGGTGACACATGCAATTCTGCATCTAAGGCCTGCAGAAGGTGTCTCCCTAACAAGCACAATAAGGAATGTTCTACTTATACAAATCTTCTGCACACTCTTATTTCCTATCATTGCTAATACAGGTTTACTTAAATTTTTCCTTGCACCTGCACCATGTATGAATACTTTGTCTGTTACTGAACCTCTTGGGGCAAAGTTTAAGAGGGATAATGTGGCTCCTGCATCTACCAGAAATTCAACAATGACACCCACTCCCCACAAGCTATGTGTCTCTGTTGATCTGGGTGTTCTCCACAAATTGTGTATTTCTAATTGTATGGCTCCCTCAAATTCAGTGGAATTGCTGGCCTCTAGTCATCGTGACAATCTATCCTTGCTCGATTACTCCTCCACTTGGTTGGAAAGGCCATTCTCTTTGCCTATGTCCTAAATTTCCACAATAGTAGCACTCCATTTCCACATTCCTTCTCTGTCTCTTTCTGCTTTCTGGTTTAGAAAGGTTTAGACTGTATTTGGTCTTCCTCTCTTTCATTTTCTTCCCTGGAGATTTCCTGTCAAGGCAACAGCCATCAGATTTTCCACTTTCTCCAATTTCCCTTTTCTCCTCTACTTGCTCTGCCCTCTGTTTTTTCTTTTGCCCATAACACACAAATAGTGCAACACATGAATTTTCTGTATTTTTACTCCCTGCCACCCTGGCATGTGCTCCTTAAAATACTTTTGGCTGTCTGGTGCTGCCTAACCAACAAGGACACTAACTGCAAGTGTACCATTAAAGTTTTGTGAAGCTATTCCCCCATATTTTAGCAAAACCTGTTGGAGGCAACCCCAAAAATCTCTAGGATTGTTGTCCATTCCCTGTCTACATTCCATTATTTTAGTCCAGTTAACCTTTCATAATATTGCTTCAACCAGGTTTTGAACTCTCGTCTGACATGCAGGGCTGTCCTCCATGGCATTACCATTCCAAGTCGGGTCATTCACTGGCCAAGGGTTCCTGTTTTCCTTCTGCTTGCTGTGCCAGTTCTGCTTTGCTATTAATTATTTTTCCCCTTTCACCTGGCCAGAACAGTTCTTTCAAAAGCACCTGCATGTCCCCCTAGCTTGGGTCATGTCCAGTACATATATTACAGCTGAGCACATTTCTTGATATCTTCCCTCAGCCTTAGCATCTCACTTCCCTATAATGCCAAATCACTCGAACTCCACGGGTAAACACTTGGAGTAGCCCCACAGGAGGAAAGTTAGATGGTGTTGAAGCAGTATTTAAAGGACAGGGCGGTGCCGAAGCAGAAAGAGCGCCGGGATTCCTGCTTTGGAGATTAATCCCCGCGATCCGGCAGGGCGGTGCCGATGCAGGCAGAACGCCAGGATTCCTGCTTTGAGGCTCAGCCCTGCCACCGCCAGTGTCACCGTGGGTTCGGCTTCCCTCTGCTGACTCCTCATCCGTGCACAGCTGTTCCAAACATAACATTAATCCATGTGATCTGGGAATCCATTTTCCAGACACTGCCGCAGGAAACTTAAATTTGTGTAGATCAAAAAGTGCCTTGTGACGGCCATTGTTCTGCCGAGCTACCGCTACAGGTTACAGCCGGCCAATGCTCCCGGCCATGCTTCTGCCTGCTCTGCGAACGACAGCAGAGTCCCAGGCGGGCTGTTAACCTTTAAGTGATGTAATCGTGGTGCAGCTTGGGCGCCTCCCGAAAAAAAAAAAAAAAACCACACTGGAATTTATTCTCTCGCGGTCTGTGCACCCGCACTTCCCACAGCTCTTGGTCCAGCGGGGAGTTTTGGTCTGCGGTCTCCTCGCTGCTCATCAGGTCCCACAGAGCCTTATGGTGACCGGCCACCTCCTGACTGGTGTCTCCGGTGCCCAAAGGGCCCCTGCCCATTCACAGCTCGTTGCCTGGGTCCTCAGCCACCTTCCCCAGCCGGGGCACACCAAGATACCTGCGAGGGATGTTTTTCAAACAGTATAAACAGTATTCTATTTTTAAATATACAGTATATTCAAGAATATGTAGTAAATGCAATAAAATTCATATATAGATACATGTGTGGACAAATATGTGCCACAGACAAACTGATACAGAGCATATATATGTTAGTCAAACCAAATCCAACACGGATTTGTCCCTATTCTGGATTAGCAGAAAATTTACAAGGCCACCCTAGTACTTTCCAGTGCTATACTGTTTCCCTAGCTAATAGCTAATTGTCCCCCTTCTCTCTCCCTACCTGATCTGTGATGTTTTATTCTAACAAGATGTGAATAGCAGGCGGAAGTGAAAGAAAATTGTACTTTTAGTTATGCACATATGAATCTGGAAATCATTTACATTTCAACATGATTCTAAAGGAGATCTAATAAAATAAGCAGATCTATACAACAGAGTTTGATATATCATGTTATGATTCTGTTTTAGACTTGTGTCCTTTCTTTACACGTAACACTGTACTTCATAGAATGTCAGAATTGTCTAGATTGGGAAATACGTGTATGATGTCCACATGTTAACCGAGCACTGCCACGTCCATCACCAAATCATATCTCTAAGAAACATAGGTACTGTTTTTTAAATATCTCCAGGGAAGTATTCTTGGAGACATTCTGTTCATAAAAATGTAAAATGAGTAACAGTAATGACCTTAAGAGTTAAGGACAAACACAGTTCCATTATTTGCTCAGTTTGAGTAATTTTAAGTGCCATTAAAATATTAAATTTTATGGGCTGTATTTTGCCCGTATCAACTGAATGTTCCACAGTGTTTGTGCCTGCACCGAACAGAAAAGCATCTCACTACACAACAATTCGTAGTTCTCACTTTGAGATGCTGGTTAGACCCCAAACACCAAGTCTGGCTTTTTACTGTAACAAAAATGTTTCACTTTCTGAGGACTAATTTCACAATGGTGAGACACAAGCACCGCAACTTAGAAAAGCGTGAGCCTTTCTAGTGTTTTTGAGCTTCATGAGAAAAACTGGCACATGCACCACACTGTGTATTTTGCACAGAAATGAAGAAGTTTTTTTTTTCCCTTAATGTGATAAATTGCGTAAAAATCCTAACCGACTCCTTTCTCACCTCCCTGTTTAACAGGCTCTACCTCTAGTTGAGTTAAACGTATGGCTTTTTCCTAGTGCAGACTTGTCCACAGGAGTCCTTTACCGGGACATTATGGCAGGAGCGAGCACGCCGCAGACACCAGCGGACAGAAACGCTCACAGGCCCTGAACAAACCGAGCACTGTCTTTCCGTTCCACGATCCGAGCCCAGGGCCCCGGGACCAGGCGCGGATTCCGAGCCTGTGCGGCCCCTCACGCCGCGGCGGAGGCGGTGCCGGGCGGGGCGGCGCTGGCGGAAGCGCGGCGAGCTCCCGCCTCCCGCCGGGGTCGGGGGTCAGCCGCGCCCGCCGGCTCCGGGCGCCCATGGAGGGCTCGGGGGACGAGGAGCCGGGGCCCGAGGGGCCGCTGCAGCAGCTGGTGAAGCGGCAGCGCAAGGAGAAGCGGGAGCTCCAGGGTGAGGGGCACCATGCCTGGCGCAGGGCGGGCGGGGAGAAGGCTGGGGAGCGGCGACGGGGACACGTGGGGCCGGCTGGGCTCGGCGTTCTCTCTCCGCCTTTACTCATGGGAAGCCCCGCTCGGCAGCGGGAGTAGCTCGGAGGGGCGGGATGGGCGGCGGCGGCGGCCGTGGAGAAGGAGGGAGCAACCCTGGCAGTGCCCTGGCAGGGGGACGAGGACGGCGGTAGCGAAATGGGGCGTGCGGGCAGCGGTGTGGCAGCCGGGCTGCGCTGCCGGCAGCAGTGCTGGCCGTGCAGGCGGCCTGCGGAGCCCGCCTTGCCGCAGCCTTGGGAACCGGGCGATGAGTGTGGGCTGCTGATTGCTGGGCCATTGGCGTGATGTTCGCGTTTTGTTACTTTGGTTTTAAGTTGAAGAAGGAGTTTGAGGCATTTTAGATTGAAAAGCCTGCATAGGGGCTCTTCCTGCCCAGCCTATTACGTTTCTTCACTCCAAGTGCAATTGACCTGAACCGCATTTTCATGTCCTGTCCAGCCATAATCAAGTATCTATAGTAAAGGATCTGTGTGGTCTTACAGTGCTTCAATATGAACTTGTAACACTTTAAGTCATTTCACCTACCCTATTACAATATATGAATATAATTAAGGAGGCGTGATAAATGGATTCTGTTCAGTTTCATAGTTATAACATTTTTGTTAAGCTTTTCTCATTGCTAGTATATTGATGCGGCTTTTGTTCCTTGTTTGGTGTTTTTGGTTTGTAATGAAATAGACCCATCTGCAACCTTTTATCAGAGGGGTAAAGAAGAAAGGAGTCAGGTTGCATTCTGTCACTAAATCTATAGGAATTTACTGTTTTGGGATACCTGTTCATCTCTCAGATTTGGTTGAAATTGAATAGGGGTAGGAATCAAGTATTGTCATAAGTGACTGGCGTACATGGCACATTGACTGGGAGTGGCTGAGGAGCAGATGGTTTTTACACCTAGAGAAGGTGATACTGATGGTTCTCCACCATCAAATGATGGGAGGGATATACACAAGGCAGAGCCCCATTCTTCCCAGTTGGGAGAGGCAGGTGACTTCTAGGTACATGTTTGCCTACTAGAAAAATACATTCCTGGTATGTGCATTGATAACTGTTCACCAGAGAGCAAAACTGTTTATAAGAATTAACACAAGGTGCATCTCAACCTCTGAAAATCCAACACCTTCTCTGGTTGATGGTACTTGTCTCCACACCTCCCCTCCCCCCTTTCCATCACCCCTACTCTCAGCTATGTATTTGCATGTGCCTTTTATGTTCTGGATTCCCTTCTCCTCTATTATGTTAATTTTAATGAACAAAGCTGCTTTTCTGTCATACTCAGCATCTGTGGGGCTGAATGCTTAACATAAATCTTTCAGGATGAGCATTCTTCCTGCCTCCCTTTGAAAAGTTTGATTATCATCGCCATCGTCTTCAGCTCAATTGTGTCAGTCAAGGGTGAAGGACAGGAAAATGTACAGGTGATGAATAGCAAGCAGGGTGTTAAATAATTGCTGCTGTAACTCTAAAACACTGAATACAGAAGTGATGGAGGTAGCAGGAGTGTTCATTTAAGAACACATGAGAAGAAGAAAAGACTATGGGGGAATCTGGTTGTACTTTCCACTGTGTAATGGATGGAGCCACTCATCAAAGTATAGAGAATGGACTAGAGACATGGGCTGAAGGGCAACAAGAAAAATCTTTATGAGAAGAATAAGGGGAAACATTTTCATAGCAAGAATCATTAAGTATTGGGAAAAAATTCCCAGAAAGGTTGCAGAATGCACAGTCACCTGAATAAATTTCAGGTGCATCTGAATTAACATAACCTCATGTAGCTTTGCATTCAGCCCCACTTTGAACAGGAGGTAGAGCTAGGTAACCTCTGGACACCATTTCTAACCAAACTATTCTGTCATTTTAGAAATTGGGCATTGGCTTACAGCCTAGAAATGCTTAGGGACTTTAATGAATATTTTTTTGGTTTTGAATACCCATTTTGCTTTTAGAAACTTTGTCTTAAGGATGAGTAAACGCAGTTTTTAATTTTAATCTGCTGCTTGTGTAATTTAAAAATTGCACGTCTTTCCTGTGAGATTTGATATTTTGATGCTCATGTAATCATTTTGAAGGCAACAGGCCAAAGTGTGCTGCATTGATGAAGTTCATATATATTTTTATTAGTAACCTGGCAAAAGTTTTTCTCTTGTTCAGAGAAAGAAAGAAGAGAAAAGGCAGTTTGCATCTTTTAAGAAAAAAATATAGCCATTTGGAAAATGTGAGGATTAGAACCAGCAGTCTCACAGCTAAACTATTATACCAATTTGTTGATGTTTGTAAATTAGTTTTTCTGTGTGACTTGCAGCCATTTTCTGCAATGACCATAGAGTATATATTAAGAAATAATGTTTTATTATGCTTCTCTGACAGCAAAAATTCAAGGCATGAAAAATGCTGTTCCCAAGAATGATAAGAAGAGACGAAAACAGCTGGTAGATGAAGTTGCTAAACTAGAGGCAGAACTTGAACAGAAGCACAAGGAGGAGTTAAAGCAGCTGAAGGAAGCTTCACCTGAACAGAATAAGGTAGGTCCCCTAACTTCAGCTGAAGTTGTACAGGTACAATTTGTGTTAGGGCTTTTTTAACTTTTAAAAACTTACTGATGATGAAATAAGACTTCAAGTAGTTATCCATTTTTGGTAACTCTTTTCAGCTTAGGAAAGCTTTAGCTGTTACAGTAAATGGGCAGTGCTAGGAGGGGCATGTAACAGTGGGGGATTTTTGGTGTTGAGCACTGTTGAGAGAGTGGTTTGGTTGCTTAAAGAATCACTGTAAAAGATAATTCAAAATCAGGTTTAATATAAATTTGCAAAAGCATGACAAAATTCGATGGCAAGATTTTCTCTGTTACTGAATCCATGGATGAGGCACACAAGGAAAATCATTTCACAAATGCCAAGCCATAACAGAAATTAAATGTAGAGTAGGAGGAAAGGTGCACCACCACAAGTAGTATTTAGTGTTGCCTTTAAGGCAACTTGAGTTACTTAGTTATGTTAGAGAATTTTTTTTTTTTAACTTACTCTTATATTGCCACTCTGGTTATCTTATGTGGACTACTCAAATAATGATGACCTTCAGCAGGTGTTTGACTCATCCAGTGTATTTTGTCTTGCAATTTTGTCAACAGTGTGACTGATCTTTTTGGATAGCTTATACAGTTACAGAGCTAGGCTTGTCATTTTTCTTGAGAAGTTTCAACTCTCTGTCTTTTTCAACTGCTGGTTATGCTTTGACATAGAGGATGGACCCTTCTGCTTTAATTTTCACAGAACTTGCTAATGGCTGTTTGGATACCTCAGTGGCTGGTAAGCTTTTCCTTTCAGCCAGTAAGCAATGTTCACACTGCAGTATGTTAGAGAACATACAGCTTAAATTTGAGATGCACATAACTCTGTTGGGGCTGCAGAAAAGTAATGAAATGCAAGACAGTAGCTTGGGATGTGAAATGCTTTGATAGCATCTGTATTATACATGGATCTTTGTGGTTAAACTTCATAAAAATACACTGGAAGAGAACTTAAAACTGTTTCAGGAGATGCATATTTTAGTTATTGTTTATACTAATAAGAACATTTAACTTTTTTTTTCTTTTTAGACAGATTCCATAGCTGATGGGGTTGCAAATATAGAGCTTGAAGGAGCAGAGCAGCAGATTCAGCATCATCGAATATCAAAAGCACAGAAGAGGCGGGTATGACTTCAACATTTTGCAAATAACTGATTGACATTATGTTCTGCTAAACTTAACTGTAATTCCCAAAGGTAAACAATTCTGCAAGGGACGTTACTTGGGTAATTCTGTATTGGTGCTGTACCTGCTGGGTGCCTTGAAAAATCTGTTAAACTGCTGCCTAGAGATATGTAAGGATCTTATAAATAGTTGTACTTTCCTACCCTCAGCCATGAGCTTGGGAATCAGAATAGGTCAAAAAATGGGAGGCATAAAAAAAGAAATTATGTAAACCAAATGATTTTTGAAAGAATTCCACTAAAAATATTATTAAGGAAGTAAAGTAATTGAGTTAAAATACTATGTGGAAATTATGCAACTAGTAGTACTTTGCACATTTAACAAAAGAGCATCAGTACTGAAGAAATTCTTTTACAGTATTGAGTTGTTAAGAAACACTACCTAGTGTCCTATCTATTAGGTTTAGATCTGGTTAAACATCAGATGTTGTGGTGTACCTGCATGAATGTTGTGTCAGGGCCAGTGGAACACTGCTTTATTGGATATTTCACCCCCTGTTACATGATCACTACCAACATTTTAAAAGGATGTTCGTAATTCATGGCACCATGTCTAGGCAAACCAGGAACTCTGGTCTAGTTTTCCTATATTTTTATTACCTACACCAGTCTGGTCTTGATTTGTGGTGAATTTTAAGTATGGAAATGGAAAGATCATTCTTTGTACTGCTTCCTTTTTTACTTGCCTATTTATTTTGGATCTTGCTCCCTTGTTAACATCACGGGAGCTTGTTTAAATTACTTTCAGTCGATGAAAGTCATTTTTTTTTGTATTATTAGATCCCTGCTAATATTCTCTACATGCATTCTTAACCATCCTTCCGGTTAGGAGCAGTCTTTTATGATGTAGAGTACCTGTCCTGAGGGAGTTTCGGTTTCATGGCATGAGCTCCATTGTGCAGTCATGTACTTAACTGGTAGATCTCACACTTATGAAAGAGCAGTATTTTCTGATGTTTAATTAGAATTCCCAGACATGAGTGTTGAAATAGTTGATCCTGAAGAAAGAACTGTGATTACAACACTCATATAAAGGCTATTAAAGTGTTATTTTGCATGTGGATATAATTAAGATTTCTCTTGTCATATTGTTTTGGGTGTGGTGTTGGAGGCAGTGAGGATATATTGGTCACTTGGCATTTGCTAAAGTTTGAGTTTAGGAGGTCTCTAATTGGTAATACTGAATTAGACAAATATTTTATAGATAAGAATGTACTGAGAAAACATTGGAAGCATTAGAAACAAGCACTAAGGCAAGAACCGTACAGGCATATTCTAAATTTTAACATTTGATGTAATTTTTGTGTCTTTTTCATCTAAGGAGAAAAAAGCTGCTTTGGAGAAAGAAAGAGAAGAAAGAATAGCTGAAGCTGAGATACAAAATTTAACAGGTGCTAGACATCTTGAAAGTCAGAAGCTTGCCTCCCTATTGGCAGCAAGACACTTAGAGATTAAACAAATCCCTTCAGATGGCCATTGCATGTACAGAGCTATTGAGGATCAGCTCAAGGATCACCAAAATTCCTGGACTGTTGCAACTCTGAGGAGCCAAACAGCAAAGTATATGCAAAGTCACTTTGATGACTTCCTGCCTTTTCTCACAAACCCTAATACTGGAGATATGTATAGCAGAGGTAAGGCTTGCAGCATATGAGATTTTAAAAACTAGTATAACTGTTTTGCTAAATCTCAGTCTCAGTTGCAGGTGAACATTTTTATGGTGTTTGTAACTTTGTTTCTTTGTTGTGTTCCATGGAACACAAAATTGTGAGCTATGAAACTTGGTACACCTGGATCTCTAATTAATATATTTTTTTAATTAACCTAGGAGATATTATTCGATATTATTCCCATTTGAAAAAAAAAACAAGTAGAACTTGCTGGTTACTAGATGATGTGAACTCATTCTGGGATGTGATTTGTTATTATAAACAGTTTATCGATCAGGCTGGGGTGATTTTCTTGTCAAGTTTAATATTGATATTTTTCAATGTACACAGGAAGGCTGTTAAAAGTGGGTGTGAAACTCAAGCAAATCTATTTTATAATAGCTCGAATAGATGCATTTTCCTATTCTACCTTGTTTTTTCACTGCAAAATATTTTATAAATAGACTAAAAATATTAAGAGCTTTAGTGTGGAGCAACAGTGTAGGCTGAGTGAAAACAGAGTTTATGTACCTCTTATTTGAGCAATACATGATTTATTCATTATACCTGGAACACCACAAAAATGACTGCATAAATTGCCTTAACTTAATGCTGCATTTGTTTAATAGGCCTTGCTGTGGACTTCATGTGGTCACTCAGGGCTGTCTTTCCTATGTTGACAGAGATTATTGTCACAGGTTAAGTGTGTCCCAGGAGAACACTGAGTAAAATTCTGCACAGCAAGAGGGAATCGTGCTTTTCTGTTATAGAGGAAATTAATGAGAAGTCATTCTGAACAGTCTTCAGAAAATTTGAAGATTCTTCTTTCCCAAAATCTGTTTGTAAGGTTCAAAAGCTTGAGGGTTTGTAATTTATAAATTTTAAGCTTGGTTTCTGTAAAACATGATCTGAAAAGATTTTCTTTAGCTATTTACAAAGGAACTATTGAGAATAAATTCTTCAGAGGTTAAAAACAAGACAGCTAATCTGGAAATTTAAAAAAACCCTAGCCAACTGTTTAACTACGTGCAATTGCAAGATTTTTAAAACATACCTGACACCTGGCTGATACAAGAACTAGATCACTGTCACATTCTTTTCTAAAGTTTCTAAACATCCTCTGAAACTTAACAGGAAGAAAGCTGTATGCAGTTTCATGTTTGTTGTTACCTGCTGTTCTCTGAATAAACAGTTTAAAGTATTAGCTGTGCTTCTTTATATACGCTTTTTTTTATCCCTCTCTTGAGCCTGAGATTTTCTTTTTAAAACAGAATGAGTTTGGGAGTTTTTTTGACAACTCCTTTTCTGTGCTTTTCTTCTGTGAACATACATATTTTCCTTTATAATGTGTTTGTACTTTTCTGGCTCTAGTTCTTTATTGCACAATCAGTGTTTTCCTCAGTTGCTTGGTCTCAAACAAGACAAGCACTAAAAGTTGTCTTTTCTTTCCCTGCAGAGGAATTTGAGAAATACTGTGATGATATAGCAAATACAGCTGCATGGGGTGGTCAGCTGGAAGTAAGTATTGTATTGATAATTTTTATTTGTGAAATTCTGAAGTGGGTGAATATACCTTTAAAAAAGAGCTTCTTTAGAAAGAATACCTGAAGTCATGAGGGAGCATAGTCATAAATAGCTTATTAACAACTTTCTCTTGTGGTTATCTGTTGTTTTCCCAAAATAGTATCTTTTCTGATGGTATTTGGCAACATGCAAATTAGTGAATTAATTTGGTAAAAATATCATTAGAAAGACTGACACTATGAGTGGGGGAGTATTGTTAGGTCATTGTCACGTAAGCAGAACTTGAGCTTCCAAAAACACATATTTATTTTAGTTTGTCTTATTTTTTATGAAAGAACAGTTAGCAGATTAATGAAACTAGCCCAATGTTGTGTCCTCTAAACAATGAGTAGTTTAAGGCAATCTGTTTTCAATTAAAGTTTTAAAAGTTAAAATAATTTTGCTTATTTTAATAAAGTTTATTTTCTGAAAATATTTTTATGTTATGCTTGACTGTCTGCTAAAATCAAATAAAATGCCTCATCTTCCTGTCTCCTGCCTACATTGTCTTTAATCCTGTTACTAAATTGTTTTTGCCTTAAAGCTAAGGGCTTTGTCACACATTTTACAAACACCTATTGAAGTAGTGCAAATGGATTCTCCTCCCATTATTGTTGGTGAAGAATATTCAGGCAAACCAATAACACTTGTGTAAGTATGTAATTTTATCACTTAAATTTAGTGCACTTACTTCTGTAACAGAGGGCTCAGTTTGATTCTCACCTGCTCTTTTATTTTCTGTTACGCATCTGATGTTGAAACACTGCTTGAGTAATGGTTGTGCAGATCAGAAATTGTTTGTGATTGACACACTTACTTTGGAGAAATTGTAATTAGACAGTGTGTGACGTGTATTAGTCACTAATTTAGAGAATTCTGCAGTCATTTTACCTGTTAAATAATTGTAAAATAATAATCACATTGATACAAGGTGGAGGAAACTTTTTTCCTTCTTCAGAGTATTTGTCAAACTGTGCCTGGAAGTCACCAGAATGAAAATTTGTCTTTATTAATAGTCTTCTGTGTAATGATCCTGTATATTTTTGTTGCTAATACTTGGCTTTATTTAAATTTTCTTTCAGTGCTGTTATTATTTGGTGTGATGTATACTTTTTTGTTAAACTGAACACTATTTCTGTAACTTTTTTTTTTTTCAGGTATATGAGGCATGCCTATGGATTAGGAGAACATTACAATTCTGTCAAAGTTCTAACAGACACTGCTACAGAGAACAGCAGCTAGCATACGAAAGTTGTACATTCACATGGATAACAGTTGCATCGTGCTGTGTTGGGCTCTGGGAAATTCCCAGTAAGACTGGAAAGCAAATGGAATGGATTATAAATTTAAAAAAAAAAAGACATTAAAAGTTTGACTGCAAATCAGAAATAGCTCTTGATTTAAAACAAAACCAAACCAAAACCACACAACAGTATTTTGAAGTCGTTGGTATAAATTATGTTTAGAAGATCTTCTGTAAAATGGTGGCTGTGTAGATCAGGTTTTTTCAATAGAGCTTCCTCCCAGTGCTGCAGGGAAAATATCAAGTAATAAACATTTGTTTTGGTTAATCTGCATTTCTGCTGAAGATTTAAGGTTACCTGAAGGTCCCTGTTCCATTATTTGTCAGATTTTCATGATAATGGAAGAGCTCAGGCATTTGAAATAACTGATTGTATTTTTGTTGTGGAATATCCTCTGCAATGTTTCTATAGTCCTGTGAGGATCTAATTTCAACAGTGTAGTATTGATTCCCTTCTTTATCTAGGCAGAGAAGATCTGGAGGTAAATCCAGCAGCAGAATATCTTGCTTGGCTGAAGGAATTGCACAATCTTTTTAAAGACTTTCATGTAAGAGTTTTACCAAGGTTCAATGTAGGGGTTTTTTTTGCAGTTGACAGTAGGAATTCAAGTGTTGTGCAGGAAGATCATTGTTATTTATGACTGTACAGTGTACTGTCAGTGCAAGTTAACTGCACTGTTCATTCTCCATGGTTTTTCAGCTGTGCATCTTGGTGAGTCAGAAATCTTACAGAGCACCTCAGTGTCCTCACTTCAGTGAGGTGGTGAAACTCAACTGAACTCATAATTTCTGGATCTGCTAATCTAAGCACTTTGTCATCCAAAGTGTGATGTTTTATAATTCTTAAAACAGCTGGTTGGAAATAACCACCTTGGGTTTTGTCAGTAATTAAAGGTGATCTGGAAAAGAATTAACTTTATTTTAATTGCTTCTTATGATGCACAGAGACTTGAAAGGTTTTAATATGGCTTGACTTTTTACATTAGAAATGTAGATTATTGTCTGTAAATGTGACCTTAAAATTAGGAGCATACTGAAACCAAAGTTTTAATGCAAATGTTTTTTAACGAGGAGTGATTTTTAAATTTTTTTTAAAGCCTTAGTCAATAAAAGAATTGTCTGTATTTTACTGCTGCTGAGTTGGTTTGGAGAAAAGCGGTTCATGAAAAGATTAAATACCTTTGCCCTGGTTTGAGGATTATTATGACCTAACAGTATTTTGTAGTCCTTCAGTAAAGCTAACCTGCAGACTTACCTTCCTGGAACTTAGAAAAATCTGCTCTTACTTAAGAGGGAGATAAGTGATCACTTTATGGGTCGGATTGTGTCTGATTTAAAGCACTTTGAGAGAGAGAGGGTAAAAAAAATCATCAGATAATTACAGCAGGAGTTTTTGGACAAGCAGTTCTTTAGGCTGGTTCCTGCTGGAAAACAAAGTATTAACTAGATCAGGAGTTTTTACACTCCTATTTATCTGTTATAGTAGAACAACTATAGCTGGTTTATATACCAAACCAGCTGGCTTACTGTTAAATTTGGTTTACTACCTTGATGGCATAAAATTATGGTTTTAATTTCAAACAAAAAATAGGATACAGCAGCATGGAGAGAGATGTTTCTATTCATAATACCATTACAATTGTCACTGAAAATAATAATAAATACTCTTCTCTGCATTTCTTAGAATTGATGTGATATAAAATGCACATGCTGCATTTTATAGATATGCAGTTCTTTGGTTTATTTGAGTTTCAGTTTTGTTTGATTAACTGAGAGAGAAAAGTTACCAGAATTGGGGGACACGCGTACCAAGAGTTTGTCATGTTGAAGATGTTTACAGTTTGTATAAAGTTAAATAATTTAATATAGTGAGTGAAAGATCCTTGCTCATGCTGTATGGGACTTGCCAAAAAGTAATAAATTGGTTTATTTGTGGCAAATCTTGTTGGGGTCAGTTTTATTTTGTATTCAGATAATTCACTTATTTCCTAGTATGAATAAGCTTATCTGTTTAAGTTTAGGATCCTACTGTAATATGAATTCTAAAACAACTGATTGTATTCAGGTAGACAAAGCTTCACTCCATATGAAATTAAGCTGTTTCTGAACAAAAATTTATTCTTAGCATTTTAGCAGTTAAACTTGAGCTCTTCTGAAAAACTGTGTTTGAAAATACTGTTGAACTTTCCCATGCATTAAAAGGATGAAGTGAAGCTGAGAGAGGGGGTCTTCTCACTATTAAGCTTTTAACTTCTTTGTCAGGTTACATTTTTCTTTACAGAATAACACTATTTACTTTAAATGTGTATTTTAGTAGCTTTCCTTGCTTTTATCTGTAATTCAAGTTCTTCAGCCACTATTTCTTTTAAAGACTGTTGGGTATTTTTTTCAAGATAATTGAGATTAGTTGCCAGTAGGAATGCTCACATGACCAGGAGGGAAGCTGTCTAGTGGTCTGCAATAAATTGTGTACAATATTCTGAAAGGGAAGAATGTGTTTGTTGTTGAAAACAGTGGTTGCATCTGGCTCTTAGTGCTTGTCCTTGTCCTCTTCACTTACCCTGCACGAGTCTCTGCTCTGTGCAATTGTGTGGGCTTCAGGCAGCCCCAGAAAGGGGGTGGGAGATGGGTGGCAGCAAGAGGAAGTGCAGACCTGTCATAATTTATTTAAACAGCAAATTAACTAATCTAATAATTTTTTATTTAGATAGTAAATTAGTTCAAGGATTTTTTAAAATAAAGAAATTATATAAAATGCAATGAAGCGGTGATGTCCTTTATGCATGTTTGTACAAATCTCATAACTTACTGTGTTTATGTGCATTAAAATATTGCACCAAAGCTAAAGTGTAACTTTTTTACATTGAGGGTGGCAGAGCACTGGAACAGGGTGCCCAGAGAGGTCATGGAGTCTCCCTCTCTGGAGACATTCAAAACCCACCTGATTCCTGTGTAACCTGCTCTGGGTGACCCTGCCTTGGCCAGGATGGTTGGACTGGGTGATCTCCAGAAGTCCCTTCCAACCCTAGTGATTCTGTGATTCTGTAAAACACAGTAAAGAGGGAATTTGTTTCACACCACTTGCTTAGAGGCAAAATTGTCAGTAGGAGCACTTTTTGCCTCTTCTCCATGCTCTGTTCCTCCCTTTTTAACAGGTAATTCAACAGGGGCTTGTGATAGGCTCCAGGAAAAAAAAACCAAACCAGTGCTGAAATTTTGTGTATGCAGAACACATCCCCTCTGCTTCTACTGTGACTCAAGGAGTAAGATGTGCTGTTAGCAGTGTGACTGGGTACATGTGCTGCTTGTGGGATGGTGGCTGAGTTATGCTTGAGTGTAGCGTTGTTATGAATGACAACAGTGAGAATTACTGGAGCTAAATGCACAGGTGGCAGTAGAGTCGGGTTGGGATGTGACTCCCTCTGGCAGTTTGGGCTGTGGATTTTGCCCAGTTCCTCCCTCAGCAGCAGTGAATATATTACTATTTGAGCTGCCTTGCAGCTTATGGATTCATGGTGAGACAGTGGCTGAGTGAAGGGAGGCAGTGTCCCTTTCACTGGCAGTGCACACGAATGGAGGTGTGTTCAGGGCAGTCCTGCTCAGACCCTGCACACGTGTGCCAAGTCAGTGGCATCTGCAGGGGTGCAGCTCATTCTTGCCAAAGGAGCCAGTGATGAATGTCCTGGAGATGGTCTGAGAGCTTTGGTGAGTGTGGACATCAGAATGTCCCATCTGCATCATCTGGGTAATTTGGGCTGTCATCCGTCATAGGCCATCGAATTGTTGCAAGTACAACTTTCTATTTTTAGTCCTTGAAATGCAGCCTGCCTCCCTCTGTCTCCCAGAGGATCTCCTGGGATGTATTTATGAATGACAAGCAGCCTGTGTTTATTACTTAATCTGTAAGAAGTTAAGCAGACTTAAAAATAGGATCTGAAACACAGAAGGTATTTTCTGTACTTTCCTTGGCTCCAGTGAGAATGCTAACCCACCAATTCCTTTGTTTTGAACAGCTAATAAAAGCAACAGATGGGTTATGATTGATCACTAGAGGCATATGATAGATGTACTTTTGAATGCAACTAAAATCCTTAGCAATTGCCTCTGTATGTTAGAAACAGTTATATCATAAAAAGAATTATTCACGCACAAAAACATTTGGTAAAATTCAGAATAAACTCACGCAGTCTGTGTGTTGAAGATTAAATAAATATACATCAAGGTGTTGAAAAGCTTTATACTCTTTACAAGTTAGAAAAATTGAAGTGCATAAACTTATATAGTAAGCAGATCAAAAAATATTCCTAGGAGCCATATTTTCTGCACAGGCTCCCTGAACTTCATCAGTTTTGCAAATATTTTGTCATGATATATGGAGAAGTTAGACACGTTAAGAATATGACAGTGCTTTGTTTGTCTAGAAATTAAAACCTTCCAGATGTGAGTAATGCTATTTTATTTTTTATTGCTCTTTTTTTTCTTTTCTTTTGAAGGATAGTGTTATGAAAACGTTTGAGCAAGATCTCGTATTTGAAATTATTACGTAAATCATGAAGACTCACTTTGGCAATTGCACTCTGGAAGGCATATGAATATTCTTTTGAGAAAGCTAAGGATGTGGAGATTTTAAACTAAAAATTCTTACACACACACACATATATATATATACTCTAAAATCAAAATATGAGTAAAACCTCAATACTATAAAAATGCAATAGTTTGTCATTAAATCCTAATAAAGTACCATTAAGTGGGGAAAGAGTAAAGGACATCTAATGAAGAACCATTTTTTTTTAGCTGTTTGCAGAATGTTGGAGCTCAAAAAAACTAGGAAGAGAATGGGGAAAGTAGTTATGAACTGGGGATGCCCTCATGAAATGCACAAAATGATTCAGGAATATTCCAGGTGCTGGTGGCTGGGGGGAAGTGACTGGAGCCCCAGGCAAAGAGCTGTGAGTGTCCTTTCACCCTTCAGTGCTTTTCAACAGTTGCACCATATTAATCAGCAGCCTCCAACATTCAGAGTTTAGTGAACCCCCTGAGAATGTTCTGTGGGTTCACTGACAGCTACATTGCATCTTCTTCACCTGTTGGTGGAACCACAGACTGCATCAATGGATTTTAAAAACTTTATTTGGATCTCTGGTATATTTATCAGTATTAGACATACAGTTCTTAATGTTGCTGATTTCACTGTAGTACTTGCTGTCTGCTTGATCTGCTGCTTGCATGTGTTATCCAACTAGTTCTGAACATTTTATTACAACTTTTGCAAACAACTGAAGAATTAGAGCCGACTTGGAGATTTTTTTGAGAAAAACTAAAGGGGGCAAGGAGCTGGAGAATGTAATGCAAGAATGCTTCAAATGCAAGTTGAAAAACTGCTGTTCAGTAAAAAACAATGAAGAGACTATTAAGGAAAATGATTCTGCTGACCTTTCAAACCTTTACCTTTTTGATTGTATATTTTAGTTGTGACAATCAAGTAAAAATTTTGTTTTAAATAGAGAAGAAGATGGATGTCACACCTCTGATAGAATCTGCAAAACCTGAGTACATGCTGTCACTTCTAAAAGAACCTTAGCTTTCCCCATCTTAACAAATTATATTCCCCCTCTTGTGGAAGGACATATTACAAAAATTATGATAAGGGTCTTTTTCTAGTTAGACCATTTGGGAATTCTCTTATTTTTCATGAAACATTTTTGATGCTGTCATAGTTATCCACATAATCGCTGTGTCCTACTTGTGCCTGGCTGGGAGCCTTCTGTCTACTACTCTGGCCACAGATATCACTGGAAATACAAATAAATGTGAAATAAAGTGTGTGCATACAGATTCTCCAGAAAGGACAGGCTGGGAAGGTAAGGAGGAGAGGGTTAGCTTAGTGCTCATCTGTGGGACAGGTGATGGGTGTGTTCATAGCTCATGGGTGAGGATCAGAGGGTGGCCTAAGTGGGCTTGTAGTGGGTCCCTGTAGCATATTTTCTGAGAGAAAGAGGGCATGATATGTATTTAGAATAAGACAGTGAACTACCCAGCTGAGGCCCACCTGGCTGAGGCCTGGCCCTGAGGCCTTGAAGCTGTCATGCAGGTAAAATTACTTGTGGCGCAGCAGAAATTAGATGTTAAGGTATTAATGTGAGATAGTGGGTGTTCTAGAGGTCACTGAGTGCAATTATCAGTGGGCAGGCTTTATCCACCTTAAGAATAAGTTAAACAGTGTGTGTTTGCATTTTTCTCTGTGCTGTATGCCAATGAAAGTGTTACTCTAACTATAAGCTATATAGAACTGTATATAACCTGCCATTTTAGGCAGAATAAATGGAGAACATGTGATTAACCATATTGGTCGGACCTGGGTTGCTCTCGGCTCAACCTCTCATTATTTTTAAGGGTTCCCTGCTTCAGGTCCCTGTTACACACCAACAAACATATTTCATATTTTTATTAAGTTTACTAATAGTGTGGACATTTTGCATGGTTTGAGCTCCCTTGCCGACTCCAGAGCCTTAATCTAAAAATAAGGCGAAGAGACTAAATTTGAAATTTTTTGCTTCGTAAATACATTTGATTATGAAATCTCAGTAAATCCTGTGTCTGAAATTCTGCATCTTTTCTCTGCAAGACTTCTTTAGAAGAACACACAAGACAAGGTTATTTGTACAGCATAAGAAAGCAAGTCTCAGTAGCAGATTTCTGTTAGTCTCACGTCACACAACGTATGGTACACATCGCAATGATGCATGTACCATCAAAGTTTGTCTGATCCACAAACTAAGCTATTATTACCATCACAGAGTCGCCTTTCCAAAACTCATTAAAAATGTTACATGAGTATTGAAATAGTCTTTATAAATTTCAAATACATTGGTATGCAACAGTTTGCAGTCAGAAGACATAAAAAAATCCTTTTACTTAGCCCCATCCCTGGCAGTGTTCAAGGCCAGGTTGGATGGAGCTCTGAGCAACCTGGTCTGGTGCAGTGTCCCTGCCTGTGGGTGGGGGGTTGCAACAAAATAAACTTTAAGGTCCCTGCCAACCCAAACCATTCTATGATTCTATGATCATTTCAAGGACTGAAATCAAATATGCATTTTAATAAGGGGGGAAAAAATCCAATCCTGTACTGTGCACTGTAAAAATAGATGAGAACTACTGAGTATTATATTAGAATCTAAGCAAACAGGCCAAGAAAAGAATGAGCTGGTAAAGGTATAAAGCTTACTTTTATTTATTAAAGCACTGTATATGTTAATTAAATATTGTTCAGAGTAAACTCTCTGTAAATTTTAATTGAAGAGCCTTAAAAATTATAAAAGTAACTTCACTTCTAATTTTGCACATAGTACATCTCACAAACATTTCCTTTTGAAGTATTGAAGTGAGGGAATAGATAATCCATAACTATACTGAGTAACTCAAATTATATTTTAAATTTGGAAACTAAGATTCTGCATGTTGCTCACGTGCACAAGGACATACAAAAAATACATAGATGTAAAATGTATGTTCTACATATTTTGTACTTTCTTCAGTTCATTTTATAAGGTAAGGCAATAGTTAAACAAATTTCTGATGTCAGGGCTGAATGTATCACTGGCACACGATGCACATGATGTTCTGTTCATTCAGTTAATGGCTTCAAGGATAGTTGAACCAAGTATTACTGGCACACAATGCACATGACATTCTCTTCATTCAATTAATGGCTTCAAGAATAGTTTAACCAAGTATTTGAAGAACTATGCATCAAGATTAAAGATATGTATTTAATAACTTTTTATCTCTTAAATATAGTCACCTGTTTTTATAATAGCATAAATCAAAAAGCAGGGTGGTGGATGTGGGGTGGGAATATGAGTCTCAAAGCAGGGAAAAAATACTTGTGGAGGTTATTAATGGCCTCAAAAACACATTTTAAAACTGAACAAGTACCTTTCAACAGTTGGTTTAAAAATATCAAAATTTTGATCACATTTTTCTAAATGCAGTTTAAAACAAATGAATAAATATGAAGCACGATTTTCATAGAATATTTTAGTTTTAAAGGGATCTCTGGTGGTCCTCCAGACTGACATCCAGCTCACAACAGCACAAGTTTCAGATAGAGCAAATTCTGTCTTTCATTTTATGAGCATCATCTTGTATGTGGAAAAAGGGGAGAGAAGGCAACTGAGAACTCTGTCTACAGTCAGAAGAGAAATGCATGTTCTGTGTGTTTGCTTCAGGTTGTAGGTCCCTTGTTTCTGTGTCCATGCCAGTCAAAGGGGCCACCTCAGAAGCTTTTTATCTGAAGGTTTCCCTAGTTTGAGCTGAGTTTTCCAGTTTCTTCAGGCTCAGTCTCCTAGGTCATAGTGAGGGAGATGTTTGCTTGGGGTTTTCTGATCACTGACTGATAGAGCCAGCTGACAGACTAGAACAGCTTTATAGGTATTCCTGCTTATTCAGCCTATTTATAATACTGGTGTGTTGTATTCAGTAGAATTAACTCATCTGATGCTTATTCCTTTAGACAAGGCTTTCACTCCATCCTTCTTGTTAACTCTGCCTTTCTCATATGAGCTATCATGCTTAGTGCTTTTTGGATAAATTATTTTATTGGAAAATAGCTGAAGACTTAGAGAGATTGTAATCTCCTTCTGCTGGGAACTGTTTGAGTTACTGAAGAAGTTTCTTGAGACTCCTGGAGCACTCAGCTGTGTACCCTGGTGGTTGTGAACACATTCCTTGGCAAAGAAATCTGCTTACCATGTTTGGGCAGATGGGGAGCAGCCCACCCTTCCTTTTCTGCTGGAATATCAGTTTGTAATTTTTTGTTTGCAGTTTTCTATTTCCAAGGGTCTTTTCATGATCAGACCTCCCTCCAGTTTAGCAGCAGCTGCACATCTCATTAAAGCAGTTTCTATTTCTTGCACCTCTTTAATGAAGGGTGTTACAAGACTGGACTGGACATTACCAATGAACTTTGTCACACAGCATTAGCTATCCCTCTCAGCAGATGCCTTGAACTTTTATAATTCTCCCTGAGCCTTTCTACATCATGGAACATGAGTCCCAATGATCATGGGGTGTTTCTGACACGTTTTGTTGTGGCATCAAATACTTTGCTAGTTGGATGTAAACTACACAAGTTATTACACAGAAATTGCTCATTTCATAGTCCTTTCACCTCTTTCAAAAAGACTTCTCCATCTCAGAGTAGGTAATCATTTCTGTGCATGTGCAATTCTTGCTGTGACTGCCAGTAAGTGTTCCACCCATACGATGAATTTTTTTTTTTAAATCTGGATTTCATCCATGAGTATCTGATCTCAGGCCAGGGAGTTAATATCAAATAGTTTGCAGCAGAAACTTTCTGTTATAACTCATAGAATATGTAATGAAAAGAGCGACTTGGAAATGGAATGTCCTAAATTCCTTGGCCATCTCCCTCAGCCATCCAGTCCTCAAGACACATTTGCATTTTATTTACTTTCTGAAGTGCTGATAGCCCTAATATTTCCCAAGATCCTCTTAAAGCTATAGAGTTTTGGAAGTAAAAGATTTGTGTGTTGGATGATGAACTTTCAACCCCATATGAAATGATGTAATGCAGTTAAAAACTGCTATTGAAAGAGACTGAGGTGGATATGCCTCATTCCAAATGTGGGTGACTTAAAGGGTCCCATTATGGAAAAATAAATGGAGCTTCATACTCATAATTACTTTAGCTGACGTGTTTAGCTGAGCAGCAATAAAACATACATCATCTTAATATATATTGTTAATCTTCCCAATGATTTATACCATGCAAGCTGAAATTACCTCACCCAGTTAGACAGAATGAAGTCAGTGAAAAGCAGCTAAGGATAATTAATCTAGACAAAGTGGCAAGTAGGTTTTTCACTGCTTAATATATGCTATTGTAAATTATTTGAATACTAAAAGACAACATGAATTTCCATTCTTTTAACCATAATTGGTCCTGTTGTGGATGTGTTCAAACAAAAAAAGAGATTTCAGATATTTCATAACGGTAAATAAATATGGTTTTATTTCATTTGGAGAATGTATTAAAATGTGCAGTTTTAGGCTAAGATCTCCAGCCTTGACATTCTTCTGATAAATCATGGATGCAAAGCAGCAAACAAGAGAACTTTGCTGTTTGAGGGGTGTGACTGTCTGGTGGCACTTCTGTCTGTACTGCCTGGGAGAGAACATTTCTATTTAGGTGTGTTTCTTGCAGTCTTTTCTAATCTGAGAGAATCAGCCTGGTGATGACAGGAACGGGGAATTTTTGTAATAAGAGAAAAGAAAATTGTATATTCATCTACCTTTTCTCCCTTTCTATTTAAGATGATTATTCTTTAGATAAAACACAGAGTTTATACTTATTGGGATATTTTCAAGCACTTTAGCATAAAAGGAGACAATTATATTTTATTGTCTAAAAATATCCTTCTTTTCAATATGGCCCTCAGGGCAGTTTTTGTAGCATCATTGTGCAAGATGGGCTTGTAGCGTTCACATACTTTTTAAAGTACTCCATAATGAAAATCAGACGAGTAATTTCACTTAAAAAAAAAAAGTACTTCAACACTAAGATTTAGAGGAAAAGAAAATCCTCATGTTTTTAAATCTTTTATCAATGTTGGTTGTCATTTTGTAACAACTTGGAGCCATATCTTTGTCCAAGATTTCAGACAGAATGTGGTTGGCTCTTTAACCATGTTTACGCTGTTGCTTAACATCACCTATGTTCTGTATGCCAGTGAACACAGGAAAACACAAATTTCTTCAAAGCAAAGGCCTGATTTAATAGGCTATTTCTGGTTACTCCTAGCTTTTGTTTATGACTAAGTTGTAAACGATATGCTCCTATGCAAGCCTAACTTTATGAGGTGTTGTGAATTAAATGTCTATGCTGTCAGTGGAACACAGGTGCATCTTTGTGCTTGTTATACACCACTGATTTGGTGTGATAGATAAGGCCATACAGGTTAAATGTTTTGTCTGCAATATGATGTATTGTACAAAAGGAAAGAGAATTGCATTACACAAAGATATGGGACGAGAAATTGAGATGAAATTGCAAATCTCTAGGAAGTCTTTGGATGCACAGTACTGAGAAACAGGAAATCCTGAACCTGTTCAGCATGAGCATAAATATCTATGGAAATAAATTAATTTTAAAGTGGCCCGAGCATTGGATTTTAAAACTGTTATCTGGTTCTGGGTGATCTTAGATAAGAGGATTTACAGAGCTATTAATTGAAGCACTGAATATTTGTTTGGTTTCTTATACAGCTGCTTAACTAAAGGCTTTATTCTGGTTTATAATTTATAATTTTATGAAGCATTTTAAAAACATCAAATATGAATGCATTTTGGGTCCCAGTGTAGGCAATGGAAAGGAAGATTGAGGATGGTCAACACCTCAGAAACCCAAATCTCTTAAGAGCCATTTGAACATGGAGTTACTCTCAGCCAACAGTAACATCTGGATTTCACAATTGCTCAAATAACTTTCCAGATGGATGTTACTTATGTTCCCATTTCCAGAGACACAGTTGACATTGTGAAAAAAGAGTGAGAAGCTTGAGGATCTGTTAACAGCATCTGTATAGTGCTTACCTTGTTCTTACTGGCAAGTCATCCATTTCGTGGAGCTTGAGAGTCATGGAATTGTCATGGTTGGAAGGGATCTTCTGAGATCATCTAGCATAACTCCCTGCTCAGGCAATTTAAATCTCTTGGCATGTGTCCTGGTTTCAGCCCAGAGCAGCGCGAGGCAGAATGGCCAAGACCGTAATGTTATTTGATACCAAATTATGCCATTGCCAGGGGTGGGGGAAAAGGATTCTCTCTTGTTTCCAAGATGAAGGACATTCTTTTCCAGTAGGAAAAAACATGGTGTGGTGGGGAAGAGTCAGATGGCATTTGTGTTTTTCTGTGTAAATTTTTTCTTTATCTTATACCTTTTGTTATACATATTGTTGCTGTTACTGTTTGTTTTTTATCTCATTGCTGTTTCCAGTAAATTGTTCTTATCTTAACCCATGATTTTCACCTTTTATGCCTCCAATTCCTAGCTCTATCCATGGAGTAGAAAGGGAGAAGGGAAGGAGGGAAGAGGGAAGGGTGAGCAACCAAGAGGTATCTGGTTTGGGAGAGTCCTGGTGGGGGCACTGAAGTGGGGAGTACCATTCCTAAACCACAAGCAGTATGTTAGCTATAGATAGGAGTCACATTTGGTTTCTGAACATGTTATACTGAATGTTGCACAGACAGTAATATTAACAGTGTCTTGAATTCTGAAGTAAGACATTAGTAATTACTAATATAGTAATACTAATATAGTATTAATAATAGTAATTACTAATGTTACTAATCTGCTGGATGCATCACACAGTGGGACCTTTCCAGGGAAAGCAGGGAGAAGGCTGCTGCAACCCACTTCCAGGCTCTCTGCTGGACCCTGCTTGGTGTGCATGGTGCTAGGAAATAAACTTACGCTTCATGTGCTCCTCTCATTTTAAAGTTTCTGAAGCAAGCTGATAGCAGTTTGTCCAGGAGGGAAATGCTTGTACAGAATGGAAGTGGAAGTATGTGTAAGTGTTTAAGAGTCTAGCATGAGGATTTTTAGGGGTTTGTGGGGACGGAAAAACTTCTGGGATAGCACTGAAGGGCTTAGTATGGAGAAAAATGCAGAAGTGATGTAACCTTACCCATACTGACTATTGGCTCTGGTTTTTGAAGTGAAACCTCCTTCAAACTTTACTCAGTTTTAGCCCAAAAGATGCAGGGAATAAGCGAAAAATGAAGCAGTGGGGACACTGAAGGGTCTGATGCACAAGTTCATTTTCTGTCCCTCAGTTACTTACCAACGTGGATGTTTTCCATGAAGTTCAATCCTAGTTAGAATTTATTTATACTGCAGTATAAACAATAAATACATAATAAATTAATTTCTTCTTCTAAATTACAAATAATATAAGTTGTTTATGTGATCTCAGAAAGCTTATATTTTCTTCAGCAACATTACTGTCCGCTCCTCACTCAGGGCTGCATATGACATGGCAGATAACAATGGCCCTGTCCTAAAGATCTCTACATTTAAATATTAATCCTGGAGAAAAAAAATTGAGTGTAAGTTGTGCCCTTGGAAGCCTTTGTGCGTTTGAAGCCATTTAGAAAGAACCAACACTGTACAGAACATCTGGCAGAAAAAGAATTCAGCAGTACTTGGGGTATAGATTTGTGGAAAGTATTTTTGAAACATTGGTTTTACACTGGTGTGTCTTCAGAAAAAAATGTGCAGCACTTCTTATTTTCAGAAGAAAAGGAAAGCAAGCTGAAATGTCCACCTGCTAGTATAGAGAAAATGCTGTTCTCCTACCCAGCATAGTCAATGATTGGATGCTGTTGCTGTGCCATAGAGCAGGCAGGGAAGGCACTCACTAGATCAATCAGATTGCTCTCTTTGGTATTGTTTACAATAATTGTTAATTAGTTTCCTAGGATAGTACCTCATTTGCGGTCAAAATAAAATGTACACCAGATGGAGAGAAAATGAATTCCAAACCAGTAATCTATTCATATACATAATTATTCCTTGTAACTCTAATGGTGGTGGTTTTGGCTGTTTAAACTCCAGCAACAGATAGATCAAGCAGATGACATTGCTTAAACATTATTCAGGGTTTTATTGGGTAAACCATAAACAATTGATATATGATTGCTTTTTGACTGGCTTCTTTCATGTGTTTTAATTTGATATTGCAATTAACAATTTTTCATTTAGAGATTTTGAGTTCAAATTTTAAAGTTGCAAAAAATCTTTGGATGTGCTTAAAGTGTTACTTCTGATATGTTTCAGCATTTTTGCTATAAGTTCTGACTTTCCTTGGTTTTGAAACTGGTTTTTAAAATGTGGTGTATGGATGTCTTGATTTAGGAAAAAAAAGCATTCTTAAAAATGAAGATAAAATACTAGATTTGAAATGTTTGTAGAGTTTTGTGTTTGTTTTTTTTCTTTTTCCCTAGAATGACTTTAAACTTAAAGAGTCTCTTAGACCTCATGGAAAAGAGTCAGGAAGCATACTTTATCTTTGGAAATGCTATATTTATATTTTGCCCATGTTTTTATTCCTGTGGGTTATTTAATTTGGAATCAAGATTATTGTTACTTTCTTTTATGTTAAGAATCTGATCATTCATGTCATTTCTCTCTCCCCTGAAATTAGAGGGGTTTGTTATTCCTCACCCTTTTGAAAGAATCCTGTTGTTACAAAGACAAAACTGATTCAGGAAACATATTCCTAAGTATGTAATTAGTAAGTAATTTCGGTGGGCATCTCAAAGTGCTTGAATTTAAGGATGTGCTTAGTAAGCTTCTTCAACTGATCCAAATTTACTTATTTTGAAATAATTCTAGTATGTCTACCACTTCTATAATAGATAACTTTAAGGATAAGTAAGTCAAAGTTCCATAAAGAGGCAAGGATTTTTTTTTCCTATGTGGATATTTTTTTGTGCTTAGAATAAAGGATTACTGGAATGCAAACATTTCTGGAGACTTTTGGCTCTGTGATGGAGCCTATGGGGACTTTGGGCTTGATCTTTTCACTTTGAACAATGAAACTGGCTGAGAGATGAACTTTTATACCACTGTACAAACTGTGAGGGGTATCTTGGCTATGTTCTAAATATTCAGTTCTCCTGAATCTGCACATTTCAGTTAGATGGTGTTTAAAAATCACTTCATTCTATTTTGGTTTTTACATAGAATAAAATATAGAAATGACATACTAAACTCATATGTCCATCCCAATTAGATGACATTAAGAAGGCTGTAGCAGATGCCCAATTATACGGAGGTGACAAAACCGACAAAACCAGAGCTGCTCAGGGGACTTTATTTGTGCTTTGCCTTTAAAGGTCTTTAGAAATCAACATTTTATGTGCAATCAGATTGTACTTCCAAATACAAGAAGATCAGACTATTTTCATAGCTGTCTAGTCTAAGATATAACATTAAACATGATATAAAAGCCAATTATTTAAAATATGTAAGGAGATCCTCCTATGAAGGTTTTATTTTTTACATTCAACTAATTTATGTAATGTATATGATGCTTTTCCATTTGGTATAGGATGAATAAAAATCCATCAATGACAAGGAGAAAAGCATATTACTGAAGTTTATACAATGCTGTCACAGAGCAAATATTCACATGGGCACTGGCACAATGTCTTGGCTGTGTAGGAAGACATCCACACATACAAGTTTAACATTTAGAAACCTTGGGAAAATAAATGCACATAGATAATTCTGTAGAATGTTAAAAATTATCTGTAATTTAGGTACAAAATTTGTTCTGTTCAGGCTTTATTATTATATGTACATGTTCTAGTTTACACTGAAATATTTGTTCTGTTTTCTTTTTCAAAAGCAGTTTCATTACAGCATGAAGTTTCTCAGTGTTTCCAGTTTGATATTACATGGACATGGGTTTAAGTTGTTGACTTTTTAAATAACACAGTTTACAAATACATGTACAAATTATTAAGGCAACATCAAAGTGGTGGATATTAATTATACTGGCACGTAGAATAAGCCTCTGGTGGCGGACAGAGGCCTCATTTATCAGCCACTGGGATCTAGCACAGCCTGAGGTAGCAGAAAGTCAAAGAAGAGCTGGAAAATGGAATCATGGAGCAGCAAAGTGCTGCTGTCTCTAACAGCTGCCCAAACCTTTGGGCTCCAGTGTAGGTTCTCAGTACTTCTTTGTAGGTCTTTCTAGTTAGTGTAAAGGAAGGTCATGAGACACCTCACTGCTTTATCTTCTCATGAGCTGCTGAGTAACATTTCCTTCTTCCATTTATGGATAGATAGAGAGTATCTGAAATGAAAGGGAGGATCATGCACAGAGCTCCTCTGCCCATGGAGACCAAAAGGATAGTTGTATGTGACAAATTTGTGTCAGTACAGACAGCTGAAGTTAGTCTTGCTTCTCATTCAAAATGCATAAATAAGCGTGCCAGATTTCTTCGAAGTCTGGAAAGGCCTGAAAAGTCTCTCCCTTTAATTCTGGTAACTAAGTTTTCTGTAGAAATTGTGCCGAGATGTGTTTCAAAGGAAGTTTGGGGTTTTTTTAATTACTGTATCTTGGAGGAAGTTTCCCCTCTCTCCAGTGAAATCCTATTACACTTTCAGCTGTGGCAAAATTAACACAAAGTAATCATAGCTTGAAACAAGAAGTCTATACTATATATGCCTTATTTTATGTACTGTTCTGCCCAATGTCTAACTTACAAATATTGCACATTTCTCAATGACTGATTCATTTGAGGGAAGTAATTCTAAACTGGGAAAGTGCGAAACTGATCAGTGATTAAGAAACACCCAGTGGATAATTGCATCAGTGCATTTGAGCACATGGGGACAGGTTTTCACAGGGTGGAAGGGAAATGCCTATATGGAATATGGGAGTCAGAACAAAGAAATCTTACATAAGTGGAAGAAAATTATTTGTAAACCAGGGTATGAAAGGACAAAGCCAACACCAACACAAGAGCTAAAAAGTCTAATTTTTAGAAGTAGTGATGGAAAAGGAAATATGAGGCGGAAATTAAAAAAATGGTTTTGTCAAGATCAGGAACTAAACAAAAGCAACTGCTAAGCACCTGATTCAGCAAACTATCCAGCCATATGCTCAAGTGCATTTTTACTTAACAAAGCACTCCACAGTCAATTAAGCAATCACTGGGGTCAGGAGGAATCTTTCCATAACAGCTATGAGAATTTAATCTCTTACATTTTATTCCTTTTTAATTTAGTAACATGTACGTTTTGTGTTCCCATTGTTTATGGAATTAGACAAAATGAGGCTGAGACAACAATAAAGGTTTTTGTAGTTTCTAAGTAAAATTTTGAATGCATGTATAATGAAAAGCACTGTCTTCCTGTTTACTTTCCAAAAAGTATTTGAAAAAGTTGCATTGATTGATGGGTTTCTCATTTGGAAATATGTCTTAAAAATACAGGGTTTGAAGTATGCAGGAGAGGAAATTGGCATGAAGTTACCTCAGTTGTCTGTACTCCCTCTCCATGACAAGGAAGAGTGGTAACTTTATAAGGTTTGGAGCTATCTAGGACAAATATTGATTATTTGGGAAAATGTGAAGTTCTGCAACAGTTGTTCAGTAGCAGTGGCACATTTCTCTTGCCCTGACGAACATCCCTGCTCCCTCAGCACAGAATGGTCTATGCCACCCATCTTTATCAGCTGTCCTCCAGTTGGTGCCATGTTCATATTCCTAGGAAAAACAAGACATACTATGTTGTGGGATGTAGATAATTGCCTTAGAGACCCAGGAAAGGGTTCATGTTCAAAACCTTGAGATGTTTACTTAGACTACCTAATTTTCTATTATCTATTGTTAAATTGTCTAATCTAAGTAACAGCTGATAATTAAGAAAGCACAAAACTACTGCCTTTTCTTCATCAATGAGGTCATTAGTAATCACATCAGAAGAGAAAAAGAATATATCTTAATTAGGATGTGAGGCAGAGCTACAAAGACAGAATGCATTGTTCAAGGTCACCTAGAGGAGATTTTTTGCTTTAAATATAGATCAGTAACAATTAGGACAAATTGTCCAAATTAGAGTCAAGGACATGCAAGCATGTTTGTACATGGAATTACTTTTTAAAATAGTCAATTGTATAAAATAGCACATGGTTGCATAAAACGGACAAGTAGCAGCATTTGTTTGGGTTTTCTTCTCAATTCTGTAATTTTATGCAGATTAAAATGGACTGTGGTTTGGGATTTGGGGACTATGGAGCTGTGTAATGGGTGTTTTGAATAAAATATATGGATGTATCTAGATGGTATATATGAATGAGCAATCTTTATTTTTTTTAGTACATTTTAATGGATTCTTAAGCACCCGGCATGTGAGTCATGGTGTTCTCAGCTATCCAGCACCAGTGTACCAGGGGGTTGTTTTTCTTCCTACACTTTGGAAGAAATTGCTGAAGGAGTAGCAACGTTCCTGATTTCAGGGCACTTGGCAAGTATATTGGGAGATTTAATTTGAATTATTTGTATACTTTTGAAATTTGGGATTATTATATTTTTATAACCTATGGATGCAGGTATGGGGAAGTTCAAAATTCTCTCAAACTGAAGTATTTTGTGCGTGTCTAGTCACTAAATCCCAGGAAAGGATGAGAATTTTTACTGAAGGAAGCGAGATAGTTCAGTGCAGCTGTTTGTCGTGTGACTTTTCTGAAGTTACTGTCTTGTAGTAGTGAAGTGATTTGGAAAATTAATGTTCTTATGTCTCTATATATCTTTCATGCTTATTTCTGGAAATAGTAAAAGCTGATGTTACAATTTGGACAATTATTAGTAAAGATCTTTTTGTCTACTCTCTAATTTGGCAGCAGTGGATTTCCTGTCTACTCACTGATGATTATTAAGTCAGTTTGGTAAACAACAAGTTTGGGGAGAAAAATCATTAAAATCTTTTTGGTCTCAAGTTTGAAGAGTAACTTCTTGTTTTATTCAGTATACACTAAGCATTCTTCATGTGAAAGTTTCTATTAAGTGTGCAGACTACAAGGTAGTGGTTTCATAAAATATCTTTTCAAATATTTTAAATTACGATGAGATAAGAAAAGGCTGCGTGGGTAAGTAAATGCTTTTAGATTATTTATTTTCAAGAATTGCTTTAGCTTTCCCACAGGCTGCATGAAAATTGCTCAGCTGTGATGCTGAAATTCTGTCAGTTTGCTGTCTCTGAGGGCAGGAAGATATTAGCTACTTAAGTACTAAATTTTAATTATTACACTTCATAGGCTTTTCTTTTTGAATGGCTGTACTTTCTGTCATGTGTTGTAAAATCTGTTGCCACTTTGATTTATATTATGACAGCCTACAGATCTGGATTAATATGCTGCTTTATAAATATACTGTTAACTTAGTTTCCTCAGTGAGGTAATTAAGTATCTGTTTCAGCTGGATGAAATTAAGTTAATGAGTGAAGTATATGGACACTAAAATTGCAGGTTTTTGCAGGTTTTTCTGATTAATGATTTCACTGACTGATGTGTCACTCTAAAATACTTAACAATACCACAGTTTGTTGTAAGAGAAGGTAGAAATGAGGCACTTAGAGGTTTTTGCACAGGGAGAGAAGAGTGTGATAAGATATTTTATCACAGGATGCAAAAGAAGGGAATTCACCTGCCGAAGGGTCTGAAGGCAAGGTATTTCTGATTACTCAGATAGTGATAGCCTCTCTCTTTAGATTGCCAGAACAAAAAACTTACTATTGAAAAAAGATTGTGTATTTTGGGATAATCTCTGATTTAGTATTCATTCCACTGCCTTATAAAAATATAACCCTCAGTAGAGAGAAATGCAGTGAGGCGGTTAAGCACAGGAACAGTTTGTCCCTCCTGAGCAAGGTCCTGGGCAAGTTGATCTGGCTTTGAAGTTATCTATTCTTTGAGGAATTGTTTGGATGAGATGGCCTTCAGGTGTCCCTCCCCTCTTAAATTATTCTGTGCTTCTAAGGATATCTGGAGATAAAGTCCTTCAGGAATGCTTGTTTCATGACACTAGTTCCCAAATCATTCTCTCATGAGACAATCCATAATAAGTGAGCACCTAAATGTTCTGTGGTTGATGACATCATTCAGGTAAATGGTAACTTGACGGACTGCACTTCTTGAACATAGTTACATTTTAGACCTATCTGCTGTTTGTCTAGCTCACAAGACTGTTGCACCTGAATTCCAGGGAAAACAGAACCCTGTAATGGGAGGCGTTAAGGAAACTTTCCTGTCTGACCATCCAAACAGTCACAGTCCCACCACCTGAGCTGGGACCAAGGCCCCTTCACAGAAGGAGGCCCCAGTGACCCAATGAGTGCCCTGCATGATTCCCTGCACACTCCACACTCACATACTCCAACCACATTTTCTTACTGGCTCGACCTCGGGTTTCCCATGTCTTAGACCTCTGGATCCTCAAAATAATTTAATCATGGTATAACAACAGAATAATAGCTTGTGCCAAGAAGTGGAGCATGAATAAAGGACTCCCTGGGGCTTTTATAGCCTTGCTTTAGGTGTGCAATAGTCTGGATTCTTCCTGCTGGTCCATTGGCTCATGCTGTGTCTCTTAGTGTCAGGTCACCTGGCTGGTGCCACAGGTCCCCTGCCCTTTGCAGTTCATGGCCTCTTGCCAAGGGCTCCTGCCACCCCGAGCTCAGTTTTCACCTGGCACTGCAGCTGCACCCTGAGCTGCCTGCACTGGCTGTGTTCTTCTACAGGAGCTCAGGTTTGGCCCTCCCAGCTGCATCTGTGCCTCAGTGTCCCATAGCCTCTGGTGGCCCAGGTCTCAGCTCCAGCACTTACAGATTAGGCCTCAGACATGAGAATGGATCTTCTTCAAGGTGTGCTTAAATGCTCAGTGCACAGTGCTTTGAAATGAAAGGAAGCTTGCAGTGAGCAGAGACTTTGAATCTCATTCTCTGAAGGTCAAGGCTAGAACAGAAACCAGTGAAGATCTGCTTCTGTGGTGTGGTTACTCCATTCCACAGGCTGCTGAGCACCCACCAGTCAATAAGTTATGCAAGAGAAGGGGTCACTTGAGTTTGAATTTTTTGGTTTCCTAAGTTGAAAAGTTTTCCTTTATTTGTGTGGCTTATATGCTGGTTTGTGCACTCAATAATCAGGAAATCTCATTTACTCTCTCTGTTGTAACATTTGGTTAAGTGAAATAATATGAAGAAACCAATGCCTATGATTTAAATATTTTTTTCAACATGCATTTTTGATGTTGAAATCTTAAACAGCATTTCTCTTGCACAGACAAATCTTTCTCAAGGGTAAGGGGTTACCACAAAATATTTCTGTTAAATGCCAGTGTCTGTATAGATAGATTTATATATTTTGGCTATCAAGATATGTTCTCAAATATAAGAGTTCTTAAATCTGTTTCTAGTCCATTCTGTGACACTTAACCCAGTTTAAAAAGAAAAAAATAAGCTCTCTTTTACTAGTTTGAAGGTAACCTCCAAACAGCTGCTAGAAACAACCTTAAAAGGAAGTGAAAAATTACATTTTCTTTACAGGTATTTTCCATAAGAAGTGGACACTACTACATTTCTTATTATCGTTTTAGATATGCTAAAATTATCTAAGTTGCTAATATATAATTTTTTTAATTTCATTAGCACCTGTATGGCAATTTATTAGCAGACAGCTGTAAGGATCTCATCAGAAACAGAGTTTAAGAGGATGGTTGCATTATTACATTATTTTTCTGGCCTATTCTCCCTTTGCCATTCATTAGATGTGCTCAGACCAGACTGTGCCTGAACATTGTGAGCTCCCATGGTTCAGTACCTTGCTAAGCAATCAGTTGACCTTCTGTATTAAATTTCTGACCAGAAAACTCACTTGAAATATAGTGAGGAAACCTTTTTTTGATGCTACAGAGATCCGATTTTCAACCGCGTCAATAAACTATATAGTTAATATTGTCCAGTTCAAAACTCATCATGTCACGACACATCATCAGATCGGAACCGTGCTCTTGCATCCTGCAATAGCCAAGGGAAAATACCAAGCAAAGCCACTCGATGTCAGTGTTGCTTCACCGAGTTTTTCCTAGCACAGCATCCTTAAAAGTGCTGAAAAGCCCATTTACAGAGAAGATGTTAAAGTAGAGCCCGAGCCTTTTGAGCCATGTCTGGCTTCTGTGTCGCCTCGATGTTACTGTCCCCATAGTCTCGTAAATATTCTGTACGATGAGGGGATGGAGATTATAGCTTTTTGTGTTTCGTGAAGGGGAAGAATCATATCTTTGTCAATTTAGGTCCACATTCACGTAATTGGTGACTGAAATCAGTACTTTTGAAGTTAATTATTACTGAAAACGCATTGCATCCAACTGTGGGAGATAAATTGGCGGGCTTTGGAGTTTGTGAATTTTTTCTGGCTTTGATGCAGCAGAATTTCAGAGGGGGAAGTTGTTTAAATATCAGTATTAAATGATTTGCATACTTACACATATGCTTCTTCTCTGCCTAGTGTTGTGGTTTAACCCAGGTTTATTAATACATGTGGTTGATAACCTACTTTTTTACAAATTCTCAAAATTCAGGAATGCTGGTATGAACAGTATGGATTTTTCCATCGCTGTTTTTGAGTTGTTGCATTTGTCAGCGCTCTGTTCTAATTCCAGTAGCTTGTATAATATTCCCATATGCTGTGTTCTGCAATATATGAACTGCACAATTTGGTCTCTCTAAATTAGTTCCTATCACCCTCTTTTTAAAATTTGACTTTCATTCCTGTGCAGTTGTGCTTTGTCAAAATGCTTAATATTTTTCATACCATTTGTCTAGGAATTTTAGCCATAGTTGCTAAAGACACAAGTTTTATGTGACCAAGATTTTTGCCTGTCTTATTTTCCAAAGTCTTCATTTAGTATCACCTTAATCCTTTAGCCATACTTAACTTATTTGACAGAAACAGAGCAGTACCAAAACTGAGTTCATAAAAATTTTTGGTCAGGATAGAGGAAAAGGATGAACAAGAATTAGTTTCTGCACAGAATAAAAAGGTGAGGAAAGCTCAATCATTATGTATTCATTATATATTAAGAAGTAAATCATATATGTGTTTTTGCCAGTGGCCAGCCAGAGAGGTGTGTGTCACTTTGGATTAATGATAGCATGTACTTCCCTTTACCCAGTGGTGGTGGAAGGGAGAACTTCAGGAAGTGAGTTGGATGCTCTGGATGTTCTTGGGGAGCAAATGATGAACATCAGCAGGAGCACAGTTCATGCTGGATATTTACAGATATTTAGTTAAGTGATCTATCTTCCTGAGAAAACTTACAAAGAGCAAGTCACTGCAGACTCACAGTGACTGAGGTTGGAAGGGAGCACAGTGGGTCACCAGTCCAATCTCCCTGCTCAGGCAAGGTCATCCCAGAGCACATTGCACAGGACTGTGTCCAGATGGTTCTTGAATATCTCCAGTGCGGGAGACTCCACAATATGTTCCATTATTTCTATCTATGCCTGTCTTAGGTGTGAATAACTTTATTTAAGTTCTATGAACATATGTATACATAAGTACAGTTTTTGAACTTTCCTGCCAGTTTATGTGAAGTCTAAAAGCAGTTCTTATGCAAGAATCAAAAGATTCCCTACAAAATCTGCTTCCATATGAAGTGGGGTTTAGGGGTTCTTTGTCAGAAATATTTTCTTTTGAGGTCTAAATTGGAGTAAGGTGTTAGATTCTTTATCTTTTTTTAATCCCTTGAGGCCAGAGAATCAAACCTCCTTTCTTCACATATCCACCATGTATGTAAACTACCAATATATGCAAATGTTAGAGGACCTGATGAAAATACAGACTGCCCCCACAGAGATTACCGCATTTATTTTTGAAATGTGTTGTAAATCAGGTTTTAAAAGCCCATCATATCTGATCTCTGATGCAGTAAATATCTCCTTCTATATACTACCTGTATTCTAGTTTTTGACTTATGATAATTATCTTTTTAGTATTGTAAATACTAAACATAAATATTCTACTAGAATTATATTTTTATGCATTTTCAGAAAAAACAAAAAATCAACTACGTAATCACTGGAAGACAGGTTTTACTTATATAAGATTTTCAAAAAACCTAATTGTGAACCATCCAATATTACAAGTGTGTGTGAATACATTGACTTAAATCTACAAAACTGAAGGTTTCTCATGCTTATCCTTTGGTGTTTGAGAAAATGAAGTTTTATTCTCTTGTTTCAGTGCAGGAGAGGGTCTCACAGTCCTGATAGCTCCGGTACATTATGATACAATTCAACCTATGAAAAGCGTGCATAGTCTAGGAGTGTATAAAGATTCATAACTAATGAAAAACAGCTGATGGAAAAAAGGTTTAATCGTGGTGTGTGTGATGCAACATGTTTCCATTAGGATACTGATGTGTTCTAAGAAAGTGGAGTTTTTTTATGTTTCTTTAAGATTCAAAGGTTGTAATATTGTGTAGTGAGGTATACATGGTGTATATAAGGTATATACAAGAAAGATTGTTATACATACCTATACACCAGTTTTCTCTTAAAAATGTTCATTTCTTTGGGGGTTTGTAACTGAAATGTTGTTTTGTGTCATAGCTAACTAAGGGTATTTATTAATTTCAGAGTTACGATGAAGAATGTATTTCAATAGTGATGACATTATCAACTTCAGATTTATGGATGAGGCAGGTTTTTTGCTTATCAAAATAATGTTGGTGGTGTGAAACAAAGTTTCAACACAAATTCCACAACAGCTCATGCATGCACATACCCACAGAGAGATACCATCCCTTGTTGTTGGTGTAGGACAAAAGTCTGTTGATAATGGAAATCCCAGGTGTTCAGATACTAATCTGGGATTGATGAAAACTTGTCCAATTTAACTGACTCTGCAATTAGGAGGTGGAAAAATCTCAATTACAGATTTTTTCAAGCATCATAAGCATTGTGGCACAAGGAATGGAGAATATATTTTTGTGTGTTTAGTGGTGGTTCTTTGATTTCCTAATTTGGGGTTTTTTGCTTGTTTCAGAATATTTGAAGCCTCTAGCAAACAATGATTTTTAAAAAAAGGAGGCTAGGCTCTTTTACACAAGCATCTGTATTTGGGTATGTTTTTGCACATGGATATTTATGTGTAGAAATGTATTGTGATTTTTATTTCATGGTAAATACTGTTATAGTTAGAGGTACTGAACATTTCATCAAAACTAAGCAGCACCTGACTGCTGAGTGGCTCTCACTGTAGGTCTGAGAAGTCCTGCCCACTTCTGACTATTGAAAGAAGGAAAAGATTTGTGTTGTGAAACACTTGGCAGACATAAATGCCTCAATTATGAAGTCCTTGAACTGCACTTTCAAGTTAAAAAAACAGAGAAAACCAGAAACATAAGCCACAAAAAGAAAAAAATAATTGATGCTTATAGGTTTAGTCTAATGAACAGAAGTAAGATTACCTGTCTTTAAAAAGGGTATGTTGTTAATGGGTGGGCAGGGCAAAGAATAAGTATCTCAGGAATAGTTAAAAGTAAGGGTCTGTCTCAACCTAAGAAATGCTTTTTTTCTCTTCCTTTTTTCTTTTTACCTTTGCAATGCTATGGGACACAGTTGAGGACATCAACTGAATGTCACTCAGTGGAATGAACGGATGCATTTGTCTTCGTGCCAGTCCCTGTTGCGTTTGGAAGCAGTCTCATTTTTCTAAAGTTGTTTTGGATGGAAAATTCTGCAGTTTGATTTGCCTTAATCTAAAAAATATTTAACTTTTTTATTATTGTTATCGCTTAAAGCAGAGCAGGGATTGGGAAGACACTTCAGCCATATGATGGATCTTGCATTTCAACTTAAATTTCTTTGCCATCCAGAGATACAGAAAACTGGGAGAAAAGCTTACTGTGTCCTTGCTCCATATCAGGCAAGGCATTTAAATGCCTGAACATTTAAAGCTCTTCCATGCCCTTATCACGTTGTGCCTGAGCACTTTGTGTCGTACACAAGGTGCATGACATTATTACAAGAACAAATGTTACTTGGTGAACTGTCTGTGCTGAGAGAGCCTTTGCTGAGTGGACAGCCAAGAGCAGAAAGGACTGGCTTTGAACAAGAAAGATTGTCACAAGAATTTTTGGCACTGCCCATGTGAAGCTGATACCTTGCAGTCCCTCACTGCACACTGAGCTTGTTACTCTTAAGTTTGAGGTTTCAGCCTACAGAGAGAGTCTGTGTATGTTTCTGGTAGGACTTATTGCTACCTGATGTTCTGCATTTGCTACATAAATAAGCTTTTTGCTGTCATTTAGAAGACAAAATGCTGATGGAGTAAGACAAGTCTTCCAGCACGAGCTTTACTGAGGTCTTAATGCCTTCCGCCTGCGGCCAGGAAAGCTCCCCCCAGGAGAGACAAGGCTGCTCTCCCGGGCTTGGCAGGGAGATGCCTGCTCTGCTGGGCACTTCTTGCTCAGATTAGCATAGCCCAGCCTATATCACACACACACACACCCAGTAATACCTCATTTTGCCACTGGAATGAGGCCAAAAGCACAAGCATTACAGGGATATAAAGCGGGAAGTTACTGGAAAGGATCACAAACTAACGTGAAACTAGACCAAATTTTCGCAAACAGCAGAAAATGTGATCTTTGTTGTAGACGGTTCTTGCATTTAATGTAGTTGTTTATATGATTGAAGCACTTAATAAGTGTTTTCACTGAGTATAGCTACAGAACAGCTGCAGAAATCTTAAGTGCTTCTGTTCATTTTTTTTTTTTCTCTGTAGTTTGGAACAGAAAATTCTCAGAAGAAAACTGGAGACTGACAGAGATCAGGGCGATTCCTCAAGTGTGCACCCTCCTGACAGAGGCACTGCTTTTGTGGGGTAGGAATGATGACAGGGGCAAAAAGGAAAAGAAGCACAGTCTGGAGGAAGATCCAGGCTGTTCGCTTTGAAGATATCAAAGCCTGGTGCATGAGAAGGCTGCCTATCTTGAAATGGGTGCCTGTCTACAACTGGAAGGAAAATTTGGTTCCTGATACTCTTTCTGGGATGATGCTAGCCATCCAACAGGTGACTCAAGGTACAGTTAACTCATTTCAGATTAATTTTTTAAGTTTGTCTGGTCATATCTAATGTTGATTGAATCTAAACAAAAATATAAGGAAAATAAATAGTTTTAACTCATTTATAGAGTGGAAGTGCAATGTGGATAGAAATGCATTTTGATATTGTAGTTAATTTCTGTGGAACTTCACTATTTATTCTATACCTTTGACAATTTTTCAAACATTTAATGTGGAAGGTGAGAGAGCAGTACCTCTATTCATACAGCACATGGCTGTATACAATGTTTTATCAGTTAAATAACCACTTTTTTCCCTATTTCACATGGAAAACAAAATATAACCAAATGATAATTGCACTCTAAGATATGCTAGTCTGGAAGAAACACGTGCATGATACTATTACCTGTAAAATTCCAAAACACAGCAGGAAAAATTCACAACTTTCTGTGCATAAATAATGTTCCTGCCAGAGACATTATCCAGGGAGAGGATCTGCGGCATCCATAGCTTGTAAGCTGATTTAATGCTGTATGGCATTATCTACCACACCTCTTTTCAAGCAGCAATACAAAGAAGGGGTGGAGCTAGACTCCATTTTACAGCTTAAGAAAAAAATTTAAAAAAAAAAAGGGAGAAAAAAAAGGAGGGAAAAGGAAAAGCTTTTCAAACCCTGAACAATGACCTGCAAAAACTTTAAGTTCCAGTCATCTTGCTTAGTAAAATGATTGCTACGAGGAAATAAATGGTCTTGTCAGTTTTTGATGCGTCTTTGATTGTGTCACCTTCTAATGACAATATCTCACATTTGTCTCAGACAAATCACAGCTTCTTGTCTCAGATGGACTTTAACCCCTTCCTTCATGTGAATGATACATATTTCTTCCTAACAGTCTTCCATATCAAGTATGCTTAACTATCATTCACGTTGTTAAATTATAAACACTCCTTTAATTGAATTATGCTGGAACTGGAAACAACTGATTTGTGTAAGTATTTGTGCTTTTAAAGTAATCAGGAACATCTGCATCAGCAAGATTTAACTTTAAGAACCTTAATATCATAACTCTGCAAAGTATCTAATTTCACTGTATGTGTGTATACGACAATTGGAATGATTTTAGGGGGTGAAAAAGGGAGAGAGTTACAGACAAAAGCAATTCATCATGTTTGTGGTGCTTTAATTTGAATGCAAATATAAGCTCTTCCTATGTAAGCATTCCAGTTAGCAGAATTATTGTAATATTTTCACAGGAAGACTTGTGCATGAAAATAAGTTCCATTTGCTATATAGCACAAAGCAAAAACCCCCAAATTTTGAGAGGCCCTATTGTGACTGTTTTCTTCCACCCACAGGATAAATCAAGAAATTTTGTAATGGAATGCAAAGCAGAAATTCTAAGAATAGTAGGGAAAAAAAGGTAACTGGTGATAATTGACTTGTTGACCATAGTGTCAACCTCAGCAACAGGTTTAAGCCAATTCAAGTATATGGAAATAAACCTGAATTATGGAAGTATTTGGAAAAATGTACAGTTGTATTTGTATGCAACAGTTTTCTGAGTGATGAAAGCTTCAAATTCCAGGGTGGAGAGAAATCCAGTAGCTTGAGAATAATTAAGAAAGGCTTTCCAAGTGAGCTGTATTTCACAATTTTCTTCTGTGGGATTTCTTACTCATCTGGCATTGGTCATATTCAGACTGTTCAGGTTGGCCACTGCTCTGATCTGGTGTAATGTGTTTGTGCTCCAGTTTCTAATCTAAATTTTAGATAAATTGCTGGTTTGTCTTTGTATAGTAAGGAAGAAAAGATGAAAGTCACTGTCCTTACTGTGTCATAGTGAAAGCAACAAAACTGTGCTGGAGGAGACTGAGGGGTGTAGTGAGATGGAAAGTAAAGGCATGGGATTGTCATGATGTGCTGCTGGGTATTTGTGGTGAAAGAGGCATTGCTGAAACCAAGAAGTCATTCTGAAAATGTTCCTATAGTTGTTTCATTATCTACTAAAAATAATACATAAATATTAATTCAGGAGTCCCAAAATTCAATGCTCTTTACCTATTAAGACAATACTTGTATTGTGTCTGTATGTATCCCCTAGTTTTAGAGTCCTTTATCTACTTCTACAGAATATGGACATAGAAATGTCAAACATAATTATGTTTCTGAAAAATTTATTAAAATACCACGTAGGAAAAAGACCGTACAAGTTCCAACCAAAAANAAAAAAAAAAAAAAAAGCGCCTTTTGAAACACACCAATTGGTGCAAAGGTCCAGCTGGACTTGCACAGTCTCAGACTGCGAAGCCAGCCCCAAGTCAAAACCAGTAAAGGAAATCAGGCTTCCTCAGTTCCAGCTACTTAATTTTAGTTCCAAATGTAATTTAATAATGCTGATATAGAATCCTTATTCTTACTTTGATACCTAAGATTGAAAAAATAATCTTTGAATCTAAAATGAACATCATGATTCAGCCTTGAAGTTTGCTATATACTGTAATAGGAAGTTAAGAAATTTGAGCTTTTATGTTTTGGTAACCACTACATAATTAGTCTCAAAAACTTCTCAAAACTCTGTTACTGATAGACCAGAGCAAGATGTCTCTAAATTAACAAAATAAATCCCTAATTTTCTTGTTGGATTAGCATTCATTGCTCTCTTCCCTTTCCCTTTAAAGCGTATTAATACCCCAACAGTCATCCTATGAAGAGTCTTCTTTCACTTTAATTCTGTATCCCTCATCCTTGCAAATAAATTCAATTGCTAGATCCATGTAGACGTCCCATAAGTGCCTAACCTTCTTTTTCCTTTCTGAATTGAAATCATGCTAATAAAACAAAGGGTCTGTTGTGCAGATAAGTAGTTCTCAGCAAGCTGCTTTTTTGTTCTTCACTGGTAAATGAAGACTTAGTTGATAAGAGTTAATGAACATTAAGTTATTGGAGAGCATCCAAAGGAGGGTAACAAGGATGATGAAGGGCCTTGAGGGGAAGCTAAATGAGGAGGAGCAAAGATGACTTAGTTTGTTCAGCCTGGAAGAGACTGAGGGAAACCTCAACATACTCATGAGGGAAGGTGGAGAGGCAGATAGTGACCTCTTCTCTCTGTGAACAGTGCCAGGACTTGAGGAAACTGAGTCAGGAGGGGTTTAGGTTGTGTATCAGGAAAAGGTTCCTCACCCAGAGAGTGTTTGGGCACTGGAACAGACTCCACAGGGGAATGGTCACAGCACCAAGCCTGACTGTGTTCAAGAAGTGTTTGGACAATGCTTTCAGGCACATGGTGTGACTCTTGGGGTGTCCTGTGCAGGGCCAGGAGTTGAACTTGATCTTTATAGATCCCTTCCAACACAGTTTATTCTGTGATTCTATGCTTGTGAGAGGTGGTGAATGTCTGCATTTACATCACTTTTTTTTCTTTTCTTTCATTCACTTATTAAGTTGTCTATCTTGACTGACAAGTTTTCTCACTTCTGCTTTTCTGATTCTCTCTCTCATCCTTTGAGGAGGAGTGAGTGGCTGACTGGCTATTTAACTGCTGGCTAGAATCAACCCACCACAGGCGTGATTCATCTGACTAAATCTAACCATCTGCTTTGTTAAGGTTGATTAATTATATTAAAAGATTTCCTCTGAGTGTAACGGGGGTGCTGTTACACTGAGTGTAACAGTGCTCTGGTGTAGACACTGATGAGGCAGACATCAAAGTTTAGGTGTCTTAACCATTATATCCATGGCATTGTAGGTAATAAAGAGTTCATGTTTACCAGTTCATGGTTAAAGGCAGGTCTTACTGCTTTGTTTTCTGTAATTCCTCCATTGACCTGTCCCAATAGAATTATTTGTGGGGTATTTTTGTGTGACATGGTCACCCCATACTCATATAAGAAGAATACTTTGATCAGCCTGGGTCTGAATTTTTCTTGGTTTCCTTACATGATAAAATTAAGATGCATTATGATGCGGTCTTTCCATGTAGCTAAATTTCGTAAAACTGTCATCGTGTTTTTTCTGTAGCCTTTGGAACATGTGCTATAGTCCCATCACATCTCTTCAGAATGCAGCTGCTTTGCTTATTTTCACAGTGGTAACTTCTATTGCACCAAGCAAATTATTCTTCTTTACTTTCAAGGCCTTTCATATGTGATCTTTCCTGACATTATTTTTTCATTACCAAGCCCTTGATCCATCTACCATTAATCCACTTTGTTATCCTTCTTTGTTCAGTCTTGTCTTTTCAAACAAACAGCTTTTTGCCTCAGGATTTACATTTTGCAGTGTATATTTGTTGATAGTCCATGCCTTGTATTTTGCTATTTAGAATGTGGAGTTTGTGGTTTGTTTTTAGCTTGTTTTGCTCTTTGTTTTTTTCCTGGAAAGAATTGTGCACTCTGCTCACAAAGGCTGGCTTATAGAAGCCATGTAGCTAGTACCATGACCCATCAATAAACTTCCCTGAATGTCCCTGAATGTAACAGAAATAAAGCCAAGTTTGTCTGAGAAAGTTTGTAAAATAGACCCTCTGTCATGCAACTGAGTTCATTGCTAGAGGAATTTTTACCCAGGTTAATCTGCTTGAGTATATATTTTAGTGTATATAACTTATTTATTTTCTCTATACAGGTAGGGGACACAAATGTGTCTGATGGATTTTGGTCATGACATACTGTGAAAATTAGGTGCTCTCCATAACATTTGAAGTTGGCTTACTCTTTCTGGATGTGAATTCCTAATGTAGGTACCTAACTTCAGACAACGTCAACCCTTCTCTAAGGCTTCTTCCAAGATCTCTCTTGAGGTTTTGATAATTATAAACCTCATCTTCAAACTATTACTGACCAGACAGACTCCTTCTTACATAAATATATGACTTAAATTCTTTTTTTGTTTGTAATTTTCTGGGTGATGATAATACTTATACCCTGCACTTTTCATTATAACAATTTTAGAGCTCCTTACACTGTCCAGTAATAGAAAAGTTTATGGGTAGGGAAATTAGACACACAAAAATGCTTTTGCTTGAAACAGAGAAATTACTTATGCAATACTACATTGAGAGTTTATGGTGCAAAGAATTCAGGTTTCAGTAGTTTGCTACTGATATGAGTGTCTAACACTGCAACTGAGTTAAATCCCTCCAAAAAACCCCAAACCTAACAGTGCTTTTTCAGCCTTTAAAAAATGAGCACAAAACAAAGGCATGGTAATTTCTACTGAAATATTTGGTCTGAATAGAAGCCTCCATGCAAAATTAGAACTTTGACTGAGTTTCCTGAAGGACGATGGCTTTGCCATGTGGGAAATGGTCAAGCACATGGATATATAACTGATATCAAACAGAGAAAACAAAACACATTCAGATTGAGGCTGAGATGGGTAATTGCCATCTCAGAATTCTGAAAAAACTAGGTAAATGTCATTGCGTATCTGGTAACACGTATCCTAGATGGCCAGATGCAAGCCATAGAATTGTATTTCTCTTTAGTAATAATAATAGTAGTAGTAATAATAATTCTCTAGTAATGTTCTAAACTCAAGCAATCTGCANAAAAACGTATTCATGTAGAGCAGTAAAGGACCCCAAAGTGATTGATTCAGCTATGCAATTCTGAAGCAAGGCTCTAAGACAGCTGGTGGGTTTTGCTTCAGATTTATGTATGGATTCTAAAGAGAAATCTGCTGCTGCTCTCAGTTAGAGATGGTTTTAATGATGTGTTGGAAAATAATTAGCCTATTTGGAAAAAAAAAGGCTGCTGCATCAGTTAGAAGGTGCAAAGAAAATGATGATCACTGGCAGTGATATCTGTTGATCCATTATCACCAATACAGTGTGTCATTTTGGTTGCCTCTTTTCATGGAAGGTGATTTCAGTAGAAGAAAAGGCTAGGAGAAGCAGCAGAAAAACAAAGATTATATTTGGGAGAAAACTTAAATGGCTCTGACGGGTTAATTAAAACATGAGAAGGTTTTTTCCTTATCAGGAAAATTAAAATTTTAAATTAAAAGACATTTGCAGCACATGGAGAAGTGAAAATAAAGTAACATGAACATGTTTAGATTTAAAATTGGAAGTAGTTCTAAAAATATTGTATTTAAATATTGGGTTCAGAAGATGGATCTTCTTATCACATAATCCCATTCATGGATGTGCTAAATTGGAAACAATTGTGTTTGGCTCTCATAAAGGGGAGCAGATCACAAGGGAGGGTCTTCACAATTTTATGCTCCCTTTCAATTTTATGCTCTCTTTTGAGCTGCTGCTTGAAAAAAAACCCCAAAAACGTGAAGTTTTGAACTTCTGTATATGTATGAAAAAGTTAAGACAAATATGTGGGAGTTTCAAAATGAAAACATTGCCTCTTTATTTCTGATTCAGTCTTTTCTTGCTAAGTTTGTAGAATCATAAGCATTATTCTGTTTCTTTCAAAATGAACATGTTTCTGTGTGTTATATTGCATGTACTTAATAGCTGCCCATTGAAAGCATGAAGGTATAAGATTTGGACTTTCAAACTTACCAGATTGCAATGATGTCAGTGTTTTTAGTTTAAAAAAAATATAATTTTTTGTAGGCAGCTAGTACAGGGATATGCTTCATGTAGAATTTATATTTAGTATTATACACTTGCTGCCTTTCCTATGACCTCTCATGAACAAGAAACGCTTTGGCTCAAGCGGATTTTGGTGGGCTGTTTTTTCAGAGGGTGGAGGGCCCTTGAGACATATTTTCTCTAAAAGTTAAATAGGTAGATGGCATCTGATGAAATCAGTATTGTTATTTCTGCCAACTTCTTTTCTTTTTCATTATTCAAGCCCAATAATAACTCACTGAGTCTTGGTGTGGTTTGTATGTTTTAATTAAAGTTAATTTAATCTGGAGCTGGATTTATTGCTGAACAACTAATTCCTTAACACTGGCTGGAGACCTTGACATTAAAAAAATTAACTATACTGCCTTCCTGCATTCCAGAACTGGTGCCCAGTGTTTTGGAAGGCATGATGCCAAAAACTTAAATAATTTTTTTTTCCTTAGCTTTTCATGGAGGAACCCCAGCTGTGTCTTCTCAAGGGTGATAGTTGCCGGGGGTTTATTTCAGGCTCTGATCATAAATGTAGACATAAATATAATCTGAGCTAACTAACTGGAGCTAATAATTTTATTAAGGGGTAAGGCTCCCTTGTAAATGTACATCTGGCTTACAAATAACATGTGCAGATGAAATCAAATAGGCACACTTGGAAACAGAGCCAAAAAAACCTCCTACAGAATGCATCGGAGAATCCATGTAGCTCATGATTTGTGGAAGAGAGTGTCCAGTTGAACTCTTTTATAGTTCTCTCATGCAAACCATAATGATGTAAGCTGAATATGAAATTTAACATGTTAATCAGTAAATGTGTGACAGTGTTTCACACTTTACAACTTTCCAGTGGAGGAGTAAGGCACTTAGGCTGCTGTGCATGCAATATTTTATTTTTAATGTCTATAAAAATTCTTCCAAGTTACACATGTGTTGATACAGACCTGTCTAATAGACTGCTAGAAATGTGAATTCAGCTTCTGGATGACCTTTGACTCCCTTGGGGCCTCCTGTCCAGGTGTACTCCAGTGTACATACATTGTATGACCAGATGAGCTGTGTGGATCCCTGTGCCTTGGGGTGCCTGAGCACCATGGACAGAGACTGAGAAACCCAGGAAATGTGGATTCTTGAAGGAAGAAATGACAGCACATATAATCTTCCAGATCAGAAAACCATTAATGTTCAGATCCTAGGCCACCAATTTGCCAAAAATGAATGCCCTTTTCATAGATTTCAGAAAGTTCAGCTCATGTGGATTAAGGCCTGTAATCACTAATGACAGGGGGTTTTTTCTCCACAGCATTGATGCTTCTCAAAAGACTACCTCATAGTTATCGGCTTGCCAGAAACTTCTGAAGGCTTCCTTCCCTGTGTATTCTTACTGAAATACAGAGAAATTTACCTATAATCCACTTTCAAAGTGCTTCTTTGATTCTGGAGGTGGCCAAATTCTGCAGGTATTATGGCTGACTAGTGGATAATAACTCATAGAACTCACCGTGAAACGGTTTATAAAGTTTTTGTGGTGTTCAGATATTGTGTCAAATTTATCTTAAAGGGGTCTTAATGTGTCATCTCAGATTGTCTGTCAAGACTGATAGCTTTTTTTGAGGAGCTCTATTAAAAGAAAAGAAAACACTAGAAATTTTTTAATGTTTGGTTTTGCAAGTATCTAAACTCTATTACCTACAGAAGGGTCAAGCTGTCTTGTATAGTGAAATCATAAGTGGGTGGTGCCATCCACTTGTTTCTTGTACCATAATGCTTGCATATTTTCCTTTTGAACATTAAGATACAAATGTCAGTATCTGGACACCTGTAAAGTGGCAGAATAGAACAGTGTTTTCTCAAATCTACCTTTGATGTGGTTGTCAGATGGTACATTGGGAGAGCTGCATTTCAGAATCCATGAAATACAGTGAATTCCGGTACTATGGCTAACACAGCTGAGGTGCTTAACTCTCACCAGGCTGAGCAACACAGTTGCATGGGAAGGAACTGCACTGAAGGATCCTTCAAAAAAAGAGGGGGATTGGCAAATCAACATTGTGTGGTCTCTGAAAGATTTATGGTTCATTTTTGACGATCTGTCCTTTCATTTTGTCTTTCATCATTTGTCTCAGGCTTTGAATGGCAGAAGGACCAAGGAATTTTAAGCTCTTGGTACTTTGTCACTAAATAAGTAAGACAGGAGGTACAACCCACTTGTGTAGCCCCAGCACATGGGGCCATTCAGTAACAGAGGTCTTGCAAGCATGAGGTAAATGTGCATTGAGAGAACTGATACTGAGCTTCCCAGTTTTTGGAGGTTAATATTATTTCCAAAGGATCATTTTGCGTTAAGAACTTTTACAAAGCCATTGCCAAGGAACTCTCCAGAACTGCAGGTTTGTGTAGGAAAAGTGTTATGAAATATAATATTATTTTTTTCCTGTTGTAGAAAAAAAATCCTTGTTTTTTCTTCAATAGAAGTTAGCTCTCCTGGAATTAGAAATTAAAGCCTGGGATATGAGTAATTGGCTGTCTGATCTGTTAGTTCTCAAAGGAGCATTGATAGGAGACTGATGAAATACATGTCAATTCTACATTTTCGGGCATCCTCAGAAAATACCTTTTTTACTAGATAATAGTAGTAAGAAAGCTTTGTGAACAAATGAGAAGCTGTATTTTTCTGAAGCATCAGAGAGTGCCCACAACTGCAGATAACATTTTTTAGTGGGATAGGATGGATTAGTGTCATATAGGGTTCTATAAACCTGGGGTCTGAACATCTTAGTATTGTCACACTTAGGAGAAAAAGGTTACAATTACAGAAAGTTATTGGAATATACGCTCTATCAAAAAAACTTTTTAAATATATATATATTTTACAGTAAATACTAAATGATAATAATGTTGATACAAATTAATTATAGTCTTAATGTTTTCCTACTTCTTAATTTCTGCTTTGCACCTAGTATTTCCAAAAGACATGGTAGATTTTTCCTCGGAACATGTGTATGTATCATGAGCACATTTCCAGATGCAGAAAATAGTTAACTAGTTGACTGTACTCTGGTGATTCATAGGTCTTCCTATGGAAAATATATTTTTTATTGTGGTAGTTTTGGCACTAATCTAATTAGCAGAAACTTCCAACTTAAACTGAGACCTTTCTCCTGTGGTAGGAAATGGCCTTGTTTCTCTTTGTATCCAGCCCGTTATTTTGGAGTTACTTGCATTTGACACCGAGCAACAGTGTTGAACATCTCTTGCTTTTCAGTGTGGTGTGCCAGAGGATTGTTAAGCATCTGGTGCTAGTCACAGGTCTTGGTTTTCAGTGAAAGTGTGTCCCACAATGTTATCTTATGATAAGGAGGTAGTTAAACCAAACAATATTAATGTACTGTATCTGAACTTGCTGTTCAATATTTGTTTGCATTTCTTTTCATGGAATTTTTATTATGAAAACCTTAATGTCACTACCATGGGGGCTTCTCCATATTACCAGTGAGGATTATGTGAGATCCTTACTTTATGATCTATTTCTTTTAAGTATCACTGTTTGGAATGGGAAAAAAAAAAAATCAAGTTTCTCATCTTTTGACAGGAAAGTTCTTGAGCAAACAGAATGCATTGCAGTGAAGTTTAATATGAAAAGTTAATGAAATAAGCTGAAATATAATACTGATTATATCTTGAAAAGCATTTGAACCTTTAGAACATTTTATGCCTAATCAGAAAGCCTGAAGTCTTTACTGGTTCTATTTTATTGTGTCTCTCTGTTCTTACACACTTCAGTAAGCGACATGCTTCAGTAATGGGAGTAAAAACCTAACAAACAAAGCCAGGACTCAAGTCAAAGGCTGGTAATTTTAGCTCTGTCCTGATTGCCATGACCACACCATGAAAAAAATGACACACTGCTTCTAGAAACCTAATACAAAAGAATGTGAAAGGTCTAGGCATGAAATGGAGAAAAAGAAGTGCCAAATTTAAGTTCAGATTATCTGCCTGTAAACAAGTGATATTTATCAGCAACAGGTCATCTGGATTTATAACTATAACCAGGATTAACAGGCTCTTCCCAAAAATCTTCTAAAGTACATATCTGGCTCAGCATTCAGTACTGAAGCTTGAGTATTTCCCTTATGCTTGTCCACCTAGAGAGGTGACTTAATTTCAATTATGTTGTTATAATTAAAGTGAGACTGAAGTTATACTGATTTTTCTGAATATTTTAATTTTTGGAGGGTAAAATAAATTAGTCTAGCATAATGATTTATTGCAAACCTGGAATATCTGCATGAGTAGTATCTGACTAATGAATTAATTCCAAATTTTTTGTTTCCTTTTAGTTTTGTTCATAGAACGGTTATAATGGAAGAGCTTTCCAGTGTTAAACAAACTTTAAAAACATCTTTCTCCTTTTCTCTATTCCCCAACCTCCTCCATGCTCTATTTTGTCTGGATAGGGTCATGCAGTTCTCTCCTATGATGTTTTTATTCTCCTCAGGCACACCCTTTTGTGTTGCTCTTGGGTCAGAATCTTCTTTTACCTCTATTGATCATGTGAACATGGACGTTGCACTACAATTTCAAAGAGCTTTCTTGTTTATGATAATGCTGTGCTAAGAGAAAAATGCAGAAGTGACTATCAGTAGAGGCACTAATTACAAGGCTGAAGAGCAACCAAGTCCATTTCTGTTTAAAAGAAGTTTAAAACTAAACACATTTTAAAATATCTCTTCTCCAAGTCATAATTGATAGTGCTACTTTGCTGAGCACAGTCTGGATGAAAATGATCCATGTAGAATTCATCTCAGCAAAATCTTCACTATGAGGTTTTTCTAAGAGCAGATGAACTGCTTCACTGAGAACTTGACACTTCTGATCTTTTCTCATTTTCTTGCCTCCCCCCATCATGTGCACTTTGTTACAGACTCAAATGAAAATTTAAGAAGGAGATTTTGAATAAAAATGTTCAGAACTGCCTCTGAAAGCCCATAAACAAAGACACTCTTTGGCACTCTCCTTTTTATCAAAGCCCCATAATACCAACATTTCAGGTAAAGAATGCTTTCTGGAGCAGATAGGAAATCTGATGAGAACAATTAGTCCTACAGATTTAGTTTTCTTTGGGAGTTTCAAATGTCCCCAGAAGGCAAATGCATTCCACAGATTTGAATCAGATTTCTGTCACAGACCACACGTGGTCATTCTCCCAGCACACATGTCTGCCCTAGGCTTGTGAATACACTCAGGTTGAAGATGAACTTCAGAAAGGCATCTTGTGTGTTACACAAGTCCAGTCCTTTCTTCCAGACTGCATGATGAGGTATTCACCAAAATTTATGGCGCAACTGTGCAAGGCAAGTTCTCCTACTCTTAATTTCCAGTAGCAAGAGCTGTAGATGTCCATGGAGCCTGCTGATTTGAAGCATGGTCTGGGGAGTCTCCCTCTGATGACTTGCAAGAAGCCCATGCAGCCTGACTTGATGTCTTAGATATCTCAAGTTGAAAAGCAACCAAATCTGCTGCTTTGTAGGAATGTCTCTGTTGTGTTGCGGTTCGCATTTTGGGTTTTCTAATGTTCTGTATGTTTTGTTATATGTTTATAATGGTTTGTTCCTACACCCCCATCTCCAAACCCCCTGATGGTGTTTCCCTTGTGATAGGCCTTGTCAATCACCTTGTAAGATCTGGAAGATTCTGGGGAAAAATCCCTAGGATTCAGTAAGGTACCCTGGTACCACCTTCTTTCATTGTTCTGTTAAGTTTCCCTGTTCTGGGTCACATCCTCCCTCCCCTTGGATTGGTTCCAAGTTCTCTCCTGCTCAGTGTACACCCCCTGTACTTAAGGTGAGGACAGAGGGGCGCTGGGAACTCTCTCTCTCTTCTGCACACGGGAGGTAGCCGGGTGAAATAAAGCCAGGTGAAACCCAAGGGAGAGTCCACTCTTTCTTCCACGCCGTCGACCACGCCTCAGCCTGAGGTTCAGACCCACCAAACCTTCCTTATATAGTTGCCAGAGAGCGAGCTAGCCGGTGAAGCAGCTCTGGGACGCAACTATACTGCTGAAAGATGAGTTCCTGTCCAAGACTTTCTAAGAAAAGGATGGATGCTGTCCTCTATAGCTAAGCAATGAAGGTAATTATTAAGTCTATAAAGTTAAACCTGAACAAATTCCGTTCATTCTCCATCTCAACATGAAAATCAAATACTTTCTGTTTCTGAACTGACAGCTTTACATGATGAAAGAAATGTTAATATCTAAAGGCTTAAAAACTCCAGGCACCTAAAGAGGATGAACTCTGGAATATTTTTTTGTTTAAGAATTTAGAAGAAAGCAGACTAAAGGAGCTCCATCTAAACCAAAATTACAAGTTTTGAAATATTTGTAAGAAGTAACTATCCCACTGCCTGGAGATCTGGCACTCTCAAACCCATGTTTGTGAGGGTGGGGGTGAAACAGCGCTGCCTCCTCCTGTGAGCCCTGGCTATTAAAAGAGGCTTGAAACCACTGATGGAGACAACTTGGAAACATGGTAGGATATGTGGATTTTGATGATGAAATGAAAAACCTTCCACAGTTATTTCTGATCCTGATTGTACAGTAGTTCACTTACACTCTGGGTTTTAATAAAGGAAGGTGAGTTTTTTCCTGCTCTTAATAAAATTGTAGACATTTCCTCATAAAAAACAATAATAAAAAAAAAAAAAAAACCAAAGCAAAAAGAACAGTTTTATCTTCATACAGTGAAGTAATTCTCTCTAACTTTTTATAGGGCTGGCCTTTGCTGTTCTGTCTTCAGTCCATCCAGTTTTTGGTTTATATGGATCTTTCTTCCCTGTCATTATTTATGCCATATTTGGAATGGGACGTCATGTTGCAACAGGTAAGTGTCTGTTTGCTAAAGTAATTTTCAAAAATAAGGGACCGGATACTGAAATTTATTCTTGTTTAAAGGTCAATGGAAGGAAAATTATCTATGATTATACAGAAATAAGATGGTTTCGTGCTTCTCTTTACAACTATTTTTGTCAGTATAAGTACTTTAAAGAGCCTCATTAAGAAAATATTGGAGTTGCTCCTACCATTATAATTTAATATTGCACTGACACTTCCTTTGTAAGTGTAATTTAGTAGGAGCTTTTGTATTTTAACTCTGCTTTAGAAATCTGCTTCAGGCTAAGCATTTAACAAAGGGCTCTGCCAACAAGATGCATGTAAATGGAAGTGAAAAAGGCTTGACTGCCTCTTAAACCATAAAAAACACACATTACTTCTCACCTGTCTAAAACACAAATCCTGCATTTCTCAGGAAAAGAAAAACAAAAACGACTTTCTAAGCCCATTACCTGCTATTGTATTAAAGCTAGAGACTCTCCCAGTGAGGACTCTCCTCCTCTTGCAGAGTAGCTGGGTAGACAATGAAAGGTGCTTCCTGGCTGCTCTGCTGGTAGTTCTGAGTTACTTGTTTACCCTCAGCAGAGCCACAGCAGCTGAAGAAGTGAATGGCTTTGTGCTTCTAATAAGATGTGAATAGGTTGATGAATGCTCTGTTTCTGAGCCCAAAGAAATCAAATTATAGAGGGCAGCTGGAAATAATACTAGTTAGATTGAACCACAAATCCTTTGCTATGCAGAAGTGGGCACTTGATGGCCCCTGGAGTTTGCAAAAAGGATAAGATAGGCCCAGTAGCAGCACACAGCATGGCAGGGTAAAGGAAACCGGGTCCTGTGGCTGTCAGAAGTTTTAAACAGGGAGGAGGTCTCTCTTCCTTGAAGAGGAGAAAATCTCCTGAAAGGAGGAAAGATGGTTCTGAGTAATCACACTCAAAATGAACTCTGTGGAATCTAATTGCACAAGTGTATGTAATGCTCTACTAAGAAGTTATCAATGCATTTTGAGCAGCCTTTTTGATCAAAAATATTATAAAAAATTACATTATATAAAAAAAATCTGAACAGCTATAAATTGTCTTAGAGAAAAAGGAAAGCTGAAAGTTTGTTTTCCATAGATGTACAGAAAGTACTTGAGTGTTTTGATGTCCAAAAAGGATCTGTGGATGTGTTAGTGTCCTACTGTTGTAATGAGTAAGGCACTGTACTCATGTTAAAAGAGAAGCATTCCAAACAAAGGTGGAAATTTAGAATCTAGAAAATAAATTTTACTCTTGAATACAGATAGATTAAAACTTTAGCCTATATTTTAAAGCTGTTTCAAAACTAAAACATTTAGAAGTGTATTGTCAGAAGTTTGTTGGTGTAAGATTATTAGGAAGACAAGATCCATCATATGTAAGAAAGTAGATAAATAAGCATCTGACTGACTTAAATTCTAGTAATGAACACAGATGATAAAATAGGTAAGTACAAGCTGTTGTTATAAATGCGTATTATAAAGTTGGCTCTTTGCAAGATGTGTGCTATGTGATTAATAACGTGATATGGATATAAGTTTTTATTTCTGTTATTAGTAAAGAAAATTAGGCATAGTGGTAGTAGTTGATATAGTATGCTTAAACTGTCTGTTTGGTCGGGATAACATCCAGTGAACATGTAAAGAAGACCCTGCCATTGATACACCAACTATCAGCATTACCATCTGAAGAAAGGCCCAAGCTGGAGGTGATAATGAAGACACAGCCAAGAAACATGCATGCTCTAAAAAGGCAGACCCAAGGAGGGGCCATGCAAAACAGTTCCTGGAATATGGAAACTAGTTTATGGAAGAATATGAATATGCAACAAACTGATGCAATAGAAGGAGTATTTAAAGAATATCTCTGATATAGCAGGGTATGGACTTGGCTGAATGCCAAGTCACCTGGCCAGCTGTACTTTGCTTTTTTTCTATCTCCTAATTTTCTTATTTTCTATTAAACCTATTTCTAAAAATTTACATAGAAAGTGTTGTAAATAAACTATGTGTATTAATTTGTGCCGGAGAAATAAAGGAATTGCAAGCAGGAAGAGAGACATTTGTTGAAAGCCGCAGGAGGGAGGGGCAGAGCTTGGGGGGAAGATTTGGAGCCATCAGCACTTGAATGAGTGTGGCTCAGCTGAACCAACATGCTTGATGGTCGAAACATCTGCCCAGAGACTGATTTAACTCTGCAATGAACATCCCTTCTGTTTGCCTGAAAAACCCCACTCAGAACTTGAATATGATCTACAGCAAATACTCAGACACCATTACATTTCTTCTTAAGTCCACTCAGGAAGAAAATAAGAATTCCAAAAGGGGCCCATGAATACCAACACCCGAACAACTAGACAAAGGAAGACCCTGCCCCAGGGAAAATAAAAAGTATAAAAACTGGACCTTGGTATTGGGACTTTTGGGGCGAGTGAAGGGGAGACACGGTGCGGACCGGTCTCACGTTTTGCCCCCAATTCGATCGAATTTGTTCTTTATTGTGGCTTTGGTTTTTATCTGCTTCCTGGCTCGCTGTAACGTGAAAATAAATTTTATTTTTTATTGTTATGATTTGGCTCACGGTATTTATAACAAAAGTGAACTTTGTTTTTCACACTGTTAAGTCTGATGTTTTTTCCTTGGGAGGGAATACTGGTCAGAGAATGACTTGCTGAGTTCCGCAGCTTCATGTCTGCAGATTTCTGCATGGTCCTTGGTGTGGAAACTCTTTGCATTCATAAGTATATTTTAAAATTTAATCTCAAACAAACAAACAAAAAAAGGTCATAAAAGAGTTTCCTTGCACACATGGATTTTTTTTTTAATTAATAAATTTGAGTGACATATATTGTTGATCTTTTCAGAAGGAAGGTCTCATGCATTTGTTCCCTCAGCCTCAGTTAAGGCATTGTGGTGTGTAGTTGAGTGTGTAGGAGCTGTACTGCCTGCCTCAAATACTCCATAATTCATTATGGACCTTGGAGACAATCTCCTCATTTACCAGAATTTTCTGTAAGATCTGTGATGCTATCCATATGTACACAGCCTGCAAAAGTGTCCTTTGTTAGTGAGGGCAGTCACGTTAATATAAAACGGAAAATCCATCAATGGCCTTGATCTGTTAACTTTTATTCACTTGAAAAGCCTCTTCTTTGAAAGAGCTGATCTACTTAAAAAGATTTCTCACCTGAGCAACAAACACATACACTTTTTTCCTGACTTTTGTTAACATAATTGATTTTGAACTATCCTCTGAGACAGCTTTATCTGCCATAAATAATACATACAAGTCTTTGATTTAAGATAGAACTTCATGTAAGCTGTTTTCAAATTTAATTTTATCTCACAACCATAGAATGGCCAGGTGTGGAAGGAACCTTAAAGATCTTCTTGTTTCAACCCCTCTGCAATGGTCAGGGACGCCTTCCACTAGGTCAAGTTGCTCAGAGCCCCATCCAACCTGGCCTTCTACACTTCTAGGGATGGGGCAAAAAAAGATATTTATAATCAGGCCCTGCTGGAGAGGTGTTGCCCTGAGTTTTCTGCCTTCTGTCTCTGTGCAGAAGTTCTCTCACGCAGCTTCATGTAAACAATGTTTATTCTTCGAATGTTTGCATTCTTCTCCTCTGAGAGAAGAAATGATTAATGGTGATGTCCACCATCCAGGTTGAGAGGTGGTGACCTCTGTAGCCAATCTCTGGATCTCTGTACAAATGTATAAAAGAATTAGATTGTAAATAGAGTAGAGAGTTTGTTCCTCCTCACGATGATTCTGGCCTGGTCTCTTTCTGTCCCTAAAGTGGGACACGCCCAGCCTCGGCAAGCAACAGAGAGGAGTTAATGTGACTTCTGTAAAGGAAAATCCTACCCCACTACCTTCTAGACTACTGTATGAATGTCAACAAGTGCATGGAGAATGGATATACTTTAAATATCAGAATGGCCAAACAGCTACTGATAAGGTTCCACACCAAAGGTTACTAAAGAAACTAAGTTGTCCTTGTGACAGAAGAAAAGTCCTTTTATTAATTATTAACAGGTTGAAAGATATGAAGCAAAAGGCTGAACCTCATAGTCATTTTTCAGGGTGGTGGTACCCCTGGTGGGTTCCTGAGGAATTCATGCAGTGAGCTTTACTCTGTGAAGGCCAAGGCAAGGGCAGGATTGTGTTCACCAGGTCCTGCAGCAGTAGAAAAAAAGGCAAGTTCAGAGAGAAATTGCTTTAAAAGACTTTGAAAGTATAGATCAAAGACAACAGTGCAGCAGATGGTGAACTTCTGCAACCTGCTCTCAGAAGCCATTGTGGAAGGAGAAATTACAAGCAGGTTCAGACAAAGCTTTGACAAATTCATGAATGCTAGTCCACAAACAAAATCAAAAAAAGGCCAGCAAAGGAAGTACTTCTCTAACACAATAGCTATGGATGCTGGCATTAAGGCTCACAGAAAATGGCCAGGCTTTTGTGCTTTCCCAGGGCAACATCTCCAACTATCACAGCTGGAGTCAGATAGGCAAGGTGGGCCGTTGGTCTCACATAGCAAGATATTCTTATGCTCTAATAGCTCTGCATGTTTGTGTCTTTTAATGTTGAATTGTCATCCTCGTTTATCTTTGTGTCATTAAATGTGCTTTACCTCTCTCAGCAAATAAATGTTTTTGTCATAATTTGTCTCCATTTATTAGAGTGCTAGGTACTATTTAATGGGCTAGGTACTATATATATAGCGTGAATTAATTGCCCTAGAAATTTGAATGGTGAACACTTGGGATTCTCAGACAAATAGCTGCTTGATCGCATCCAGTGTGAGTTAAAAGCATTTCTGATAACTTGAAATCATTGCAAATTGTTGTATTTGAATCTCTTTTGTAAACCTGTCTTAACGAATGTGCTAAAAAAATTACATTTAATTTGCTTGTATAAATGGTATTTTATGGGAAGAAATGTGTGTTACATAGAAAAATTACCTTAAAAATTGTTCTTATTATGACAGGAATGTACAAAATGGCACTTTTACTCATAATGGCTGTTTTGTAAAAGAGACCATGAGTGATGAGTACAGACAGACATACAATTATTGGTGATTAATGTGTGGCTTTTTTTACAGGAACTTTTGCTTTAACTTCCTTAATATCTGCCAATGCAGTTGAGCGTCTTGTTCCTTCAGTCAGAACCAATTTCACTGCAAACAATAATTCAGGAATTTTGGGTTTGTCAGAATTTGAAATCCAGAGGATTGGAGTTGCAGCAGCTGTTTCATTTCTAGGAGGAATCATTCAGGTTGGTGGTGATCACATTTTCTGTATGCTACTGATGTACTGCCTTTGTGACAGCCATGACATTTGTAATATTTTTTATACTCTGAGAAAAAATAATGAAAACATCTGCTTCAGTGGTCATAAATGATGAAACTAATGTGCTTTAAGAATTTGCTACTCCTTTGTTGAGATGTAGTAATTATCTATATACATGCTCCCAGTGTTTTACAATATGAAGCAAAACCACATTCAGTCAGCTCTACTATAACACTCACTTGCAGCTGGTGTCCCCTTTCCTTGTCCTTCAGAAACAAACATGAATCAGCTCCTGGTAAGCACTAACATATTCCTGAGGCTTTCTGTTGCCCTTGGCTTGAAAAGCAATATGATACAATATCCAATAATTAAAAACAGTAGGGAAAACTTTAAATTCTCTTTAGAGTTCACACACCCATCTTTAAAGTGAAATAGTAAAACAGATGTCTTCAAATGATTCTCTAAAGTTTATTTAAATGACCAGAGGTCTTTTAAATTTCTTCTTTTTTTTTTTTTTTNGGTAAAAGGGCCAAATTTCTTTATCCATTGCCAGTTGCTTAGGTCTTCAATGAAGGCTTCCCTCTTTCCTTGTACATATTAAAATAGAAGTAATGTTCTAGCATGTGACATTGCAACACCTCCTAGGTACCAGGGCTCCTGAAAGAAACCCAGACCTCTCCAGCTAGTGCTTTGGATCCCTCTCCCTTGCAGAGGATGAGCAAAGGAACCCAAAATGGCATCTTCAGTAGCCTACGTGCTTGGCAGGAACCGGGGCATATACTTATGTTAGTCAGTAGGAAATATCAAGAAGCATTGTTATTTCTGTTGCATTTTTATAATTTTTATTGGTTTTTGATGAGGATTCCTTTATTGGATTATGACTTGGGATAGGAGCATGAGGGATAGGCTACAGACAGCACAGAAAGCAGAGCTGATGCAGATTGTACCTGGCTGTGCCTGCATGTGCTGTCCCAATGCACCAGCATGTGCAGCACAGCACTGCATCTTATGCAGGGTGCTTGCAAGAGCAGAGCATGGATGGAGCCGTTCCTGCAGGAATCCTGTGCTCACAGCTTGGAAATCTCCTATATCATCCACAGAGAGGCCAAAATGCCTCACCTGGGAAGCTGGTGCCTGCATTCATTTGATGTAACTTTGAAATCCAATGCAGAAATTATTTTGCTTGGTGGCTGCAGAATCCCATTAGATGTATAAGTTTCTAAACGTCTTACTCTTTCATCCTGAAAAGTTCTGTTTTTTCATATGCCTTCAACTGCATTGGCTGATTTATCTCAGCCTATGTCCTGTTTAATCCTGACTGGAAGGAGAAGAACTGGTAAATCCTCTCTGCCTCTTCAGAGCCGGTCTGGCAGGGAAGTGGGCCACGTGCATGGGCTCCTCTCTCAGGTCAATAATGCCACTTGCATTAAAATCATACTAACACAGCTGGTGCTTGTCATGCTGCCACTAGTCCTTTATGTGAGTTTAATGGTTGGAGACCAGAGTGGAATACTTATTTCCTAAAGAAGTTCCTTGAAGCTGTGATAAACAGGTGAAAGTCTGGATCAAGGCTGAGATTAAACTTTGCCACCTTCCCAGGTGCTGTTAAGTGTGGGAATCTCTGCTTCACATCGTGATTCCAGTCTCCCGGCTAACAGTAGTTGCAAACCCCATAAGGTGACAGGGCACATCCTGCTCTCAATGGAGAGCTAAGTCAGTCACCACCTGCAGTTTATCAGATTAGATGAGAAATTAACTACCAGCCTGGAGTTAATGTATGTTCTGGGACAAGAAGAATTGTGTGATGCATTTTGAGGCAACAGCTTTTCATCGAAGATGTCCTGAAATACAAAAAAGAAGTTGTATCTTCTGTGTAGCTGGTATTTGGGATGGTACTGCTCTGGGAAGGGAGTAGACCTGGGTTATGTTATCAACTATAACACTTTAATTTTTCTGAAAAACGGTCAAAGTGCAGTTTTCTAATCTGCCACTAACTGCAGGAAAGCAACAGATCCTGTGACTAATCAATACTGTGGGCAGCCTCCAGACAAAAGATGAAAAGTCCTTGCTAAAACAGATGTTTCCTTCTTGAGAAGCGTAGTTAAAGAACTGAACACTCTTGGCCTAAAAAGCAATTTGATGCTATTTTCCCAGTAGCCTGGCTAAGTACTCTAATCAGCAAATAATGTTAAAATAAAAGGGAAAACATACAAAATAGTAAGTAATGGAGGAAGGTGGGGGGAGGGGGCTGGAGATGTTTTTGAGATGAACTGCTGTTGGCTAGTTTGTGTTTAGTGCAGACCACAACTGTGCATTTGTGTGTGAGGCAAACTCTGAGCAGGCTCTGTGAATTTCAGTGCCATCTAGACAGGAAATAAATTAGAACTGTTTTCTGATCATAAGACAAGGATAGGTAGAGCTTATCACAATTGTACTTTGGAGCTTAGCTGCTTAAGTTTTTCTCAAAGTAATACATTAATACATTTCAGAGTCCTAAACTACTTCTGAAATCTAATGTTTGAAGAAGTGTTCATAAAAGAGGAAAGATATTTAGTTATCTTAAGAGGCATTCTATGAAGACAAAATATTATTAAAAAAGAAGATAGGTAAGCATAAAAAAACACCCTACAATTACCAAAACCATTTAATAGAATGCATTCATTATTTCATTTTTAAAAGCAGAATGGAAGGCATAATGAAGATTTATTTGAATGTTTGTGTAGCTGCTATTCTATAAACAGGACATGGAAAACAAATCAAATTAATAGAATTCTTCCCTGATATTAAATACATCAGAGGTGTTGATGGGGGGAGAAAGTGATGGAACATAGCAGGCATCTATGGAGTAATTTTGTAATTAGAATTGGATGCTGCCTTTATAACATTAAAAAAATCCTCAAAAGAGCTTTTGGGTAAGATTTTTTTCCCCTATTAATATATTATATGTGCAAGAATGCTTGCATAAATCTATGTGTGTCTAAAATAATGTCAGCATACTAAACTGAAATTCAAGATTAAGATTTGCTGAATAAATAGAGGAAACCTCCTTGCAGATCAACCTGAGAAAAAAAAATACCCTAGGAAACAAACCTTAATTCTCTTAAGACCACAGTGCTATAGACTTCAGCAGGGCTATTCTTCCTTAAAGGAGAAATAGTTCCTTATTGCATTCCAGTCTTGTAACATTTTTATTTGTTGTTTTTCATCTACTGTATTTTAAAAACTGAGATGTAATTAGTTGCTGATATACAATGTTGGAAATAAAAATGTTTCTGGTTTTCAGGAGAACAATTTACACAGTCTATTATCAATTTGCTTAATAACAAAGGAGCACATTTGAATAAGGGTGGTTTTGTAAGGTAATATTCTTGTCCAAATCTTTATTACCTGGAGGGAAAAATGATGCTGCACTACTTTGTTACACATATCTCTGCATGAGGTGAAAACACAAGTCTATTATACAGTGATAATCAGGAAAAAAGTTCATTTTTCCTTTACAATGGAAATACATTATTGCAGGCTCATATTCTGTATTTTGAGAACTACAAGTAGGCTGAGTGGGAGTTCTGGTTCCCACAATTATGATAGAGCATACTATATGTTACTACAGAAAGACCACAGAAAAGGCTTTTTCAGGTCCTGGAATGTGGCCTCTGCACTCCATCAGAAGCTCCCAGACACTCTCAAGACACCCAGAATGAACATAAGATCTGCAGCTCAGAAGACCAAAAGCTAGTGGTCTACCAGTGAGATGTCTATTGAAACAGCCCGTGGAGAGTTTTAAATTGGCAACTCCGCCAAGCTGAACTGTGTCTGACTGCTGTCTCCAGAGGGTCCATAGACATTTTCACTTTTGCAACCTTAGATTTTGAGATAACCAATAAAATGTACTAAATGAGAGGCTCACAGCCTGTACTGTTTCCCTCCAAGAGATGCTCCCCATGCCTGCCTCATCTACCCAGCCCATGCAGCAAATGATCAGAAAGGGCACCAACACTTTGTCTGCTGTAACAGTGAAAAGCCTCTCCCAGACAGTGGAATTTTGAGGGGTTTAAAATTCATTCTCTAAAGCTGAATCTGTGCAGCAGGTAACATGATATCAGTCTTTCAATTTATGTGGACAGGAAGTTTGACATTAATGATTTCCAAAGAGCTGCTAAGTGATAAAATTTTTACTGGCCATGAAGTTAAATTGACTACATGTTGAATGGGATTCTAATAATAATAATAATAATAAACTGAGCATGTTGTCATGGGAAAAAGTATTGAAAGTGGACAAGAACCAAAGGTTCTGAATTAATGAACATAGAGGGCTTTGCTTTTTGCAATCGCTCATTTTTCTTCTCCTGGCTAAATTCCTATTCTCTTCTACTTGTCAGAGTAAAATTATGGAGCAGTAAGGACATCTACAAGAAAAGGTTCCCTTTGTATTGCCTCTCTCCTAGTAAGAAATTTACTTCTTTTTTTCTATTTTTTTTTTAAATCGCGCATTCCACCACTTCTGTCTAATCACTTCATTGTATACCTTGTTGCCTTGATCTTTTCTCCTTTACTGTGCATTAAAGGCTGCTTTCCCTCGCTATCTCTTACATTGTTTTCTTATTTTCTCTGAAAGGTCTTGATTTCATTTACATGAATTTATTCAAGAAGGTATACCTGGAGAACGCAAAATTCATCTAAAGAAAGTTGCTTCTCAATGAGCCTTTTTACATGGTATTATGAACTGAAAATGCCACACAAATAAACAATAGCCAAGTGCCTTTCAAACTATTTTTATACTATGCATATTCTTTCCCTGAAATATGCTTTTATCCTCTAGGAACTAAGTTCTTAAAAATTAAAAATTCTGGATACAATTCTAAAATACATGAAAATTTTTGTTTCTTTTACAGTTTAAGAAAATCTCAGTATTGGGATCAAAAATAAAAACTTTTTTTTTTTTCTGTTCTAGCACTTTACTGTCACTTTTCTCTGTAGTTTGTCCACATCAGGAATGAAATCATAAAATATACCGGAAAATAAAGTGGAAGACCTGTGAAAATGAGCATCACAAACAATAGCCAAGAAAAAGTAGATTGTTAGACATTTCTTTAAGAATATTTCTACAGTTCTAAACTTTCTACAGTTTGGTCAGTGTTACTGGGTGAAAGATTTTATGACATAATGCAATGTAATGCAATTGTGTGCTGTTAGCTCAGTTCAGTTTCAAATGGTGTTTATTCAAAATGCAGTGGCAGCCAAGCTGAAATGGCTGCTGCCCAGCATGGAGAGTTAATTGTAGAGTCAGTCTGGTCCTGTGTAAATGCTAATAATTTTATCTGTCAAGAAAATTCACATGCAACTAGGTTTGGGAGGCTTGTTTCAAAACTTTTTTCCTCCTCATGATCCAAGCAGTTTCTGTACATTACTCATGTTGCAAGGACAACATGAGGCTCCCATACCAGTTTATGATGAAAATTACACGCTCCACCCAGAATGTTTCCTGTTCTGGTTGCTTCATTTTTAGATATCTCCATGGAAGATGTATGGGTACACATCATATTTATTTAACTATCATGTAAATAAAGAGTAGGAGGTTGATGCTCATGAAGTACTGCCTTTGTTTCTGGAAGTCCTGAGCTACTTTCTGCAGTAAGGAGAGGAGACCAAGTGTAGGCTCTTGCTTGTTTAATTGAGTGGCTACAGAAATTGTCTAACTGAAAACATAACATACTCATGGTTTGCATGTATTTTACATAGCTTATGGTTACATGCAATCAATAAAAGCTGTGTTTGAAATGTGTTCTTTTAGTTAGTACCAGAGAAGCATCTTCTTAAAATGCTGAAGATTAAAAGAAAAAAAAAGTAAAAACCCCCAAAAGTAGATCTGAGAGTGATGCTGAAGTTTATAAGCTCAGCAATCATTTTTCCGTAACTCACAATAATAACTTTCTCTGAAATGCTAATAGTAACTAATACTTCTTTATTATGTGGTATTATGTAGAACAAAGAATTGTCTCTGTGGTTTTTATTCCAAATCTAAATAAACATCCAATTTCCTGGAAACGAAGCTGTTACACAGTTAGAAATTTCACGTTCAGACAATAGAAACCAATCTTGGAAACAAACAAAACTTCACTAGAGAAGGCAGAATTTAATCCCTATTGATCTTTGCTACTGTGAACAATGTTTTAAATATATTGGTAGACACACTGTTAGAACAAACAGCTAAACAAAATATCTGAAATTAGTAATTATCAGTTTTAGGCCTGACTAACTAAATGACTACTCACTGAGGGTATACAGTAATTATCATTATTGGAGTCCAATCCTGAATGGCAATCAATGTTCCAATCGCTCATAGTAAAGAGCAATTTACATGCTATTAGTGGGATGTAGAAGAAAAGTCTCAGATTTAATCTCTCAAATGGAAGAGGATATTGCTCACTAGAGGTTTTGTGGTAAATTACAAGCCGCTTATTTTGATATTTTTGTTTCTTTTGTGGTACTATGCTCAAAGCTCACTGCATACAGGTGAGTTTTATGGTGAGAACATGAATGGACTTCAGGCATAAAGAATAACATCTGAAAACGACAGTTTTAGCTTCAGAAAAGAAACAAACAAAACAAACAAACCGAACAAACAAAAAGCAAGGGAGACTGATATATTCAAAAATGATGATATTTAGTATGGTAAACACAAAATTAACTTCTTAGAAAGTATTGTAACAAACAACTCTGTGCCAAGAGCATGCAACTTTTCAGGCAGAAGAACAGCAAATGCAAAAGACCATAGAAGTAAGAAACTGCAAAACTCATTGTGAGGGAAGCTAATGTCAATGTAACTTAATGTGGATCAGAAAAGCATTAAGTGTTATGTAAACCACAGTAACAGCTATAGTCATGTAACAACTTTGCTCAAAGAATTAAGAGATACAGATCTCATACTTTGAAGAGAAATAATGTTCGAAGTTTAGGATAAGAGGAAAAAATAGTTGAACACAACAATACCTACAATAGCTGTAGATCCTGCTGTAGTTTTAATTTCTGCATTGGAGATGTCACCACAACAGCACCTCATAAATTTGGTATCTGTTAAAATTACTAATGCTGGGAATCCTGATAGTGACATTATGGCAGTCAGTAAGCTGGGCCAAGATAGGGCTCTTGGCTCATTGAGGCTGCATAGCAGTGGAGCAAGAATGAGTCTCCGAACCAGCCTCACTTCTTGAGTTGTAATTCTTGTTGCAGTGTTGAGTTGATGTTTTATGGTGTTTATTGTGCTCACGTATTTGAGCATGAGAGAATATTTAGAGTTTCTTTTAGCCTGCTTTTGTAACTAAACCAGCATTAGAGTCTGGTAAACTAGTGAGTAAAATAGTGCAGGTAAACCCACAGAACTTCAGCGGGTTCCATTTTCGGCTATATTTATCTTCCAAAGGACTTTTGCTTTGTATCTTTAGCTCATTTATCTTATCACTTATTAAAAGGACTCTGACTCATTGTCCTATCACCAAGAAGCTGCATTTTATAATAATTGCTGATCCTCCTGCCTTTGCCTTTTAGGTAGCAATGTTTATGCTGCAGTTGGGCAGTGCCACTTTCTTGTTGACAGAACCTGTGATCAGTGCAATGACAACAGGAGCAGCTACACACGTTGTGACTTCCCAAGTGAAGTACCTGCTGGGAATGAAAATGCCATATATGTCAGGACCACTGGCATTTTTTCATGTGAGTTCAGTGAAAGAGATGGGTTACTTCATTAGCTAACATTTTATTATATGCACTATTTTTCTCTGTGTAAGAGTATGGAATTAGTTATGCACATGTGTGAATGAACAGAAAATGAACCTTTGTCTTGCTTTAACTGTTTGTAAGAAGAGATTTGGAAAACCTGATAGAGAACTAGCAGGAACAGGTACAGTAATTAATTTAAAATATGTTTGTTAGGGCATCAATAATCCCATTTATTATCCTGAGCCGTTATACACGCATACAGGGAAGGTAATCTCTCTCTGGGTCAATACGTGGAAGGAATATAAATATAAATTTTTATATATTTTGTCCATATGCTGCTGAATGAATCTGACCATGATTGTGATAAAAGGAAAATGACGCAAGATTTGTGCATCTCCTATGCAAAAATTACTCTAGTCATGTTATTTATTATTTTATGACATGATACTACTTTGCCATAAACACAGCAAGCTTTAAGGTAATTTTTACAAAATGCATGCAGCATTGTGTGCAATATTGTTCCAAATGAATGGTTAGGCTGTTTAAAGCATCAACAACAGAGGTATTGGCAAAAAGCAGATATGAGCTAAATATGGTATGAAAGTGTGATTTTAACAGAATTCGGTGGCAAGGTTCACTCACTTACTCCAAGGATGAAGCATTCATAGGAAAATTCTATTAGTATCAATTTAGAATGGATTACATGGAAACTGAGGATGAAAAAGGATAAGGGTGCAAAGGATATGGATACAAAAATTAAGGTGTGCAAAAAGGTTTAACAGAATTTCATCGAGTAATTTAACATTTATGATTAAATGGGATTTTTTATAAATACAACAGTGACTTAATTACAGTTTCGTGATAACAACATTCATACACATAATAATTTCTCATGCACTGGTAGAGATGTATACAGGTCTGTCTGTGAGTGTAAAGGTGCGTATCAAATTTCCCCTTGGCTTTTTGAGTGTTTCTCAAAAAGGGCAGGGGTTGCATCTCAAGGAGAGAGAGTGAGAGAGAGAGAGAGAGTGNGTGTGTGTGCATCACCCAGGCCTCGCCATAAGCGATGGTCTTTCAAGTATCGCAGACTTGAGGCTTCACAAGCTCTGAGAGGTGTCCCACAGAGAAGGAGGTGCTGGCACAGCCCACTGTGGCCAACAAGAACTCAGAAGGCCTCACTTAGGACTGCTGTGTGCAGGGTCACAGGGTGATGTGCTTTAGTCATCAGTTGGTTTCCTGGCCATAACCCACCTTGGCAACTACTGGAGTTTCCAAAACATTTGAAAATTGTTTCCAAAACTTCACCAACCATGGCGCTGTTCTACTTGGGCTCCATTTCAGGTAGAGAATGTTCCAAGGCTGTCAGGGGATGACTGATCACCCATTGTTCCCCACCTCGGCCAGACAGTGGCTGTTGCTGTTACAGTGTTTTCCCACCTGTATCACATGAAAGCACCTGGTACAGTCAGGGACACGTCACCACCCGGCTGGTTTGGTCAAGGCCAGGAGGTGATGCACCAGTGTCATGATTACAGCCCTTAGAAAGGACATATTTTTGGCTGAAACCTTAAAGAGCAAAGCTGTATCATCTTATTGCACAAAAGTCACAAACCTATTCTTGATGGTAAATTATTCCAGCAAGCCCTGAGTTTCAGTGCTGTGAGCATAATCTCTTGGCATTATTAGTGTTACAACATGATATTTTGCTCATAATAAAACTGTATTTACTTGCTGAGGTGATATTTACATTGCAGTGATAGTGAGACTTAATCTAATCAGCCACTAAATTAGGAAACCTTATTTAAAAGCACTGACTATGTCTTTGTGCCCTACTACGTGCTTTACTTTTTCCTACTATTTGGAAAATTTGTTACTGTGAAATCTTGATTAGAAGATGTTGCTTTTTAGAATGTTTTTTCCATAGTGTGTTATAAACCTGATAGCTTTTCATGTGGATAATTAATTTGTTCATTTTTTTTACAGGACCAATTTATTAATGAAAATTAGGAGCATGTGATAAACATAAGTAATTTATCCATGTATCTTGTAGAGATATACCTAAAAGTGTCATAGCTATTTTTATGAGTGGTTTTTGGCTTATTAGACTATTAAAACTAGTCCTTCATTTTTAAAAATTATTATTTAAAAACCTTTCATAAATGATTCTTAACATAAAATGTGAATAGCCTCTTTTTCATGGCATTTCCATGGAGACTATACTTACATATTGGAATATTGTCATGTTGTAGAGATGACTGGTGTTAAGTACTGCAGCCAAGGCATAATCAAAATATACATTATGAGCAATAATAAAGAACAGCAGTGATATGAAGAAATATTTCCACCTTGCTGTGCTGATGATATCATAAATGAGGTCATTCAAATGCTTTAAGAGAAATCTATTCCCTTATCCCTTGTATTTTTAATGTATTTGAAACAGGTTCTTTGCCTTTCTCTTCTCTTTTGAAATCAAACCCCTTTGAACATATTCCAAAGAAAAATTTTCCTGATTTTTAAAGGTTCCAAATTGCTCTGTAAATTGTGTGAAAATAAATGACAAAAAAATTTTCTACTCTGTTCAACTTGAAAGAGTAATAAAAAAAGGGCAATTTAATTATCTAAGTATTTTAAAATATTTCTGGTGTCTGTTTAGACTTATGAATTGCTTTAAAAAGGTCCAGTATCTCAGTCAAAAGCACCAGAGCTGGACTGTGCAATAATTTTATTCTATGGTTTTCTATAGTTTTATAATGGTCTTCTATAGTTTTATGTGAAAATTATATTAATTAGATATAAAGTACTTTGCACATGTATCTAGAGAGTGAAAGGCAACTTTGGCATGTCTCTCTGGACATGTTCTTTGCTTCAAATTTTTAAAATCCAAAGACTGGTACTTTTGCTTACATTTATTTTTTTCTTTGTCCACTCCAAAACACCTCCCACTCACAAAACCAATTGCTTTGCCTCAGGCAGCCTTTGGGTTGGCAAAGCAAGAATAAGAATGTTTAATAAAGTGTGATAGGAGAGTTGCAAGTATAGCATGCCAGTGAAATGAATTCTTTATAGCATGTGAGATCATGGTTAAATACGTAGAAAGGAACTTTGCATATGGAGAACAAATCTTGTACACTGGCCTTGAGCCTATGGTATTTCTGTGTTTAGACATAGGTTATGTAACTTATTAAATTTTGTTTTCCCTGTACATAGTTTGTCACATTTCAATTGAGCTGCAGAGTACAGCATCAGCTAGTATTTTGCAAATGGAAAAATAAAGGTGAAGAAGAAAAACGGAGGGGGAATAATGCATGTGAGATCTAATTTTACATAGGGAAAAAAAAGGAAAAGTGTCATCAAGTTTTACTCAGCATCTGAAAACTGAAGAACACACTTGTATTCACCCCTTATTTGTGTACAGATATATCTCTCTTTCCACATCTTTCTGAGAAAATACAACACTGCAAAATGAACTGCAGCGTAAAAATCTTGCTTTGCAAAGTGGGGTCTTTTGTGGCTGTGTTGCAAGTTTGTTGCAAAATCCTTGTGTGGTTTTGCTGCAATTCTGAAAAAATATCCCAAACCTTCACATTCTGCTATCAGTCCTTTCATTTCACCCTTTTTTTTCCTCAGTTACCTATACAGCTTACAGTATTTGCCTATACATTTTTCCTCCCATGTGACATATTTAAAAACCATCAGAATGAAATATTTTTGAAAATGAAATGAAGTTGTCCACTCTTAAAATGCATTGTGTTAAATAATGTGTTCCTTTAATTCCTTTGTTTGCTTCACCCTCTGTACACATTCTAGAGCTAATCTTTTGGGGTTTCATGTAGACATTTAAAAAAACCAACGCAGAGGATTTCATTAATACATCCAAATACACACCCTTTCTGGAATATAAACCATTACAGTATTCAATATCACCTCAAAACTGATGGTTTCCCATGAGAAAAGGAGCATTCAGTGTCTGTATATATATGTGCAAACCTCAAATATTGCTTGTTTCACTTAGGTCCAAATTATATTGGCTACAAAAAAGTCCACTGATTGCTCAGAATATTGTCACCTAGGTTCTATCAAGAATCTTGACACAAAACTAGCAATGAAACTAAAAACACAAGAGGCAAACAGCTCAATTAATATATTATTGCTGATTTTAAAATATTTTAAATAATATAATGACAAAGATTGCTTTGTACACTGTAATATCAAGTTAAATTCTGCTGCATAATTTCCAAATTATTTCTGTAAGCACATTGTCTAAATATGGGAAATGCTGAACTTATAATTACATTTTTGATTAAAACATTTATAAATACTTCTTTTGAATCAGATGCCAATGCTATTGCAAGCTTAAGCTTTACATACTTAGATTTAGGATTTAGTTTTGATCTTGGATGAATACAGTAACTGACTGGACAGAATCCCATGTAAAATGTACAGTTTAAAGAGATGTCTATTGTGTATGTTAATTACATTCCTGTATGTTAAGAGCCACATGCTCCTCCTTTCTTATGAAATTCCTCATTTCACTGATCATGTCATAAATTGAGTGGTTTTAGGTTTTCAGAAAATGGTCACCGAGGAACCAACTAGTCAGTGGAAGCTCTTTAGTCTAATGCAGCAATTAATTTAATGTTGATGTATTATTGCCAGAATTGTTTTAGTGTACTACAGACACTTTGGGGATAGGCCTGTTTGGGCTACTGAATTTGAATGAGCTACAAAGTGTTGGTAGTTCCATTATTTTACATTTATTGGCTGATGTAGACTACATACAGAAGGGTACGACTTCAAAGAAACACCAAAGGATGTACTGGGAAGTTCATATAAATATTTTGTTGCAAAGTCTGAAAAACTTGTGGCAAAGGTTTACAAAATTTGGGTATGTATTTTTAAAATTAAATGGGAATGTCTGTTTTACTCAATTTGAAAGACAAAAATTCTTGCAGATTGTGTATATTTCTTCACTAAAATTTTATTTATTCATTCAGCCAGCATCCATTTCAAAACAAATCCTATCTCTCTGACTTCAGCCAGTAGGAATCAATCAATTTCTTCCCTTTTCTTGCCACTTCACCTTAGATTTAGCCCAGTCTTTGGTGAGTTTGTGGGCACAGTTTTGCAGATTGCCTCCTTTTGTCTCAATTAATCACAGCTTCTGTTTGGGCACTGAGCCAAGTCCTCTGCTCTCTTCAAAATGCATTCTTGGAAAATTATGGGTACAGATCTAGTCCCAAGCCACTCAAGATACAATCCACATATTTTCTGATTGCAGTGGGACAATATGTGGTTAAAAACTGTGGTTTAATTCTTCAGATTTAAGACATATCTAGATCATATTACTTAAGAAGTTGATTTTAAAATATTTTCCTGGTTTCTGAGAAATGTTTGTGCTGGGTTATATTGTGCATCCTTAGTCAAAACTCCAAGGGCTATATTTCCTCTTTATGAGGAAAGTTACTTTTCTGAAACCATCTTTAGGTTTGGGGTTTTTTTCCCTTTCTAGATTATGAAAATATTCTTAGAGAGAAAATATCAGGAAGTTATTTTAATTTACACATTCTTCAATATGAGCATCACCTCTTCAATGAGTGGCCAAATCAGAACAGTAGAAATAAATTTTATCATCCTATTGACTACCTTTCTTCTAGAACAGGGTTCTTTTCTAAGATAATTTTTCTAGTACTTTTTCCTGTCCAATATAAATATATATATATTTAACTTCCAAACTGTCAAAACTTGTTAGCATTATACATGTACTTGAGAATTAGTTCTCTGGAGTAGAAAATTATTAATCTTTATTTTGATAAAACTACAAGTGTCACTTTTGACTTATTTTAGTGGTCTTCTTAGACACTGCCAGAGAAAACACCTTTTTTAATATTTATATTATTATTTCAAGCTTCACTTGCTTGATTTTGTTATCCCTTATGTTGGGGTTTAAAAAAAGTTGCTTGTGATGATATCTAAATCTACATCCTAATCTTAACTTCTGTTCTCTCCATGGTTTATATTGAAGGATGCACAATAGTTCCCAGAATTAAAATGCAGAAGTCAAGAGACTGAGGTTATATTTTTTTTCTCTTACAGCTTTATCTATTGTATCTATCTATTTATATATTGTATCTATCTTTATGGCTTGCTGCTCTTTCAGGCAATAGACTACTGCTTTTCTTCATGAGGCCCGAAAATGAGTTGTGATAAGATCTCATGATTCTTTTATTTATCAGGATAGGTGTTCTCTCTAACTTTCTTCACCCCTTCTAACTGTTTCAGCAAACTGCTAATTTTTTCCTTACTTTCTGTTAATCTACTACCATGCCTTATTACCTGAACCCACAAATTCAGCACAGAGCAAGAATTACAGTTCACTGTGTCATCTTTGCTGGTGCAAAGGCAACTGCATTCTTTTGAGTCTGTTACTTACAACATTGTATTCATCATCAAAGACTCTGTTTCCCATCACTATTGGTCATTCTATTCCTGTTCTCTATTTCGATTCTGCATGTTCTTTATAATCCAGCACCACATTTCCTTTGTTCGTCACAGATCCAACTACATCTTTCTAACCTGTTTTACCAGGTTATTGCAGTGCATATTAACTGCTGAAAAGCTGAAGGGCTCCCATTCACAGCTCCATAGCTCTGTCCTGGTGTCCTGTTTTCCTTTTAACTATGCAGTCAGCAGAAAAGGAAACAAACAGGGCTAAGCAGATAACTTTAGTTATTTAAATAACCACTAATATATGCATGCAAGCTTGGGAACTATTTAGTGTGTGCAGCACTTGGACCTGCCCAAAGCATGCTCCATGGAGCACTCTGTAAGGGGCAAGAGCAACCCACAGAGGGGCTGAGGACGCCCTGCTGAAATTACTCTGGAAAAACATTTCTCTGGAAAAATGACCCACAGATTGCAGAGGATGCCCTGAAGAGGATGTTCATCTTGGAAGATTCCTATTGCATATCTTCCCATCCAGCCACTACTGCATTTTTCTTTCCCTTTTCTTTTTTCCTCTCCTTCTCTTTCCCTATCTTTTCTGTCTTATATATATATTTTTTTCTCAGAAATAACTTTTACTACTAGAGTTGGTGGATGTTATATGCTATTGCTGCTACAAGTAAACCTTCGTGCAAGAAACTTTTCTGAACATTTTAATGCAACACTCATTTATCTCACTGAACTTAATGAGACTGAATAAGAAAACGAAATAAATCACATTTACTGGAATTTTATATCTTGGTTCTACCAATAGAAAATTGAAAATTAATATATATAAATATTCACTGCATTTTTTTGAGTTTTCAGAAGTCCATGGGAGTGGTAAATAGGTGATTTTCTTCCTTGTAAAATCTAAAATACAGGCCAAAAACTTGTCCAATGACTCAGGTCCTGCAGTATTAATTTAGCTCTCCCTCGTTACTTGTCTGAGGTTGTGAGAAGATGCCATGGCATGTGATCCAGAATATAATTTTTGATCTGTGATTGTTATTTGCTGTTCACTGTAGATTTATGCCTATGTGTTTGAGAATATCAGATCAGTTCAGTTGGAGGCATTACTTCTCTCCTTGCTGAGTATTGTGGTACTTGTTCTTGTTAAAGAACTGAATGAGAAATTTCACAGAAACATTAAAGTTGTCCTTCCCATCGATCTGCTTTTGGTAAGTACAAAATTATATATCAGGCTATTTCTTACAAAGGTTTCAGTGGCTCATTCTGCTGAAGTTTACTGTGCTGTCTATAGTTACCACATCCACACCTGACAATTATTAAATAGACAGCTGATTTTCATGGCTGTAAGTTAATTGTAAGAACAGGAAACAGTTTGGCTTAATAATTAAGAAAAATTACATAAGCTCCCAATTTGTATAATATTTTTCATATGTTTTCTACTTTTTACATAATCACAGGAACACGAAGCCTAGAATGTCAAAGTGTAAGAAATTTGAAATGAAAAATAAAAAGTAACCAGCATATTGTAAAGCCAAGCAAGTCTTGAGCTGGGTAGTTTTGCCTTAGATGTTGCTTGTGATTTATCTGCAACAAAGTTAAATAGCTATTCCTTTCTGTCTTTTTACTGAGTTTTCCTTTAACATAGTAGAGACTAAATTGAAATTAGCAATTGCATTAAGGATTAAGCTGTAGTCAAATGATTAGCACCAGAATGATTTCACCATCAGAAAGTTTCTGGTTTTCTCTAAACCTCTAAGAGAAAATACAAATTATGAAGGACAGTTGGTTTTCAGGGTGTGTTATCATAATTACTCTTCTGTTGCTGGGAAAAAAAAATATTTACAAGGGCAAAATGCTGGAAAAGGAGGTAGTGTGGTCCTGGCCTCAGTGTTACCTTTTTAGAAATATTGGATAAAATGTACCAGCAAACTAAGGATTGCACACTGGAAGCCTGTTCTATTAGGATTTGTGTGTTCATCTCATTTGAAATACAGAAAACTAGTTTGAACCTCCTCAGGGTCAAACTTTCTACTGCCTCTGCTAGATTCATAACTGCTGGAACATAAAAACAAGAGGCAGACACATCTTCTGTCGTGTTCTGTGCTGAAGTCAACACTGCCAGTCTGGATTAGATGTGCTCAGAGAACATCACCAGAATCAGACTACTCAGGGACATCTAAATGATGAACTACTTTAAGCTGCTCACATGATTGGCAGTGCTCTGGGGCACAGGCTGAACAGAGGGACTTGGGACACTGATTGCCAGGGTTCCTGAGGCTTCACAGAGAGCTATACAAATCTCTTTCATTAACACACAATGTACAAACTGCACTGTAGTTTCACTTCATTATTGCATCCAAATAATAATTTCTTTTAACTCTCTTCCACATTTGCAAAAAAAGAAAAAAAATCATAATAATGTTTTATAATCCTGTTTTGCTGGATTGATCTAAGGGTAAATAAATAAATCAATGACATGTGCTTAGGTATGGCAATAATAGCAACTATGTCAGAGGCAACAGAAATGTAACATCTTTTTCTGTTTGAATCACTAGATAATTGCTACATCCATTGCTTGCTACTATGCTGATATGGAATACATCTACGGGATAGAAGTTGTGGGAAATATTCCTAAAGGGTAATGTGAGTTTTGTTAGCTTGTGGCTTTTAATAGTTTTTATTTCTGAGAACAGTCTCTGAAAAGGTCAAAGTAGGTTCTGAAATAAGAAATAGTAGAAATCTATTTTGTTTGTTTCCTGTCCCCTCAGATACTCTCTCACAATTCAGTTCCAAGATAACAAGTTATATGTCCATAGATATCATCACAAAAATGCATTATTGTATATTTTCATAGCTTTTTATTGCTTTGTGGCATAAAAAGTAGGGACTAAGTACTTGATTATGTATGACAGGAGGGCAGGACACTCTTTACAAGATTATTGCAACCTGTTTTTTGAGAGTTGCCTTGTGTTACTGTAGCAGAAAGGGTTTACAATGAGATAAGATTTATAGATTACTACACTTCATTCCTTTCCACCCATATAGTAATTTTAGAAAATGTGGTTTCTGAGAAAATGTGAAAGATTTAATTATGCTTAATCTAGAAAAGAACATTTTTACTATAGTTAAGGGTACACTTTCCTCCATGACTTTGAAAAGAGGGAAAAAAAATCAATATAATTAGCTAGAAAGAGAAATTAGATTAGTTGTCAGAAAAAATGTTCAAACTCTACAGGTTGGTATGGAAGAGCACAGCTGTTGTGTAATTTCCTGCTTGGATATAGCAGGGTTTTCCTAAATTTCACCAAGTACGAGTCCAAGACAGCATGAGTGCATGTGTGGCAGCTTGCACTGAAATAAATAAAATAAGGGACATTTCTAAGAAAGAATATGTTTTTCTAAGTATTTAGAGCATGCTATGAATCTGAGACTAAAACATGGCTAAGTGTGCCCCTTCTATGTGTAATGAATAAGTAAACTGTATTTGTGCAGTTTTAATCATGAATTTATTTTCTGTCTAACCTCATACAAGTAGTGTTGAAAAACAGAAGCAGAGCCTGAATGATTCCTGCATATTTTTAGGCATTTGCCTGAAATACCTAACTGCCTTGTCAGTGGAGAGCATCAGAAACCTTAAGTGCACAATTTGGTTTTCAGACGGTGTGATCTGTGCTCTGGAGAGACCAAAGTATTATTGAAGAGTTCAGAGACAATCTGGGGTGGTTTGGTTCACACCTTGAGTAGTTCCACTGCAATCCCCATTAGATGGAATAAATGTCTGCACTGTCAGTAACCAACAGGAACACAAAATTTTGTAAAGATTTAAATTTAGCTTACAGGAAAGCCAACTATATTAAAAAAGGAGAAGATATACAGTAGTTTCTTCTACTGAACATTACACAATTAGTGAATGGTTGCTAATTTTATTTGTTAGTCATAGAGTTAATTTATCAACATCTCCTTTTAATTTCTCAAATTGAAGTTTTCAAATTGAATACTCCATCTGAAACAGTTTCACCTTCTACAAATTCTCTTCCGCTGTTCCCAACAGACTGAAATCTTATTAATCTAAAATATTGAAAAATATCACCTTAGAAGTAATACAAAAATTACTGCAGAGATTGTTTCTCTGTATTCACATAAATTACAGGTACGTAGAGACCATGTATCAAGTTTTCCAAAAATCACTGTCTTTATTTTTTACAGGTTACCATCACCAAAAGCACCACCCATGAGCGTCCTGCCTGAAGTAGTCACTGAAGCTTTTGGAGTGGCACTGGTTGGTTATGTAGCCTCACTAGCTCTTGCTCAAGGCTCTGCTAAAAAGTTTAAATACACTGTGGATGACAACCAGGTAAAGCTCTTTCTCCTTAGTGTCACTGAGCCTTGAAATCACTTCACCATTTGGTGAAAGTATTATAGGTGAATGTTCAGTAGGAAAAGTTATGTTCCATATAGCATCCTGGTACCTTCTAGTGTTTACAGTAACACCCAAATTTTGTTCAAATTATCTCTGCAGAATGCCCTCATTGGTTGAACTGCTCCTTTTGGGGAAGCTCATCCTTCAGGATAATCTTGTATTGCCACATTCAGTGCAGTATTTGGGTACTAATGCATTTTTCACTGCTCTAAGATGAGACAGCTTCTCTCTCCTCTGGCAGTTCTGCTCTTATAGACAACCTATGATGTTAAATCAGCCACCAATTAATGAAACAAAGCAATTCTAAAACAAAATCAGGTACTTTTAGCCCCAGGACTTGTCTGATGTTATAATAGGAAATTATTTATACTTACGCAAAGTAGAAGTCTCACCCGAAATAAAGGTTTATTTGTATCTAAGAAGCTGGGTGAGCTCAGAGAGTGCTGCCAAATTTACTTTTCAGTAAGCCATAAACCAGAAATGATCTGGACAGTTTCCAGACACCAGTACTTGGGGCTCTGGCCAGTTAAAAATCAGATGTATATCAAGAGGTAAATAATTTGGTTGAACTTAATATTCAAAACTTAGCAATAGCATTAATTTTGGGGAGAAAATGTCCCTCCTGCTTTTGAAGAATCTGATTCAACATCTCTATCATTCAAATTAGTTTTGACTTGTGAGAAGATCTATTCTGTTGGGAAACCCTTTGTCATGTACCTGTGGGACTATTTTCCCTCAAAAAATATGTCCATCCTTTATCATTGCTAATATTTACATAGGGGCCTCCTTTGTTGACAAGAGACATTGAAGTGACAGAACAATAGGAAAAAAACATCTTCTGTTTAATGACTTTGCAGGAATTTTTGGCTCATGGCCTCAGCAACGTGATTCCTTCATTTTTCTTTTGCATACCAAGTGCTGCAGCGATGGGACGGACGGCACTGTTATACAGCACGGGCGCCAAAACACAGGTAATGCCTTAGAGGGAACTATGTCAGAGATTTAAAGCTGTGCTGCTGCTCACTGCAGTTGGTACTGATTTATCCATTGTATTTCTCCAGTCTCCCTTTTCCTCTGTCCTGGGAATGACTCTGCCCTGTCATTTTTAACAATCTGCATGAAATCGCATCTGATCAGTGATGTCTTCCTAGGAAAGATAATGGTTCCATTTGTTAATTGTTTACCTGTTTCATTCAATATGAACTGTAAGGTCTATGGCACCAAGGAAGTTAGGAGTTGTGTTTTCAGACTGCAGGAAACTACATAGAAACCTTTTCAGGCTATATGAATTTGTCAGCATTGTAACAAAAGTGCCCTCTAATGGTGTTTAATGGATTTATGGTACAGTCTAATCTGAAGTTTTAGGAAAAAAAATCATATTTCATTTATCTGATTTAATTTATCTTCTATCTGATTTTCAAAATAAAATGTAAGTAACCTTTAGAGCTGTTTGTTAAAAAAAACACAGATAACCTCACAGCTTCTCCCTTGTGACATGGTGTACTTGTCCTATCCCTCAGTGTACACTGAGCCCACAGAGATGACATTTAGACTTTTGAATATGTTTGTTGCTATTTCCTACTGTAGGAAATGAAACCCATAAGCTGTTATTACAGTAACTCAGGAAAGAGGGGACTGTAATTGCTGAGAATGATAACTGTGACCCTGTCAGCCTGTCAGGCTGTCCTAATTGTGCTTGTGAACAAGAGAGGTGGCAAACCACCTGGGGCATCCCCACAGCGTTGCCTCTTCCTCTGAAACTCAAGGGCCCTTTGGTGACAGCCAGCCACCTGCCATATCAGTGCCATGTCCTCTGGAGTTCACTGCTATTCTCCCAGGTAACAAATGACAGAACAAGAGGAAACACCAACAAGCTGAGCCAGGGAAGGTTTGGATTAGATAACAGGATTTTTTTTATTTTTTTTTTACTAGAAAGGGTTCTAAAACATTGGAACAGACTGCCCAGAGTAAGGGCAGAGTCACCATCCTGGGAAGTTTTCAAAAATTGTATGAATATGGCACTTGAGGACATGGTTTAATGGTGAACATGGTGGTGGTGCTGGGTTGACAGTTGGACATGATGACCTTAAAGGTTTCTTCTATCCTTAACAGTTCTATGATTCAATGATTCTATTTTCATTTTATAGCTGTTTCTCTTGCTTGTATAGAGGATATTAGCTGCAAGGAAAAGGTTTATGAGGCATATGACTAAATACAATCCATAGGTACTGTTTCTCCTCAACCATGTCTTACAATTATTTCTGATGCAGATGCCACAATATTAAGGAATTACACAGGGCTTTACTCCAATGCTTTACATGTTAAATACTTGCTAATTAGCCTACAGAGTACTCTGAACTCACTTAATCATAATGAATAATCTAACAAATAATCTTGAAAATTATGTACATGTAAATATTTTTGTTACCACTTGACTATTAGTTATTTCAGTTATATATTTTAGTTGAATTTTGTCATACAATATGCTGTCATCCTCACAGACATTCTCTTCTGTAATCTGTTAGTGTACTAACTGTACAGTTTGCAGTTGTAATGCATCATGTTCCACTGGCTTTTTCATGGAAGATTTGAGGTAACCTGCACACCCACAACCTGAAGGCATATGGGGTATTTGAGTAGGTTGGCTCTGGTACATGTAGGGAAAGACCCTGATAAAAGGTTATTCAATACATGAAATGGAAAAAGAAACCACTATAATTTGATGTCAAGACAGCAAACACACAATAAAAATCTGCTTGGTTTACCTATTGGTTTCTCAGTATAGCAGTACCTGTGTCTAACAGTTAAGAGTGTGGCTATGAGCTAGCACTAGGGCATAACAATCTCTCCCCTGCCTTCTTGGAAAGCAACACATCAGCCTAATGCTCTCCTTTATGGCTGTCCAGGCAGAATGAGAAGATGAGAAGATCATCACTTATAAATGTTGGTCAGGTTGTAGGCAAAAAGAAACCTTTCTTTAACATAGAGACAAGTCAGTTCAGCATAGGGCGTGGAAGAAATGCAAAGAGACTTTCAGGAGCACAGAGCAACCCTTTTTTCTCAAATGGCTATACCTGGATTGCAGTTTTGTCATTTGTCCCTCAGTGATATTTTCCTGGGAGAAAACAGAAGTGAGGAACTGTATCATGGACTACAAGTGTCCTTCAAATAGAATCAACACTTTTTTTTCCTTGCTCTTCATGAAGGCAGAAAGAGGGAAAAGTTCCTTGTGACTTTACCAGCAGATTTTCTATCCCTTTTTATGTAAACACTCTGTCTATCCTTCTTGATGGTATTTTTAAGCACACCATGACTTTAATTTTCTAGTGTTTTAACAACTTGTCTGGTTTTGTTTTTAACAACTTGTCTCTTAAAATGAAACCTAATTATTTTAGTAAAGAAACATATTATCAATATAAAAATAAAGTGAGCATCTGTCTACTTATCGTCAAAAACCTTCTGTGAATCTGAACTCTATATTTATAAGACCGAACTACTCAGTGAGCACTCAGAGCAGAATAGGACAGTGCAATTTTACTGTAGTTTTCCATCAGATTAATACCATAAATACTGTGAAGAAATATATTATTATTAGACTATGTATTTTTCTGAATTTATATTACTTGCATTAATTATAATCTTTAATACATTTTTAAAATGTATTTACATTTTCTTAAGTAAATACACTGATATTAACATGAAATTGTTAGTGGTTTCTGGTTTAACAATAATTTACTTTTAGTGTTAATCCCAACAAAAGAAGTTAGACATCTTCTCCCATGGAAAAAATAATATATCTATATAATTATATAAAATAATAAGCATATATAGTTCTTGCTTAGTGCTATGACAGATCTGTTATTTAGTACAACATGGGGTGCATGGCTATAAATAAGTTGCAGAATGACAGTGGGTGCTGAGAAACTTCTGGGATGAGATATTGCACACACACGTTCCATTTAGTACCCAAGTGTGTAAGGGATGCTCTGATCTGTGTCAGTGTGCTGGCACCAGGGTCAAGCACAGATGTTGACACCTCTCACTATGTTCTCACTGTAGCTGATTGAAGGTAATAATCAGAGATTAAAATTGAAATTGTATGCATCTGCAATCCACAGATACATTAATAGCTAACCCCTTCAACATCTGATTCTTGACTTTGTCTACCCTATTTTATAATTTATCCTTTTCACAATTTCTTTTGCTGTTTTTGTTGTTCTTCGACTTAATGATCTGCAATTCTCGTTTATTGTTTTAGGTGGCCTGCCTTATTTCTTGTGTATTAATTCTTGTGGTGATCTACACAATCGGACCTCTGCTGTACTGGCTTCCTATGGTATGGTACTTATCCTTCTTAAAGATTAAGATGTCAAACTTTTTCTAATGACAGTTTCTTTCAGGGAAAGACAGTGCAACTTTTAAAACAGCTCTATTTAATTTCAGTGGGCAAAAGAATAGTACAGGCATGACAAATCTCAGTATCATAAAATACAGAGGTGACAGCATAAGAGATACAGATTTTAGACATACATACTTACATATACAGGCTATTATGTAAGCATATGGAAGTGAATTTCTCTTCTACTTACTTTTGGCATGTAGTTTATGAAAAATATACACCCAGTTTGCTGTGGATTTGTAAATTGAAAAAGTGTGGTAGAAATTAATGAAGACTCATGATATTTCTCCAGATATGCATACGATATACAACTTTGCTTTTCAAATAAATTTGACACAAATTATTTTAGATAGTGATATAAGCCTAATTACAGAAAGATTATGAAGTATTCTGATATCTCTGTCATACATCTATGTAAGACTACATCTAAGCTAAGAGTCTTTAAAGCAGTGTGGCATCTTTTCACATAAGCTATATCTAGCTTTTGGTATTACAAATTAATAGTTAATTTTAACTAGAGGCATGTCAAAGCTGATAAATACAGCTCCAAAATTATCTACAATTCTGCCATGTATGTACATGAAGTTTTAACTCAACTATGTTTTAAAATTGCTTTGTGCCATTGTTTACATGGTGTCATGAAAGTTCTCACTTTTCAAACACAATTCCTTTTATAGCTTATTTTAACTATGCAAAGTAAGGACACTTCAAGAAGGGTGTGAAATATGTCCTGGCTTTTTTTTTTTTTTTTTTTTTTTTTTTTTTTNTTTTTTTTTTTTTTTTTTTGCCATACTTCTTCCCTACTTTCTTTTGTTTTTATATGGATTAAATGTAAATTTTGACCGGTCTCCTGCAGGCTTTTCCCCCCAAATTGTAAAACTACTACTTGGTTTTTGCTCTCTTGATAATTTATTTCTTTTTGAATATGCTTTTTCAGCCCGTCTATGCACTGTAAGTCCATTGGTTTGTACTCCATTCTTTTTGGCTCTAGATGATTTCTTCATCCATCTCCTGCTCCTTCCTGAGTCAAAGAACTAAACTTTTTTTTTTTTTTCTTCAAAATTAATAGACTTTTGCCCTAGAGGTGTTCTCTTGGGGAAGAGAAGGAAGTGAGGAAGGGGAGTTACAATTCTTCACTGCATAGAAGTTGATGATGATTTGCTTTTGAGTCCTTCAGATTGTGTAGCAGAATGTATTTGGTTTGGTGATGCATGGAAGAGTCTTGGGTACTCCTGAGGTTTCTCTTGTTTTTCTCACAATTAGGTAGCCAGTAGATTGCTTTCACAAAGTGAAAAAGGGATAGGAGGGTTGTTGCTGTTAGCATCTGTCACAAGGACATCTGTGCTCTTCCCATTTTCTAAACACCTAGCAGGCTTTTTTATAATTTAATTATGATATTGACTGCTAAATTAAAGAAACAGTATTTGTTTTTACTAACGACTCAGCAAATGGCTTTTGTGTTTATGTCTTTGCAGTGTGTGTTAGCAAGCATTATTGTTGTGGGTTTGAAGGGGATGCTAATGCAGTTCCGTGACTTAAAAAAATATTGGAATGTGGATAAAATAGACTGGGTAAGTAACACTTAATCTAAGGAGGTTTTCCTGAGACCATTTGGCAAACATCTGTTAATTAAACTTTAATAGCTCTGTGGCCCTAGAAGAAATAAGTGCAAGATATTATTAGTAGTATTTTTTATACACTATCAGCTCAGAATAACAGCATCAGTAATATCACTTTTATTAAAAAATAACATTTTATCAAATGATAAAGAATCAAACCTAATGCTAGAGATGTATATACAGACAGATCAAGTTAATGTGAGCAAATATGTGTCTAATTTTATTTTTTATGTCTTTTCTATCTGTTTAACATGCTTTTGCTATTGTAGCATTACTGAAGAGATTTTGGTATCATCGTCCTCTGGGAATAGGGAATGACCACACAGGTCAAACAGAACTGGACACAATACTGATGCAGAAAGATATTTATTGAGGGGTGCTGTAGGTAAATTGCATTAACTCTTTGAGATTTTGCAGAGTATCTATGGTTTGAACCTGGAGAAAGATTCTGCACTATGATAGGAGGAATACATCAGAAAAAGTAGATAGGTCAAAAGAGACATAGTATGAAAATCTAGTTTAATGCAAAGTCTAATTAGTCTGACAGAATTTGCACAGAATTCCTAGCAAATAGTAAAGATGAATCCATGTGTAAGAAGACTCCTGGACTTGTCTTTTGTGGGAGATTTTGGGTGTAATGGCCAATTAGTGGAACCAAAATCTCTATGCACCTACATAAATACATACATGCTGACATGTCATATGTTTGAGTTAACAATATTCAGAAAGGTATTTCAGCCACATAGTCCTTTTCTGTGGCAGGAAGTACAGGTAACTGGAGTTAGTATTAGACTTTTTTGAAATCACCAGTGACTGAGTATTCCACAGCAGTAATGGTTAAGTCTGTCTAAACAGAATAAAACTTTTTTTTAATAGTCACCAGTGACTGAGTATTCTACAGCAGTAATGGTTAAATCTAAACAGAATAAAACTTTTTTTTTAATAGAGTACTGGATTTTAATGTGGGAAACAGAGCTGAGTAAATGTCAATGACTGTGAGATTTTTTGCACTTGGTTGCAGAAAACTAGAGGTTCGGAAAATTTGTATTTGGGAGCTTCTTTTGTATTATGCAGAAGAAAAGCTCTATCTTTCCTGAATTTTTTTTTTTTCCTCAAGTAGTAAAATTCTGAAAATATTTTCTATCTCTTGTTTTGTATTTGATCTTCAGCTTGACCCACATTGCCAGCGACACAGATGATGTATGATGTGGATCAAGAATTATTTTGGGAACAATGGACTTAAGAATGTTGGTAGTTATGGGAGAGAGAGATATCTTCTCCATCAGTTCATTGAGAGAATAAGTAGTTACATTTTCCAGCAGGATATTCTGGAATTTCACTAGATTTGACACATCTTCACAGATAGACTAACCTGATTAATTTTTTTCTTTTTTGGTTTTGGCAGAAAAGGTTGTGTGAGTAGTTAGCTATTACATCTTTGACATCTATCATCATTTCTAAGAGAGGCTATAGAATGGGGGAGTTTGCTGGCTTCATCTTTTTGACTAAACATACTTGAGCAATGATTTATCTTCAAGTAGTTTTACCACCAGTCCTTAGCTTGACAGGATAAATCATCTTGCCTTAAATAGCATAGTTTAAAGTAAAACTATAAACATTGATCTTGCCTTGCTGCCTGCTCTGAGGCGCCCAACCAAGCCCAGTGATCTGTGTAAATACAGTGATCTGTGTAACTGTGTAACTAATAACTGGTGTTATTTTGGCCTGAAAGGATTCACCCCAGTAATTGACAGAACACTGGAAATTAATCATTCCATCACCCAGGTTATCCAAAGTGTTTTGAAGATAGAAACCCTAACAAAACATTTGGAAATAATTAGCAATTGTCCTTTCTGGAACTGATTCTTTGAAGGGTGTGTGTCACGTAGCACTGAACTCAGGTTTGTTTTGGTTATAGGTCTGGCAAATGATAGTGCATGGAAATGGAATATTACAGAGTTTGTTACCTTGTTCCTTCACATTTCTTTAAGCATCTCATTAAACACAAATGGGATGAAAAATATTCATTTGTTGATTAGTTCTCTATAAACATAATCCTTTTAAATGTTGAAGGTGTGATATTGTTCAGGGGCTGGAGTTGAGGAAATTCATTGGTTCCTTCCATGACAGGATATTCTGTGTCTCTATGAAATCCCTTCTTTCAGCCATGGGTGGCTTTTTCTTTCAAGTTTAAATCCCACTTCTCCAATCACATTCAATTACTTTTCAGCTACTACCCCACTGTCCTTATTCCAGAGGTCTCTTTCCATTCATAGCATCCATATGAACTTCAGATGTCTCCTGTTTCAGTTAAGATCTTCTGTCAGTCCCTATGCCTTGATTGGATGACTTCAATAATCTCAGATTAGCAATTGCACTATTCCACTATATATATTATATGCATAACTGAGAGTGATTTGTCTTCATCTTTTTTCCTGCTTTTTCTGAGAACAGCCAGGTAGCTCATCTGGCCTTATCTGTAAATACATCTCACTTCTCAGGTCCTCAGGTCAAAAGATGACTGTAAACCTAATTTTTTACGCCAGCCAACTTGACTAACTTGGTGTTTTTATTCTCCACTTTGACAGTGCTGGTGATACTAGTGATAGTTTCCTAGTATTACTAAAAAGGCCAGTGAAGTTCTTGTTAACTCTTGATTTTAAAGCTCAGGATCACAGATAAGTTGCCTTTTAAGACAGGCAAAAACTACTGCCTGGCAATGGACTGCCGAAGAAAAATGTTCTCTTTGCTCTTAACAGTTGGACTTGAAAGTAACTAAAGATAGGGGAAAATACTTCAGAAGGTGATATTCTAAGTGAAAAATTATAACAGAATAAGGATCATTTTCATGAGTTAATTATATAGCAGGGATTTGAGAAGTTCAGCAATGAAATACTCTGGCATCTAAAGAGAAAAAAAATGTTTTAAAGTTACACATATGTCTTGACCAGAAAAAGATCACAGCTGAGATAAAGCCAGGTTGCATGCCTGACTTTTAAAGCAGGAAGAATTGAAAGAATTTATGGTAAAAATTGCACATTCTCAACACGGTGTTGTAATGAGAGGCATGAATGGATGCATGAATTGAAATTTTATGCACATATATTAATATTAAAGGATGTAAGGAATGGTATTAATTCAGAAATTAAAGTAGATCCAAGAATGAGAGTCTCATTCTTGACAAGATCTTGCCATTGTGAATTTCTGAGACATGCATCAAACACCCTGTCAATCTATTTTGTCAAAATATTTAGAGGAGAGGGCCTATAAAAAGTCTTCCTTGAAATCTGGAGCTTATTAGTGCATTTTCTTGGGGTTTTTTAGAACTTCTTCAGGTATTATCCTCAGGAGGAAGGTGGCATTTTAATTTGTTCATCACACATGGGTCCTGATTCATGAGAGGGCTCTGAGAGCTCTCAGGGCTCTGCTATATAAACAATTTTCCACAAAGTAGGAAACCATCTCTTCTGTGAGAATAATTTTACATCAATGACTCTATCTTATGACATCCTAGGGAGATTTTCTATTTTTCATGCATTAGTGAATATGCTAGTGTGAGTTATATTACTTGTGCTGTAGTTGGTCTCAGTGGGGTGGGAAGGAATTTGTAAATGCTTAATCCATTGAAAGCATGATTACCATATAAATTATTTTTAAAGAGTACTATTTCTATCAGTCCCTCTGTTTCCAGGGCTGTTTGCAAACAAATTCTGTCTCAACCATTATGTATGGAATGCCTGTGAAAAATCATATCAAAGAACTACCATACCACTTTATTATCATAAGATCATTTAGGTTGAAAAAGAACATCTAGTCCAACTGTTAACCCAGTGCTGCCAAGTCTATCCCTAAACCATTAGTGCATTAGGCAGTTCCTGCTCTATGGCTGTGGTGGGCTTCACTTGAATCCCAAGTTTTGATGAAGGGTGTGCTGAGGATCAATGCACACATTAGTCATTTGTCTGCAGAAGGATGTGGAAGCATGGCCATGTCACTCAGTCCTTAGAGCCAAAGCCTCCTCCAGGACTCCAGCATCTTCTGCTGAGACAGTTCCTGAATGAACAGGACTTTAATGGGATTCTTCTTTTGGCTATATGCTGGAAGGCCTCTGTTTAAGCAAGTCATCACAGCCTCACATTACAGATAGCACAGAACTGGTCAGTGGAGTCATGTTCATCTCTTCCTCCATTAAACAACAGCATAACCAGGCAGGAGTCAGACTGTATCCTAAATTTTCTTTATCTGATAACCAAGTCCATTGATTATGGTAGGAAACTAGACAGCTGTGTTGCAGATAGTTATGTGCAAGGAACCCTACCCATTCAGGCAATAGCTGATCATCTCCTCAGTTTGCAATAAAACAGGGAAGTGCATAATCTGGTTTCAAACTGGTACAGAAACATTTATTATCACCATACCTATCACCACTGTTTAGCCCTAGTTTCAGAAAGTATTCTGCAACTTATTTATATGATTTTTTTTTTCCTACGAAGTGCTGATTTTAGACTGTCATCAATGGTGGATCATTAGACCCTATGAAATGGAAAGTCTAGATGGAGGCAGCTGCTATACACAGCCACTGTACCTCTCAGTGCTTCTGATACTTTCTGACATATACAAGAGTTGACATAAATCCATTTCTTCTGCTTGTTTCTTTTCTCCCTCTTCAGAGTTTTTCTTTAAATTAGTACAGTACTTTGAAGGTAGATTTTGTTTTGATTTTTGATATTAACATGTGCCTATAATACATTATTGCTAAGATTTGAAGAGTGATTAGATTCTATCTGTCCTGGAGTATGCGATAACCATATTGAAGTAAGCTGCCAAGGAAAACTTTGATATTTTTATGACTCCTTTGTTGAACTTTGCAATAACCCTTGAATTAAAAAAAAAAAAGTCTTGCAGATCAACATAACTTCTTTCTACAAGTTTGATGCTACCCTAATTAAAGAAGAACTGATTCCAGGCCAATACAAAGCACTGAAAGGGTGATTGACTAATGAGAGTATGATTGTTTTGGCTCAGCCTCTACAACAATGGCAGTCTCTGATTACAGTTAAGATGTCACATACTAGGCTGCTGGAGAGGCACTTAACGAGCTTTCTCAGTAGTCCGCAGTACTTAAGCACTTTTGGCTTTGATTCTTCCTATGCAGACTTTGTATTGCATTTTTATGCTTTCTGTTTTCTTCTGAGATATAAGAATTTTGCAGGTCTGCAGCAGTGATTTAGTTAGATGTGATGAGGTTCAAGTCTGCAGCTGAACTGGATTCCACTGGAGTGGATTCAGGTGTTGTCAAGGGTTCAGCCTTATTAAGATAGCCCAATTCTTGATCCCACTGATTTTCAGGTTTTTAGTTCTGTTAGCCTTTTTGCATTTGGGTGAGCTTCTTTATAAAGTATATTTGATTTTTAAATCTTAGTGTTATTCATTAATCAGAACTCAATATCTGTTGCTCATAAAGCTGGTCTTTGCAAATATTTGCACAACAATTCGTATAAGACGTCATGTTAAAATACAACTAGTGATTGAGGACAGTTTCAGAGGATGAACTACCTCCTTACCCAGAAACCCTGCTGTTGAAGAAACTGAAAAGTCTTTTGCGGTAGTTAGGAATCTTGAAGATGAGGGAGGAAAAGGTTTCTTGACAGAGTCCAGTAACACTCTGTCCTCTGTGAAGCACAAGTTAGTATGGTATGACTTACATTTTATAATTCATAAAATAACAGTTCTGAAATCTATTCAAGCAAAATTCCTGTGGCTGGGCTAAAAAATATTCTATTGTCTCTTTTGTGAGTTAAGTGAAAGCATCAGAAAGGATAATCTTAACACTAATTGTGTCGTTGTAATGTGATCTGTTACTCTGCAAACATGAAGAAGCAGCACTGTAATTCTTGAAATGGGCACCTGTGGGGATCAGTATATCCGGAGGAGTGAAAATACTTTCTATTCTTTTTTAACACCTTTTATATAAAGATTAGATGGCAGTCTTTGCTTAAGCTCCCTCAAGGAAAGAAATATGTGCTTTATTATACCAATTGGGTTGGTATAAGAAATCAAGTAATTTGTACTTTTCTTTTAATTGTAAAATCTGCATGTGTCTTAGCTGTACACATCATTATCGTATGGAAGAAAAAGCAATCATTTCTGGTAAGAAAAAAATTATTTAAAAATTGAAATGTGAAAGTTTTTAAAGGGTTTTTTTAAATTTCTGTTTAAAGTGACTTTAGTTTCAGATATGCTTCTGAGTGTTGTTTAAAATGAATCCAAAGTTTTAGTAAACAAAAATTGAAAGATGGGGAAGTAATATGAAATCTCACTATTTCCACTGGAAGGAATTAATTCCCCAGTAATTTTTATTTGTCATAGAGTTGTTTTAGTCGGCTCTACTCTGATAAACACCACAGTAATCAGCCTCCTTGCAAATTATAATTCCCACTTATATGATTAGTGGGAGAAAAGCTCTCTGTATGTGACCTCATTAAGGCACGTCATTGTGTGAAAGGAAAGGAGGATTTGAAATCTATGCATTGTGAAGAAGGTGGCAAGAATTTGCAATGTGAAAAATAAAATACAGGTTTTCCAAAACAACTGAGTTTATTCTGACCTAAGCTGTTAGCACAAGTACAAATGCTATTTTAAGTAGCCCTGGAAGGAACCTCTGTGAGCACTGGGATGAGCTGTGCCGTGCTGCATGTGGTCTCCCATGGAGAGGCATTACTTTAATTGCTATTTCAGTCTTCAGTATTTGCCAGTTCAAAGATCCAAATGTTCACATCTGAGAAACTATCTTAGTTTTAAAAATCTTTATTTCTGATTCATAAAGCACATACTGCTATAAAATTTGAAACTAATCACTTCTTTTTTCTCCCCTCCTTAAAGAGCATATGGGTTAGTACCTACGTGTTTACAATATGCTTTGCTGCTAATGTGGGACTGTTGTATGGTGTTCTCTGCACTATAGTAATCGTGATTTTCCGCTTTCCCAGGTAAGAAACAATTTGAAACAACTGAACAATTGAAATGCTCTACTAGCACTTCATTATGTATTCGTTCTGCATATTGCTTCACAGTCAGGATAGACATAAGGTATACTAAATTTAACAACTCAACTTTAGATTTTAATTGTAGAAAATTGCAAGATAAGACAATTCAAAAGGAAAAGTCACATCTGTCCATTTACCATAGACTAAGGATTCTCAAAAACATTTTATAAAATGGCATTATTTTGTGATTTCTCTTATTATTTCACAGCTGCAGGACTCATTATGTGAAGACAGCATAAAATCAACAGGAAGGTTAATAATAATTTTTTCCATTAGATATTTATTTTCTCCTTAAGGAAAAAGATATGTCTGGCAAGCTTTAGTAACTAAGAGCCTTTATAAACTCCTAGATAGTATGTTGCATAGGAGTTGCTAGTTGACAATTGTAGTGCTAATATAGACTAATGAAACAAAACTGTACAACTATTCCAATGTCTAACAAAAAGTATAAGTTCTGTGTGTGACTTAGAAAAGTCAGCACAAATAAACAACCATCATAAGTGGGGTTTTGGGTGTTGTTTTTGTTTTTTGGGTTTTTTAAAATGTATTACAGTTGCTACTTTGGATCATGAGTAAAGGGAAATATAGCTGAGGTTCATGATTGATTTGTGCCACAGAATTAATTCACAGCTCACCAGTCCTGGAAATGACTTGCTGCTTGCATGCAGTTGTTTGCATGAACATTGAATCCCACTGAAATTAAGCACAATATAGACAGCTTGATTAAATGCTTGTTAAAGTTAATGGTGCTAGACATTTGTGCACAGCTCTATTCTCACTGAATTAGTTGCAGAACCAGCATGAAAATAGTTCAAAATTTCAAGTCAGTTAAAAATTATGGGAGATAGCTTCTGCTTGAATCAACAGCTTCTGCTTGAATCAACCAATACTTTTGTGATAAGCCTGTGCTACTCAGAAAACTAAAATTTTGGTAAATTCTGGTAGTAAAGCAAAAGGCAAGTTTTCATGCTGTTTTTATCCTGAGCCTGGATGTTAGAGCAGTAGCAGAAAGGGATGGATATCTAACACAAAAGAGCCTGATCTAGTGGAGACATCAGTCTGAACCTGCACTTATTAGTGTAAATTAGACTCTTCCCAGTGATCTCCGTGTTCTTCAGTGAAGCTGCACAATTGTCCATACCATCTAAAGGCATTGAAGGTAGCAGCCTTAAAACTGGTATGGCATAGATGGGGTTAACAAAAAAAAAGTGTAGTAAACCATGCAGTCATGAGCAAGTGTTAGCAGAAGTGAAGCAAAGAAAACACCATATATTATTAATTTTAAAGTTTCTGTTCAGATGTCAGAGTACTGGATGTAGTATATGTTATGTATCAGAATGTATTAAGACCAGCAGCAGCTACAGCTTCATTTATGCAAAGATGAGAGAAGAGCTGATGTTTGCAAGGCTCATTTATCTGTCCCCAATACCACCAAACACTCCTTGTATATTGATGCATCTGTCTCAGAGAATAGATATTTCCATATTCTTCTGCAGTTAAATGTGTTCCTGTAAATGACATGTTGAATCAGAAGATTCTCTGAGCTGCTGAGCTGCCTTTCTAAGGCAATTTTCTCTTTTCACTGTGTAGAGACCACAGGAATACTGGCCTTTTCCAGTAAGTCTCCCATTTTGATAGCTAGAGCGCAATGTTCCGTTTCATCATATAAAGATGTGCCAATTTCAATGACAAATACAATATCTTTGTTTTTCATGACCCACAGCTATTCCACATATTTATTTTCATTTTCCTTACAATATGGTTTTGCAGGTAAAAAGTGTTAATTAAACTTCTTTCCTTTTGAAGCTGGAGATTATATATGAGCTACCTTGACTTGAAAGTAGCTCTCTGGCCAGCAAATGAAAATTAAAATTAAGATTTTCTTCACATGAGAATTTAATTATTCATATTTTCAAATTCATCTCATAATTCTAAAATAAGCTTTTTACTCTTTAAGAGGATGATAATCAGAAAAGATAAGGTCTGTAATCACAAAAATACTCACAGATTGCATTGTTGGACCTTTAAACTGCTATGCTGTAGTTTGGTGTGTGTGTCTTTTTGTCTGCTCAAGGCTACTAATGATTTACTGTACAATTTATTTTTCTATGTATTGATTACAGAGCAAAGACACTGAATTTGAAAAATATGAAAGAGGTGGAATATAAATACAAAGCAGAAGATAATTGTGTAAGTTAATCTCTTTTTAAACTTTTTGTTTGTGTGTTTGTGTTTCACTAATTTAGATTTGTTTTGTCTAGTTAGTTACCAGATTGTAATCAGGGAGTCAAGGGAATGCTTTTATGATATGACCACTTGAAATCAAAAGCCAGGATAATATAATAACAAAACTAGCTTGCCACCAGAAACTGGAATATTTTCATGGTTCTGCTGTTTGTTTGCAAAGTGAAGGAAGTTAGGCAAGTCCTCTTAGATCTATTTATCTTAATTTACTTGTCACTTTTAGTTATGAATTGCTCTTTCTCTAAGTTTCCTAATTCCTAAATTTAAGAAAATATCTTGCCAGGAATGGCAAGGGCAATCTGAGCAGACAATAGCAGTCTCTGTATTATTATTCCTTTCAGGAAATGTCTTTGGTATTTTAATCATTCCCAATCTCTTTTCTGAAACCATTTCTGTCACCAACCCTTCATGACCAGACTGTCCCAGAGGACACCATGAAACTGGGTAAAGAGGGGCAGCACCACAAAATTGTCACAGACTACTTCACAAATCTCATCACCCTGTGCACATGAAAAATGGAGGGAAGAATCTCTCCCAAAGACTGTGCCTTTAAAACTTGGCTTCTTACAAGCTTCAACCAACCAGTCAGATTCTTTTGGTTATTTTCATTGCAATTATCTTCAAAGTTGCTTTTTTGCTCAGGTCTATGGTAAGAAAAGAAGGATAATGACCCAGAGAGGGGAACTCCCTCCTCCAAGATGAAATGGTAGGTCAGCAGCCAAGACAGAAGTAGAACCATGTGTCCTTTCAGCACAGAGCCCCATCACTGGGACATCCTCCCTTCTCCACTGTGGCAGTTTCTCCTATGTCCTTTTTCCTTTCCTAGTGCTGGTGAGGGGTCTTACATATCAGTAAACCACATGTTCAGCAGTTATGGCTTCACCATTAAGCAGATCTTCTTTAAAGAATTTATTTTTTCCTGGCAAACGTCTTCCATCAGAACTATCTTGGCTAAAAATCTGAACTTCCAAGGGCTCAAGGGCATTTACCATTTTGGCATGCTGAGCAACGTTGGAATGTGAAAGGTACATAAGAATGGGGAAGACTAAAATGTGAATTAAAAACACTGTTGTTGAGGCTGTCAATTATTATATCACTTTTCATTCTTAATAAAAATGTTGGAGTAACTTTGTCAGAGACGGACAACCAAAATTTGACTTGCCTGATATTTTTCACGTTGTACAAATGCCTATACATTTTTTTTTAAGCTTACTGCTCCCCTGCTTTTTGTTCCCCCTAATTCAGTAAGATTAACGCCAGTAACTTAGTAATAACAAACTGGTGTCTGCAGACAGTGGGGAAAATAACCTTATGTTGGAGAAGCAAATTGCTCAAGAGCTCATTACACAAAACAAAGAGGCAAAATATGCCTTTAATTGAATTTAGAGTCACTGGGTTGCAGCAGGCATTTAGGGTAATTTTTAATGTATGAATGTTAGACTGATCCAAGTTTCCCTGGTAAATAACAGATTAGACACAAACAACAGGACTTTTAAACATGAAAATATGCAAGCTTAATGATCTACCCTGCCATTAAGGTCTGTGGATTTATAGGGGTTATTTCATCAATAAGAGAAAAGACACTTTAATGTGGAAAAAATCAAAGGGTATTTAGAAGCTTATGTGAAACACATTTCATCCCAGGCGTTCACTGGCACCAAACTCGTACCCAAGCAGAGCCAGTGCTGTGCAGAGTGTGCAGGGCAATCACCCGGGGCAGGGACAGACACGTGAGATAAATTTCCTGCTTTCTTAGCAAGGACATAACAAAGAGGAAGTTCATTTTTTCTCGGAACAGTTCTTGTTAACAAAGAATCAAACCAGAGCCAGGAATAACTGGCTGGTCAAATTTAGGCACAATTGACCTTGTTCATTCTAGACAAAAATTATACCTCAGTCTGCCATCTGTTTGATCTGGCCTTATGATTTGAGCCTTTCAAGTTTTGTACCTTGTACTTATGGAAGCTTGATTATCACAGGATTTGATCTTTGCACATCAGTTTTCCTTTCTTTCTTAGCTTTTATCTTCCACTTTGCCGTGGCACTGAAGTGTCCGCTTGTCTCCACACCAAGCTGTGTACAGCATCATTTGTGTGGGCATCTGTGGGATGTCAGAGCATTTCTCCATGCAAGCATATACCATCCTCTGTTTTGCCATTATTTTAGAGCTCTATCCCATAAAATCTGAGACATTTTAACTGCCAGTTGAGCTTTGCCATTTGTCCCACTGTGGCATGTTGCCGATGTGGTATTCACTGCAATCACATTCATAGGTAAATTGTGCAAAGTCCCTACACATAGTCTGGGGTTCTTTGCCTCAGTTGGGGATGTTTGAAATGTTTCCTTTATTTCATGGTCACTGTGGCAGTGTCTGAGAGATCATCTCATTCCCAGAAGTCTGAACAGCAGTCTACAATAAGGAGATAGTCTATGTGGTTTGTGGTGAAGATTTCCGTTCCTGTTTTGCTTGAAAGTCTGCTGGGAAAACTGCATATTTTCAGTGCAATCCCAAACAATTTTTAACTACTTAAAAAATGGTCTGTGTCAGCTCCACTTACTTGTGTTTGATTGTGACCTTGTTACAAGACTTGTTAGGAAGAAGAGAGTATTGTTTGACCTACATTCTCCTGAAAATTCTTGTTTTTTACTTCCATTGTCACACAACCTGTGAAAAATTTTGAGTTCAGTAGAATTAACTTAATTCTATCTCATATAAGACCGGTCTTTTAGCATGTCTTGCTGCTGTCCAATATATTTATATATAAATACTGATATCCTTACTGGCTTTTGAAGGTTCTTTATAAGTACACCTTAAGAGTGAGAGAAGTAGCACTTGTTTTGTGCAAAATGTCTCCCACTTGTACCTGGGGGTTTCTGAACATTATCTGGTGTCCTTCCAAAATTGTTCTGCTGTGTAACACTTATGTTTTGAGCTACAAAGTCTGACTGAAGGTACTGATAAGCTGTAGCTTATTCAATGAAATGCAGAGCCAGGATCAAGGGTGATGGAGCGTGCTCGTGCAGTTTATTGTATTGGTTGTAGAAATGTGCTGGTAAAGCTTTAAATGTGCCACTTGAGGTTGATCTGGATCCACTAAGTATTTTCCTGGAGAAGTATGTCTGTACTGAAGTCATCTTCAAATGACAAAGATGAATATTTCCAGCTTTCCCCACACCACCTGTAGTGTTTCCCCGAAATCCTTGTGTACTTTTTTCAAGATGTGTTTGTCTAATAACATATATTCCCTGTCTGGAAATGTTACCTTGCCTATGCTTGGGGATCATGCCAACTAAAAAAGTGCTATTATATTTGTTAGTTAATAGTTCTTAGTGTTATGTCTCATAATGTGTATGCTTTTTTTCATGCTAAATAATATTAGTGATAATTTTCATTATATATTACTTATGTTTCCATTCTTACTTAAGTTATGTGTGAATGCTGATCAGTAGAATTATCTGTTAAATCCTTCTCACTATCTAAAGCTCCTCCTAGGTTAATTTACAATTATTTTCAGGTTTTTTTAAAGAAATGAGTCTGGGGTTTGTTCTCCAAATCCAAGGTGAACTTTCAGCATTATGTTTATTTCATTCCCCAGGAATCACTAAAACAAGTAAAAATAGTTTCAGTCAACAGCCCGTTAATCTTTCTGAATGCCAGAAAATTTCATGCTGACCTGTTAAAGATAATCCAGAAGGATGGCATAAGCAGCCAGGTATGTGCTATTGTAAACCAGGTGGGAAGTGCTTTACAATTCAGTAATAACCGTGACTGGGTTGACAATCATGTTTGCTTTCCTTGCATTTCTTACAGAATGCAATCAGATACTGAAACAGATACAAAAAAGTAGCATTAGAAATTATTAATTTAGAATAAAGCTAATCCTAATTTTAATCAGATTCAATATGGACTATTTTTGTCTTATTACTTGAAAATAATATCTCTTCTGTTTTTGCATGTGATCCTGTAAAAGATATTAAAGCACTGATCCAAAACTCCAGAATTTCTAGAAGAACTTACATAACCTCAGCTGATATAAGGCTGAGATTTTAGAAAGGCAATGAGTAGCTACAAATATGCTTGAATAAAATGTGATTTTTTTTTTCTGGAGATGAGTTCATGAGAGATGGACACTTCATTTCTAAGTATAAATAATTTTGGGAGAATTTGAAAGAAATGGGCTGCTTTATTTTTCTCAATGTTATTGTTTCTTTTTTCCTCTTTTGCATTGACTGTGTTAGAAAAATGAACAGTATATAAATGATGTATAACACATTTTTGGAGAATATCCCTGTAAGTATAGTTTTATAGAATTTCCAAATTCATCTGCACATAACTACTACAAGTTCCTGCAACACTTCCTAAAAGGGAAAAGATAAATTATCATTTTTCTATCAGTACCATGAAGGCATTACAATGATACAATGCTTACTGTAGACAATTTCATCCAGTTTGGCAAACTGGGCTGAGAAAATCCCAGCTGTGTCTTAGATGGTTTGTTAAGACAGCAACATGTGTCTACCACACCTTCTGTCCCTTGACAAAGAGTTGGGCTACCCATACACGCTTATATGGGTGGAAATTCAGCTCAGAAAATGTGATGCTTTTTTTCCTTGGTTTTTCTAGGCTGACTGATTTGGATTAGTATGATAAAAAGCCTCCAAACAGAGAGAAATTACTTAGGATTTGCATGGAATTAATTTGAGTCAATTTAATAAGTTAATTTAATAAGTTAATTTATATGTTACTTATAAAGGAGATTTTATCCTTTGTCTCTTCTGTAAGGTACTCAGCAGTACAGCTGCCTGAAATACTGTGCTTTTTTAAAGTCTTTTTTGTTGAATAAATGTCTTTCTGTAGCACATAGTGGGGTGAAATAAATGCAATTTCAATTTTGTTTCTGTGCTCTGTTTCTGGTTTTAGCTCATGTTTCTACTGAGAACTTGCATATTGAAATAATTATTATAAAAATTACCCTGATAAATGTAATTCTTTAATAAATTTACACGTCAAAAATGTTCTTACTAAAATATTAGCATAGCAGATAAGATTGCAGCAAGTAGAAAATTAATCAAAAGTTAATCTTATAAAATCACTGCCAAGAATTTTTCTTATCAAGAACATCTTTCCCATTTTTGACCACTTCTTAACCTCCCACTGCTCCCCCAAAAGCATTGTGTTCAAAATATGCTTTCTAGTGAGTCCAAACTTGACAGAGGTTGAGTCAGCTGAAAAGAAGTGCAAAATATCAGTTTGAGTATGTATCTCAGTATTCTTCTAAAGTTATACCAAAAAATAATATATATCCAATAGGCTGTTGCATAGGACATGATTTTGGAGAGAATGAGTTAACCTTCATACTGAGAAACAGAATTTTTATGTACTGCATTGATTTCCTCGCATTACTGTGCAATGGACTCGTTTTCCTTGGTATGTTAATCATTTGTTGCTTTTATTTCAGTGTGAGCAGAACACACTGCTCTGTTCATTTTCCAATGGAAGTTGCCATGGTGAGTTTATTATCTACAAATGGCGTTAAAACCATTGATGGATGTAAGTGTGCAAAATAGCTCCACATTTTTCTCTATATTTCTAGTTGCACACGAGTTTTGTGTAGAAATAAATATTTTCAGTTAGACCAAACATTTAATGAAGCATGAATGCTAAACAGTGCTAAACTATGTTAACCTTGGCATAATAGGTCCTGGTTTTCATTCTGTTTTTGACTGACGTTTTAAGACTTGAAAAGCAGGGAACACCTTGAAAATACCTTCTCTACAGGAGTGGAAGGTTCTACTGGAAGCCTCAGTGTCCATCACACGGGAGTTGGAACTAGATGATTTAAGGTCCCTTCCAAACTAAACCATTCTCTGATTCTGTGTCCCTGCTTATTGCAGTGGGATGAGTGTGTGTGTAAAGAGACAGGTACATAGTGGGGGAAACACTTCCCCTGTTGTTGCCTGGACTGATCTTCAGACCAGGCTGAAGAGTGTTTTGCTAAGCTCTAGTCTTGGGGTTTTTTGCAGAGTTGAATATTAGTATGAAAAAGTAAAAGTAAGATTAGAACCATGTTAAATCTTTGTGATCTTTAAAGCCACATAGGAGAAAATCTCTGAAAATGTCCACTGAATTGTTCGTGACATGATAACCACCAATATTATATAGTATATCAATACAATATATAATAAGATATTCTAGAGGTTTTCTTTCAATTAAGGATTAAGCTGGAAACTCCACTCTTTCCACATTTTGTAACATTTAAATCAAACCAGAGCACATACATTCCCATGGAAGAGCTGCAGCAACCTTTTGCAGTGGACACTTTATACAGATGACTTCATTGTGGATAGAATTAAAATAGTGTTTATTTAAAACATTTATAAGCATTAAGGCCGCAGTAGAAAATCTGATTTGGAGGCTGTTGTCTGAATGTTTGCGTTTGTTAACTAGACTCAGGACATTTTTATGGTACTACAGTGTTTAGTTAATTTGGGGGTGACAGAGTGCTTTGCTGTAGCATAGCAACCTATGAAAATGGTTATTGAAGATTATATTGTATTTTATTGACTATATTGTAAAATACTATGTTTGAGAATATGTTGCCAGTACATATGTCAGTCATCTTGAAGATGAACTGGTTTCTCATATTACAAAAGTGACGGAAAGCACAAGACCTCTTTTCTGAAAGCCTAAGTCCTGCCTTGAGGACTTAAAAGCTGTTGTTACTTCTACCAACCAGTCTATGGTGATTCTTCATGGGGCCTTTAAAACAACAAATAGAGAGAAAAAAGAAAAACCCCTTTAAAGAGAAAAGCAAAATGCAGAGCTTAAATTTTCAAGAAGGAGGGGAGGATGAGGACACAATCCTTAAGCTTTATGGCAGTTGTCCAGGAAAGCATGGAAATTTATGTGTTTGTCAGAATCCTTCCTTTCGCCCTTTGGGGAATTCTGTCTGCATCAGCACAAAATGAAACAGGTGCTCTTGCTCATGTCACTGATCCAAAGAGGGTGCAGGTCTTTATCCCTCCATTTAGAGGCCTGGTAGCCTCTACTGCAATTCAGGATGCAGCAGGGAATGATTACACTGAGCGTGGGAGATCACATAAACTGGGTTTCTGTCAGAGTAATTTTCAGGGGGTTCTCTTTAAAATTCTGCATTTTTGTTAGTATGCATCTATTCATGTATGTTGGACAGTACAAAGACAGTAAATGTCTGGGGATGCAAGTCCAAAAGTCTTTGGTTCTCAGACTACTGTCAGAAAGGAATTGCCACCACTATAAATTTGCATCATGGGGAAATTCCAAGTCCCCTCAATAGCTTAAAATCTTTATTTCTGCTCTGCCAAAGCCATTTAGCTTAACTCATCTTTACAATCAGAATTCCTTTCCTTCATATTTTACTGTTTTTTTCATTTGCATGCATTATGATAACAAACATTTGTTCACAGAACAATGTAAGTAAGATGTGCATTATTTTGTAGTTTTCCCTTTATGAAAGCCAGGAATTATTTATCTATATGCTAGTTAAGGATGCATTTAGAACCCAGGATATTTAGATCAAACACAAAATGGCCTGAGGTAGAAGGATGAGTGTAAGAACCTTGCAAATCTTACCAACACAATTTTCTTCTCCAGCATCAGTATGTTGTTGTGTATTAAAAAATTAAGCAAAAACCAGCATAGTAAAACCTCTAGGAAAATTAAATACTCCACTTTACTTATATTTCTTCCTTATGGTTGAATATTAAGTAAAGCCATAGGCAGGTGTTTAGGGACTGTGGAAATCAGTGTCATATCAGAACTTAAAAGAAAAGTAAATATATTTTCTGTGTATCCCATGAAAAATCTTCCAAAATACTCACGTTGACTCAATGAGAAATTCAAATTTGAAGAAACAATTGCTTAATTTTTGAGACACTATTGCTGCCTAAAACATCTCCATTAATATGTTCTGTCTGTCACCACTTCTTTCCACTGGCCTAAAGGTTCTCCATTTGTTCTTCTAAAATATGGCATTTGCTTGCCTGATACCCCAGCACAGAACAATAAAAAATTTATTGTGTTAGTTTGGGCTTATTCTGTTGAGCTATCATCATTCTTATATCCGTTTCTTGAGAATTCTCCTTTTAATTAAAGTTTTTCATTTGTCAAATGTGTAGGTGAGTTGGTGCAGTCATGTCACAGTGAGCGACATGTTTTGATATTAGACTGCAGTGGACTGAATTTCTTTGACTACACTGGAGTCTCAGTGCTTCTTCAGGTATTCATAACATTAGAAACATTCTGCATATGTTATAATTATACATATGAGTTATTGGGGCCAACTACTAGTCACTTCACTGATTTCAGTGGATAAATGTATCACATGTAGAAAAGATGAACATAGATTTGGTATTAAATTGTACCACGTTTATATCTAAAATTACATTCAATATTTTTAAATATTTTGGGTAACAGTGCAAATGTATGTATCTATATGTAATGGAGTTTTGTAACTTTTCCTTTTTTTTTTAGTTGGTTTATGTCATATTTGACCCTGCCATTTCAGTTGTAGAGACGTAAATTTACCACTTTAAAATTCCAGCTTTAATTCTGTGATTTTATCTGTATATTCTATTGTCTGCTAAGCCAGAGGTCAAAACATGACCTTCATTCTTGCAGACTGGATTCAGGCATTGCAGGAGCTCCAAGATGCTCCCAGAAGACTAAACCCAGCAGTCACTGGTTACTGTGGTGAATGGAATTAAATCCAGATGGCAGCTGGCCACAATTGGTGTTCCCTTGGAGCCAGTCCTGTTTAATATCTTTGTTGCTGATTTGGACAAGGGGATCAAGTGCACCCTCAGTCAGTTTGCAGATGAGACCAAGCTGGGTGGGAGTGTTGATCTGCTGGAGGGCAGGAAGGCTCTGCAGAGGGGTCTGGACAGGCTGGATCAATGGGCCAAGGCCAATTGTGTGAGGATCAATAAGGCAAAGTGCCAGGTCCTGCACTTGGGTCACAACAACCCCAGGCATTGCCACAGGCTGGGGCAGAGTGGCTGGAAAGACACGGGTTAGTGGTGGACTTGGCAATGCCAAGTTAATGCTTGGACTCGATAACCTTAAAGGTCTTTTCCAACCTGAACCATCTATGAGTCTACAGTTCTGCATAATAAGAGGTTCTAGATCATGATAGAAAATTATATTCAAAAGCTGTTTCATACATTTCCATGAGGGAAATGTAAAAGTTGTGTTGGGGTTCTTACTGAATCTCTTCTCTCAGAATTTTTCTACTTCACATAGATTATTTAAACATTTTTTGAAGCAGTAACTGCTTTGGATATTCCCTATTTGGCAGAAAAATGCCCTACTCTGATTTTAGAGGGGTTTTGTTTGTTTGTTTGTTTGTTTGGGGGGTTTTGTTTTTCCCTATCTTATTAATATTTTATCTCTGGGGAGTTGAACACTTTCAAAGAAAAAATAAATAACTTACTGCTGAATGCAGCATGATAGTTATGGTACTTTCTTGACAAAAGTCTCAAAGTTTCCAAGGTCTGATTCCTGTCTGTATGGACTGGTAATAAGCATACGGTAAGGACATGGGAAAAAAACTGAAAAAAGAGAGCTGGAAGTAATACCCCTAAAAATTACAGTCAGAAATTGCAAAATTATTAGTCAAATTCAGTTTTAATTCTCAGTAGAGCTGTAGAGTACTGTAAAGAGGTGGCAGGAAATAAATGCGGCTTGGTGATGTTTGGATTATAGAAGGGCTCGCTCTGGTGGCTGCTGGCAGTACAGCTGCTGCAGCAGCACTCCGGGCTCTCCCTACCTCGAGTGTGGGCTTTTTGTGTACTTTATTCTCTGTTGGTGTTTAAGACAGTTTTGGGGTTTTTTTTTAATTTCTTGTTTTCAAACATAGATTTACATGGACTGTAAAAGCAGATACATCGATGTGTTGTTGGCACACTGCAAAGGCAAGTATCAGCTTAGAGTAAAAATTTTAACATGACGGTTTATATATCTTCACTACCTTCTCAGTGCTCATGTGTTTGTTTTATTGCAGCTTCCTTGATAAAAGCAATGCAATATGGTGGAAATCTTGACTCTGAAAACCCTGTATTTTTTGAATCTATTTCTTCAGCAATTGATGCCATTCAGATTCACAGGGTAAGACTTAAAAGCAAGAGTAAGTGAAGCCTGGAGGGCTTCTTGGATACTTACAGCAATTTCTTAAAGTCTGGGAAAGTCTTATTTACCCAGTGAAACTTTTATGTAGAAACCTTTTATCTGTCTGTACTCTACAACTGGTCCTCAGCCTGAGGAATGCAGTTTTCCATTTTTTTTACTGCTAGCACTCTCTTCCCATCACCATGTCTCCTTTCTAAACAACGTCTTGATCTTCTATGATAAATCCAGAGGTGCTGTGCTGTGGTGCTTTAATCTGGGCTCATTCTCCACTGGAAAGATTCATGTCATCTAGAAACACCTAACACAGCCTCTTGGTGAGACAAATTAACTCACAGACAGTTCTGCATTCCTGAAACTACACTTCTGTTTCTCAGCCTGGGATGCTTGAAGGTGCTTCACACCCCACAGAACTGGTCTGACTGAAATGGTTCTGGATCCCCAGCTAGTTTGGTTTGAGTTAGAAATCTTGTCTCTGCCCTGCCCTGTACCATGCATGCTGTGTTGGCTTACTGGTGGAAAAAGAAGAATTGCATGAAGTGGAAGAGAGAGTTAGAGGAAGAAGGCAGGCTTGAACATCTATTTACTTGCTTGATAATTCTCACATTCTTTTTTAAAAAGATTGTAAACCTGGTTTTTCCTCTTGAAGTATGTGATCCTTTTCCACTGTCACGCCAGTGTAAGTGGGCGTGCATTAAAAGCAGTGTGCTTTCCTGTGGTTTTATTTATGATTCCAATATGGCCAGAGCTTGGCTCAGAACCTTCTCCAAGAGACATTAAACTCATCATGGTCTGTGGTTTGGTCGTTTGTCTTTTTTTCTTCACTTTGTATTTTACTAATTAAATCAGACTTGCCTATGGACAAAACCACTTTCCATTGATTTATCCAGATTAAGGTGAGTTGGCACAGTTGATCTAGTGAATTGACCAGAAAAATATGTTCTCTTCAGCGTTTTTCAACATTTTTCATTATGTTGTCCTACAAAAAATAATTTGTTGAAATGGTAACTGCAGGGCAAAAATAACGGGGTTGGCTGTTGTATATTTTGTCTGGATCTGATTAGATGAATTAGAATGATTGTTGTGTTATAAAACGTCTGCATTTTTATTGACATTATTAACTTTCCTAACACTCTTGTAAGATAGTTATGTACTAGCAGTCCCATTTTATGGAACTGGGATGGGGATAGACCAGGACAAATGTTCATTATGAATAGGTGGAGTGGTGGAGTTAAAACTCAAAGTCCACTTTTTAAGGAACTGGTTTCTTGCTTCTACCAAAGTTGCTAGGCAAATCAAACCTCTGCACAGAGGCTTAGAAGTTTAGTCTGAAAGGCTTGCATGCAGCCTCAAATTTTAAATGTAATTATGAACAGTGTATATATACTGCCAATGCCTTTTCAGAGTATTCACAGTAGGTGCTTCAGGGATTTTAATGTGTTCGTTGTGTTGAACACCTGAAGATAAGGTGGACAGGAGTGAAAAGGCAAGGTGACTGCAACAGCAGCACCACACTGTAGCTACCAGTCTATATACTCCTCCTGTGCCTTATTAAGGTTCTGAGGTCAGTAGGACTTTTGAGTGTTAACAGGATAGAATAGGCAGAATAGGATAGGAAAAAATATGAGGAAAGAGTTGGAGACTAACAGAAAATGATTTGTTCTGATTTACATTTCAGCTTCCCCATATAGCAGGAAATAGTCTTCCACTGTCAGAAAGGTAGAGGGCTTTGTGGTTCATTTTCATCTCTGCTGCTGTTCAATAATGCAAGGATGCTCTTATCTACATGCTCCAATGAATATGTTGTGTTGTTCTCATTTTTATGTTTATAAATTGATATTTGCCTATTGCTTTATGCAGGTAATCATAAATAACTTTTTGAAATACTCCTTTTTCTAATGGTCGCATTTTCCAGCTAGCACTCCTTCATCTCCTAATTTTACATTATATTATAGGAAAACATTATAATACTTTTTTTTCTGTTTCTCTCAATCTAGAATTACAGCAAGTTCAGTGAACAGAGTGAAGTGTGATGCCTACCCATTGAGCATAGCGAGTTTCATCTGCTCATATTCAAAATGAACTACATCATGGCTTCTCCTTTACTTTTTTCTTCAGTGGATCTCATAGAGGATCTTTTATATACCGTATATATATAGTACATTCAGTAATGACAGTAATGACAGATCTGCCTTTCAGAAAGAAAATCTTTCAGCTGCAATCACTCAGAGAATTTTTATGCAATTGTTCTATGGTGGTTTTATAAAATATTTTTATATACAGTTAGATACAAATTATTAGAAAGCAGACACGAGGTACTGTGTTTACCAGTTAGATGTATTCTTTTAGGTACCTTCTATTGTAACATTAGTTGTAATATGCATCTGTAGTTTTGTGTATAGAATAGAGACATTATGAATTCTTAAAAGAGTATTTTATAATTGACACAGTATCTGCAGGAAGGCATGTATCAATGCATACTTTTTCTAATGGCTTTACTTACCCTTTCCCCTGTTCAATATAGCCATTTGCAGTAACAGCATCATATCACAGCTATCATATGCTTCCACTTTTTGAACTTGGTTTTGTATGCTTTTTAATGCCTGCCCAGATCAATGGGAGAACCTGCAAGTATATGCAGAGAAGTCAGACGCACGTTGACCAAGAACACTGGATTGCCTCCATCTCTATTAGTTGTCTTGTGCTATATTTTCACAGCCACAGGTATTCTTTAGCTCAGACTGACGAGGAAAAACTGGCAATGTTTTTCCAAAACTTCTTTTTTCCAGCACATTTTTTCCAGTCTGCATTTCCAGTTTTTGAGCTGTGATTTGTTTGGTGTTGAAATTTTCAGCTGAGGCAGCTGAAAGGCGATTGTAGTGACACACAATGTGTGTGCCACATTTGAGGCACAATCCTGACGTGCAGTGTACTGTGTGTGAGCACACAAAGTGGGTGGAGGAATTCACAGGTTGAGTATTTGGTTTGTATTTATGGGGTGTCAGCAATCATATTAGATTATACTATCACATCGGTACCATGGTCTATGGCAACACATTAAGGTCTTCCAGTACCTGAAGGGAGCCTACAAGAAATATGGAGAGAGACTATTTGCAAGAGCATGCAGTGATAGGACAAGGGGGAATGGCTTCAAACTGAAAGAGAGTAGGTTTAGACTAGATATTAGAAGAAAAATTCTTTACTGTGACAATGCTGAGGCACTGGAACAGGTTGCCCAGAGAAGTTATGGATGTCCTGACTCTGGAAGTGTTCAAGGTGAGAGTGATGGAGCTTTTAGCAACTTATTCTACTGGAAGGTGTTGGAACCAGATGATCTTTAAGGGCCCTTCAAACCTGGGCCATTCTACGATTCTATGTATGATTTTTTTCTTGCCTTTGTTCCCTTATGTGAACACCTGTGGGCCTAATATTTCTGGGTCTGAGAGATTTTAGCCTGCTGGCAGCTGCTAACTTTTTCCCAAAGAAAATTTTCTCAAGAAAGCTTTTTCTTAAAACAATCTTGGGATACAACTATCCTTTCTCAGAACAATCTTTCTCCAGGTGATGTTTTGTTGTTTCTCTAGTTTAACCAATGGGACTAGAGAGGTGTCGTTCCTATTCACCAATCATGTTAAGTCTGTACTGGGACACCTTATAAAAAGTAGTAAAAATTAAACAATAAAGCCTTTTTTCTATGCTCTTTGCCTTCTGAAATATTTGGAGTCTTTCATCTTTCTTTCGTGTCCTACAGCAACAAACACCAACAGTAAAATGTGAGTTGAGCAAAAAGGACTCAACAAATTAGAAAGATAAAGAAGTAGGGGTTTTGGGGTTTTTTTTCATCAGTTTAAAAAAATCTGTGGAACCTAATGTTAAATGAATATGGCACAGCCATAATGGCTATCTTACACTGCAGACAGGAGGGAAGTACAAGGATGCTTCATGCAGCTGACATATATAGCCAAAATCTAGTTCTAAGCATTCTGTTTCCACCAGCAGTTACATCTGTATGCTTGTCTGGACTCTCCTTGCTCTGTCTGCCCAAAGCTGCTGTCTGCAGGAGATGAGGTGGCTCATGGAGTGACTTTTACATCTCTGCATAGCTAAGACATTGATAAGCTTTTCCTCAAGCCTTGGTCACTCCACACCAGAAGATGATAATGGGAGAGAGCTATGGGTATTTTTGCCCTTTCAATTAGGAGTGACTCTTGTAGTTATTCCCTACTTTGTCCCACAGAGGACCAGAAATGTTCTGTACAAGTTCTTCTGAGACTGCTTTGGTAATTACTATGCAAAAGGTTGATAAGCAACTGTGAGGAAACTCATTATATGCAGGAGAAATAAATTCTGTATATTGTCCCAAGCACATTAATTTCAGATGCTGTAGTTGATTGCAAATGGCTCATTACATCACTGGACTCAGTAACAGGCTATAACATTTGATTAATAATTTCCTGAAATAGTTTTAGTAATTTATTAACACTTTAGAAACTATTTACATTATACTTTAATCATAGAAGCATCAATTTTATGTCACAGCTGAATGGAGATTTCTACTTAACTGCAACTGAATAAATGAATAAATGGTATCTTTTCTACTAGGTTCAGCATTTGTTCTTTGTTGGCTAAATGTTTTTTCTGAACATTTTTAGATTAGTTAATTAATGAAATTGTTAAAAATAGGGTCTTTAGCAAAGATAGCATCTTTCCCTTTTCAGGACACTTTTATTTTTGTTCTGAATGATCTTATAAATGCCACAGCACAGATATTTTTAAAACTCCTTGTAGTATTAGCCTTTTAAGAAACCTTCTGCATTAAATAATTAATTTTGTAGTGCTTATCAAAATAACTTCTAATTTTTACTCCTTTCAATAGGAATGATTTTTGCCCAGTTAAATGGCTGTTTTAGGGATGAACATTTATCTCCCATTAGCTCCAACCTTCCAACACTGGGCTTTGGGATAATATTTCCGTAATCTATTTTGCTATATATAATTAGTCTAAATAACTTTTCATTTCTGAGAGTATGCATTGTTAATTATATTCCCTGTCTGGCAAGTGGCATCACTTAGGACAGTTGTTTCTCAGCAGAACAGTATTTTAAGGGACATGTGAAGACAGCTGCCCTTTCAATTTCTTCTAAAATACCTGTACTGAGTTTAAGCTCTGTCAAGCCAGAAGTGCTCTATAGAGCTATGGGCAGTGAAGGAGGGAGTGTCATTTATTTTTTGACATTGACTTGGAAGAGCAAATTGCAAATTAGAAACTACTGATGCAGTTTCCGTTTCTCCCCCACCCACCCTTCTGAGCTACTGATGTTTACTAAAATATGTCAGTGACTGCACATTGCCTGTCTTCAGATGGCCTGGATGCCATTGCCATCAGACCTCCTGGACTGCCAGACCCCTGGCTGCTCTGCTAGTGGGATGGGAGTTGCTTCATGTCCTCCCTGAGTTGCTTTCTGCAAATCCCTGGTGATGGTATGTTTGTGCCACTCAGAAAAGTCAACTGACAAACAACTGCTTAATACTTTGGTGAATATTTAAATAAACATCCTAAACCTTCTGGATTATGTTTTAGAGGCAATTCCCACTATCAATTTCAACCCTTCCCTCAATGATTTTTATAAATGTTGTCCACTGGCTTTCCTCCAGCTCTCAGAGAGAGTTTCATTGGAATGGAATGGAAATAATAGAATAAAATAACCTTTGAAAGAAATCAACAGCCATCATGTAGTCCAACTGCAATTATTATAAAAGAATATAATACTTAGAAAAAACCATACTTACTCTTCAGATCCAGGAGAGCGAAGGGAGCCAAACTCATCCTGTAGCAAAGAGACTGCACAAAGTCTGGGTGTCCTTCTGGTTGTGCAGGCCTGTCCACACTATCCCAATGGAGGTGAATTACAGTCAGGAACAATAAAGGGTTTAGCTGTTTGTGCCCTGCTGAGGCAGACATTCATCTTTGTACCTTCAGCCTTATTTACTTCAACATCCCTAGGGACTTTTCAGAATAATGCAAAGTTTTATTAACAGTGGTTACACCTGTGCACTTACAGAGTGTTAACAATAAGAGCAAGCCTTGGAGTTCCCTCTGTCCTCAGTGATTTCTAAAGGTGCAAGAGAGAGACTGCATCTGCCAGCAGAGGCTTGAGGAAGTCTCTCATTTACAAACAGGTTTTAAGTAATGAAATGGAGCTTACTACTCCTAGTAATCAATTCTGAAAATCTAACCATTCACTCTGATTCCTCTATGTATACTTAGATGCTCAGATTTAATCTTGCAAAATTCAGTATGTACGAGTCACCAAGCTTTTGAAAAACAGCACTTCCATTCTGCACATTTGGTGTATTCTGTACTTCACATGGTAATTTAATACAAGATCATTTTTTGCAGAGATGGTCCAAAGTTATCAGAGATGATATATTTACTTGACATGTTTAGGAATTTTTAGCTATTTTTAAGGAACTTGTTCTACATTTTAAATAGTATATAATGTGAGTAGAGTTTTTCTCAATATTTAAGATTTGCTAACCAGAGTATATTAAAATGGTGTTCTTATCATATGCTTCTTATAGAATTTGTTCCACACATCCCAAAACAAAGGAAGTAATGAGGAAAAAAAGAGAGAGCAAACTGATGTTAAAGAATGAGTATAATAGCAATTAAAAATTAGGCATAAAATACATAATAAGGAAAAGACTGTTAACATTATATTTATGAAAATTAAATGTTTCTAATTCTTGTCATATGTCTTTCACTTTAAAGGTTATTTGCCCTGATTCTATGATTCAAGTGTCACAAGGTCTGGCTGTAGCTGCTTTGACATAATTTATTTGACAGCTCTGTGTGTCATAAATGTATAATGTAACAAGGAAAGGTATCTTCACTGTTGAATGAAAACATTAATGTGTCAATACTGTGTATGAATACTGTTTGACATTTACTAGTTTCAAAAATAAAATACACAGTATGCCTTGAAAATATGGTATTCCTATTTTTGGAAGATACTTTCTTTGTCTACAGGAACTCATAAATAAATGAAGGAGCACAGTTCCAGAGTGCATGCTAAATGGTGCCTTCATCATTAAGATAGATTTTACTAAAGATCACATAATCTGTATGTTTTCACATGCTTTATAATACATTTAATTTTTTTTTCCAATTCTGTGTATTAGCATATGCAAGAATAAATTTATACTGAAATAAATTGGAATTTGAGACAATTTGTATGTAGAAGGAGGAAAATGCCTTCATTATTTCACTTCTCTCTTTTACATTCTGTACTAGCCACTTTGTTATGAGATACACTGCCTTCTCCAACCTCAAAGTGTGTTAAATCTTAACAATGAAAAAAGAGAAATTGCCTTACATTCAGAAGTTTTATTTTCTCACAGCTCTTACAGGAGTATGGCATGTAACAGCCATTTTTACCTCTATAAGAAATACACAAAACTTGGTCCAATTTCTCCAGTATTGCCTCTTTGCAAGCACAGTCGTTTTAATATATCTTTTTTTAATTGTCATTTGCATCTACAGATGGTGCACCTCATATCCGATTGGCACATACTGACGGCACTGCTTACATACAGTCTGTGGCTTATCCCAGTAGGGAAGAAATGATGGGCAAATCTTCCCATCACCTCCCAATAACTGTGATGACGTTAATGAAAAATGGATTGACATATCTTTAAAAATTTGGCCTTGAAAGTAGCAGCTTAATTTTTCAAGCCTGGTAATTTATGTGAAAGCATTTGCTTCTACCAAAATGAATGCAACTGCTACATTTTTTTGATTTTTACAGTGCTACGAAAAAGTATAAACAATTTACAGTGCCGTAAATTCCCAGATGCTAGACAGCTAAATATTCTTAACGTTAATATCAATGACATAGGCTATTTTCTAGAGCTATCCTTTCCAATTACACTCACACAATAGCATGGAAACCTCCACGTTATCTTACTTTGGAGTGAGATGACTGAAAAAAAAAATCATTATTTTTATTCCCAGAAGAGGCATGTAGAAGCCCAAGATCAGCTCTCACCAGGAACTCAAAAGGTAACTTGCAGTGCAACTCCTTCCCTACTGGGAATTCTCTGTTTCCACAACAGTTCTGGAGAGTATGACTTGCAAAAGCAGAGAAATGCCTGCTTTGTTAATCTTTTTCTCATGTGCTTTCTAATAAAGAGGTCTTTTGTGCTGGATACATTCAGGTGATTAATATTTAAGAATCAAGAGAATGGCTCATGTTGTTGCTCTGACTGACTCGATGATAAATGTTTCTCATTCCCATTGTACTTTGTGATACTGTTGCAGTTTAAAAGTACAGCAAAATCTTAGGAATTCTTGAAAACTCTACAATGCTGAATTAAGCTGTACTCTGTACATTCACTTAAATCTCACAAAATATATCCCACTAATCTGGACATACTGTTTTATATTCCATTTGAGAGGCAAAATTATCTGCTCCCTTAATTGTTACTTGCAACTAATATTTGTAAGATTTTGGGGAAGGTGCTTTTTTGCACATTTGTTCTGATTTGTATAGGCTCAGGTAGTATAGTAAAAAAATGTTTGCCACTCATTGGGTTTGGAACTGGAATTGTGAGTTGATACTACAGAGCAGGTAGTTTATTAATAAATAATAAATACTAATTAATTATTAAATTGATAATTTCAGAAACTCTCAGATTTTTGCTTCAAGTTCCTTTTTATATTCTGTCTCTCTGTGACTGTTTTTAAATCTCAGGAATTTCATTACTTTCTGTTTTAGCTTGGTTCCTATAGCCAAATTCTTAATTCAGAATACCTCCATAAAGGAAGATATGTTTTGAAAGAACAAGAGCAATCCTAACTTATCTGTTGGGGAAAAAAATGCACTTTTTTGGTTCTGGAGTGCTTCCAGATTTGAAACATATTTAGGAATATTTTGTTTTCAATCTGCAATTTGTGATCATTTTGATCTTATTTCTAGTAATAAAATTGTGTTTAAATCTGCTGATCACAGCTCGGGTTTGGTGCTGGCCTGTCTCCATTGCTGCCCTGATTTCAGAGGTCTCCAGTATACCTTGTCTTTAGTTCCTGATCCCATGAAACAGATATGGTGATTTGTAGGTGATGTTCTGCAGACCTGGGGACTGCTCCCCTCTCTGCTTCCTTCTGCGTCTCTCCTAGCAGGAGACAACCTGCTCTACAGACTGCAGAGCACTAGTGGCTGCAGAAGTGATCAAAATACAAGTGAAATGCTGCAGATGCAAAGCTGGAGACCAGGGCTAAGATGCTGGTGGGCTGTCAGACTGTGTGTGGAACTGGGAGGAGAAGGGTGCTGGGGTGGACAGCAGGATATGGGAAATGGCTATACAGGAGAAAAAGACTCAAGTGAACAAGACTGTGAGTGTATGAATGGAAAAGCTGAAGAGCAAGGATGCAGCTGGGATGTCAGGCTGCATGGAGGAGCTGGATGAAAAGGAGGCAGACCACAAAAATCTGAATCAATTCCTATTGGCAGGCCCTTGATCACAAGGTCATTTTCTTCCAAAGTGCAGTTTTCCTCACACAAGGATAATTTTTTCATAGTGCGATTGATCCTGCTAATGTGGTTTTAGCAGCATTTCAATTACTTCATATTAGTAAGCATTTGGGTTTTTTCTGGAGTCAGACATAACACAGCATTTATAGGCATTTCATTCATATAAGTATGAAGTACACATATTACAAAGCTCACAAGTGCCTCTTTTCAGCCTCACAAACTACACCTTTTCAGAGAGACAGGTGGTTCATGAGGACTAACAGGTGTACCCCAAGTATTGGCACCTCCATGTTATGTGCAGCCCTTGCAAACACTGTGCTCAAAGCACTTCAATCATTTGAATCATCAGTCAAAAAATCCCTCATTTTCTCCATTCATATACTTCACCAGGATCCACCTAGGGTAGTGGCAGCTCCATTCATGTCATGCATCAAAGAAAATTTAGCACAGGACTAGAATTGTGCAACAAAAAGAAAGTTAAATGGGAAACATTTTCAGTTGAAAGATTAATTCCAAGTTGGGATAACAGTTTCAGAATAACGAGTCCATTAGGACTAATCAATAGTTAGCTATGGGCAATGTTGGTAGAGCTTCATGGGGCTCTACCACCTTGTGCCTTAGTGAGTGCCTCCACTCTGTCTGTGCAGGGAAAGGCCAAACCAGGTAATTCCGTAGAGTCTTCAGTGCCCTCAGTGGTCTTCAGGGCTGCACTGAGATGCACTGCCCTGGAGATGTGCAGGCACTACACAGAGGACAACTGTGACCCACTGAGCACCAGACAACCAAGTGTCAGCATAGGCAGAGACACTATTGCACCTTTTATCAGGAGAGAGACATCTGTGTGGCTTTGAACAGCTGCTGAATCTGTCTCTAGTAACATGGCCCTCAGCTTAGAATGGCATCATCCTGTCTGCCTGGGCTGTGCACACCAAGCTGTGATCTGAGAACCTGAACCAAGTATTTCTAAATTGCCAGAATCTACTGTGCCTAAGGCTGGATTTACCTCAGGAAGATACCTTAACTCTTCCATGATTTCTCCTTCCTGTGGACATTATCCAGCTGCATAGAAAAGAGGGCAACAAGATTCATTAGTGCCAAGGGCAAAGACAGCAAGAGGGCATGAGCTAGTGATCTAAGTTCCTGGGGTCTGGTCCTCACAATAGTGGTTTAACATTAAATAGATATATTATCCTAGAAAGAGGGAATGATATCCAGAAGTTCCATGACTTCCCCAGGCACTAAAATATGGTGTCTCCTTTTGCCAGACAGCCTGGTTAATGCTTAAACTCTTCTTGGCATAGTTTTGTTGTAAGGTACCCTCACCCACCAGTAGAAAGGTTATTACCCTGAAAGTAAAATGGTAGATGTGAATTTTGCCAGCCTGAGAAAGAAGTTGTTTCTGGATTTCTCAACTCATAGGGCAAAACCTGGGCTATTGTATTGAAGGAGCTGGCCTAGCTTACGCATGAAAAGAGGACTAGCAATATGTTAGCTCTCTGCTGTCAGCACTGGAAAAATCAATGAGAAGCAGCTCTATATTTCTGCAAGGGATAAGGGAAATGCCTCACTGCTTGGTCTGGTCAGCTGCGGACAACTCTGGTGCCACCAGAGCCACAAGTCTGGACACTAGGTAAAAGCAAATACAATGTTCTAATACCTAATGGCCAAATGGCCAAAACCTTTTACCGGGTGTTGAAAGTACTTTCTCTGCCCACACAGTTGTCAAAAAGGACAAAAAAAATTATTTTTTTTTTTTAAAAAAGGTGATGTTTAACTCTGTAGTATGTAAAGTGTTTCTGCATCAGTGATTTCTCCCTCTCCCCCATGGAACACAGCAGGTAAGTCTTGGTGGCAGTCAAGCTTAAGTTTTTTTTTCCCTTCAACTTCCCGGCATTTGCAAATATTAGATAGGTCCTTAATGTTATATTAACATAGATTTTTATGTGTCAATTAACAGATAAATTCATTATGAAAACTCATTTAGGAAAGGGCTGACACCAGACAAAGCCTTGAGGCAGCTGTGGAGTGCCGGGATGAAACATCTGCTCCATCAAATTGCACTCAGATGCTCCCAATTCTCGGCTGTTCACTCCTGCTCCACAGCATCTCAAGCAGTCACTTACCTCCTCGGGACATACAAGTTCGGACACAGACCCACACAAAGGCCAAATGTCTCCATCAATTCTTCCAGGCATAACCGGCTAAAGAAAGTTGTCAAGATATGCAACCCTTTGACATCATGAAAGAAAAAAAATCTGTACAAGCTACATGCCATGTTCATTTTTCATGTGAGATTTGCTTTTGTTGACTTATTTACGCAGTATTGAATTTGACAACCATCTCAAATATTGAATATACTTCCGAAACCCACCTATTTTCCATGTTATGGACCTCATTCGCTATTTTAGCTAATGCAAAAATGCCTTCCATTACTAGCTGCGTTGCTTCTCATGACATAATAGAAATTGACTCAGAAAGTAGCATATGCTGTTATCACCCATAATAGATCAGCCACATCTCAAGGATTGGAAGCCAAAATTACCATTTGGCATGTCTGTAAATTCAAATATAACGTCTGTCCCAAGTTGGAAATTAATGGAATTTTATCTATTTTATAGATATATATCAAAGCTTTCACCACTGCCATAAGAGATTTTTCATTTAGTATTTGTGTTAAAGAAATTCTCCGTGGGTGTTTAATGTTGTTGAATAGCTCATCAGGCTACAATTTGTAAAACACATCTCCTTCTGCCTCTCTGCAGATTGTTTCCTCCACTTTGAGGTTCACTGCTTCCAGAAACAGAGCTGGGAGAATGTCTTGAGAAGCTGCTTCTCTGTCTCCCTGTCCCAAGGCAGACCCACCATTTCGATTTCCAACCATTTCCAACAGTTACTTCTCAACAAACTAGAAGGCAATACTAAAATATTATATGTTCTACATACACACTTCCCTTCATATATGTGTGGCGTACATCAAAAATTCTTCCCTATTGGTTGGTACTATTTACGTTTTGTTTTTAAAGAGCCAATAATACAGAAAAAGGCAAATACTGAAGATGAACCCTACTGAACACTTTCAGAACAGAAAACTCCCTGACAGCAGTCAGATTTCCATGCACATACATGGCAGGATCAGACCTTTCATGAGTAACTCGTTTCTTACCTGTAGCTGCGGTGCATTTTCAACCAGCACACAAGCTCTGGTGGGGATTTTTCACCCAATTGTACAGACTTTTTTTCATCCTCTGCCACTCGTGTTTTTGATGAGGGTTTCTTTTCAACAGCTATGATTTCTAAAAAGGACACATTATGCGTCCAGTTATGCAAACCTGCCTGCAATGAACGCCTTTAGAAATCAGTGGAGCTTTCACATGGCAGATGGCTCCCTAGGATTGAGCTCTACATAATTTTGCGATATTTTAGCTGGGGATATTTTAGTGGCTTTTTCCCTATGCATGACAGCATGATTTGCTAGCTGCTAGAAAATGTCATCAGACCCTTTCTCATTCCACAGTGAAACCTTTGGATTTGTTTCGAGCAAGCAAAAATGCTTTCTTTCCCTGTTTTACAGGACACTCCTATCCGATTAAAAATATCTCCAGATCAAAACAGTGACAGTAGAAGGGTAGAAGGGTAAACCAGCCATGTTGTGATTCAAAATACATGTAAAGCCAAAAGAAGGGGGAAGAGGTTTTGCTAAAAGCCTTTAAACAAATGTTCTATTATTGAAACTTCTTCCATTCTCTAAAATCCTTGTAGAGGACTTTCTAATTATTTCATTTGTGGTGTCATATGATTTCTCCTACAATGCAAAAAAAAATAAGATAAAATATTATAAATTCACCAAGTTTAGCTTTTTTGTATTTGTTCAAAAAAGATGAATTCAATGATTATTGCATGTCAGTCCACATCTAGACTGCCTCCTCCTACAAAAACACAGCAAAAGCAAAAAAAAATAGTTGCTTCAAACCTCTCTGTATTTTGCCAGCATTTGTCCCAGTCCCAGAAAGAATTAATTCGCTATCCCTGGCCAGGCCTATATCTACACACAGAGATTGCAGTGGATTTTTTTATACTAGTTTTGCCAATGGACTCTGCAGGGAGCATTCTCCTTCAAGCTGGTCAAACAACTGCTTACGGGTAACAAGACATGTTCTAACCAGCTACTATAGTGCTTAAAATGGACTTGCATGTCCAACTGACGTTTAAATTCAAAGGACCTGTCAGTGAGTGAAGTAAAGGTTAGCCGACTCCTGGGGCAGTCCATAGAATGAAATAGGAGCCCTATTTAGGTAGTTTACATTTCCCATTGTGTTATTCCCACAGAAGATACATGTAGTTATGACTTACCATCTCTGGCTAGTAAGACTGATTCTAATTGTCTTTTTTTTTTTTGCATTTTTTAAAAATCTAAGCATCTATGTCTCCATATTGAAGCAAAGCAGCTGAATATATCTCACTCCATCCTAGAATTTGTAGTCTGTAATGTCATTTACAGCACACACAAATACACAACTCCTTTTTTAGTTTTCTCCATTCTGACCTTGTGACTAATTATTCCTTTCCAAAGTTTCCCCTTGTTTTCACAAGGCATTCCTTCTTCTTTGACCTTTCAGAATGATGGCTATTCAACAAAACTACAATTAATGTGGCTTCCTTGTTTCCTTCTTTATACAACAGCGTAATTGATAATATAATCTGACTTCTGGAGACAGGAACTGTTAGTTAACCTTCCTGGCTGCTCTTGGCTGAACAGTTGCCGGGCATTGCAGCATGCAAGACACTGAAAATTACAGAAAAATAGTGGCTATCTTCAAAAATATGGTGATACAGCAGTCATTTTAACAGCAGGATACTTTGATTCATTGTTCACATTCACTGTCCACACAATAAACACTTCAGGATTTGAGTCTGGGCTATTGAAGAGTGGTGGTTTGGTTTTTTGTTTTTTTTGTTCAAACTAATTCTTACCATTGTACCAGTGGTATTCTGAGCCAGATACTTGATCAGAAAGGTCTGATCCTTGGGAGACTGTTCAGACTTCCACCTGAGATCTCCATGCAAATTTCATGTTCTGTTCTGCCTGAGCATGAAAATACAAATGGGAAAAAAAACTTGCTAAGAGAACAGCACTAGTCATGGTAAGGGATGATGGGGGATTTTTTTGGTTGTTTTGTGTTTTTTTTTGGTTTTTTTAATGATACTGTATCAAATGGACAAGAAAAAGTTTTAAGAAAGGAGAATGACTAACAAAGATTTTGCTTTGGCAGTTGAGAATCATGATTGTGTTTTGAAGCTGGTAACCAACACAGTCAGGGAGGAAGAGTGCTCATTGTTACACCAGTGACAACAAGTCAGTACATGAAGAGTTAACAACACATTTAGAAAATTAGGGAAATGGGACCTTAAGGAAGCACTCTATAAGGCATAACATGCAAAGCCATTTTTGCTAATCAAAGAGGCATTGCAAATTTGGCTGACATTTGCTTTAATGAAAGACTTTCATTTTTGTCCAGCTCCTCCACAGAGTTCAAAGATGTGTAGCTGAACTCTAAACTGTCTAGTATTTTGTGTTCAAGGTCTGAACTTTTTTGTCAACAAAGAAATCAAGGGATTATGCATTCCCATTTTTCAAACTCTGTTCAGCCAGCGTAGGTGAGCCCTTGCTTACAGTTGCAGACTTATAGACCCTATATTAGTTCACAAGGATGAAAAGCAAATTAATTTTGCTATAGGATTACAACACCCAGTTTAGCATTCTTTGTACAAACTCACTGAACTAGACCAGTAACTTCCTTTATACATTCACATTCCCATTTCCTCAATATACAAGCACTCCTCTCTATTTTGGAGGAACCTGTTTATCGTCATATAAGTAGAAATTTACACATACACATGTACAATATTCTAGAAACAGGCAGTCTCTTGCTCTCCTTTTACAGTCAAAGATAAATTGCATATTGGATTATAACTTTAACATTGATATATCCATTGAAGTTTTTCTCTGCCAGGGTCCTTAAAATGTTTAGTTAGTCTAAGTTACATCAGAATTCCATCACAAAGGGGAGAAAATAAGAAATACTTACTATCAGAGGTAATGGTTTTTGAAATTGTCATAATTTTTATTACAATTTATTTTTGTGGAGTCACTTCTGGAATAAAGGCAATAGTGTTGTCTTAGTGTTGTCTTCTCCAATCTGAGATTTGAGGGGAAGTAGGTCTTACCATGGCAAAAAAGGCAGAGCATTCCTGAGATCAGTTTATCTGCCATTAAAAAAAAAATTAAAAAAAAACCCCAAAAAAAACCACGCTGAATTTATGGATTGAACCCTTAACAAGAGCTGATGTGCTGAGATATTCCCTGCCTTGCCTCATAGGCAAATTCCAATAGTACCCAACAGCATCCCAAACCAGAGCTGGTTAAAGAGAGGATAAGTATGTCAGAACAAATTAATTCTTATATTTTATTCTGGAAAAAACCCTTTATTTTCATTTTTTGAGAAGGGATTGAGCAGGGGAAAGAAACTGTTTTGATTAAAAAAGCCCCTTGTTCCACCAGTTATACTGATTTGGTAGCTGAAACATGAAAGCAAAATGCTTTTTATCCACTGATAACAGAAAAAATACTTCATTTTCATTTGATTTTTTTTTACTAAAAGGATGAACATTTTTAAATTCTTTTAGTGAAATTTCAAGTTAATTGCAAAATAGTTTTTCACTGGGGAAAATATCTTGATAGAATGTTGCCAATTTAGCCTGATGTAAATGAGAATTAAATCCTTCCATGTTTCTAGAGAATGACAATAATGTAAATGAAATTATAATCTACCAGGGAAAAGCAAGTTCAGTTTCTGGGAGATAAGAGCCTCAGTAGCTGTTCAGCTGAAAACCCTTAACAATCCTCCAAAGGCTCAGTCTGAGTTCCATCCAATGTTTTAGCTGCTTACAAGATACAGATTTTAATTCAGAGGATGGAGCTGTCTTGACCAAAACTTCCGTGGTGTTGTGTTTTCAAGTTGTTATCCACTCCAGGAAATGCTAACACAGGCAGACTGTGAATGGCTGACACCCTTTTAATATTTTGATGCTGTTCCATGAACTTAAACTGAGCTGAGCTATTTTTTTATTATTATTATCTATTAACAATAAACAGCAACTTGATTAATTAACCCATGTGTTTCATGGACTGTCAATATTGAAAAAAGGTGAGTTTTGGTCAGTATTTTGCACATAATTCTTACTAACACTTGACCTGTAAAGTTTCTCTACATCTTTGATAGTGATTTTGAAGAATGCGCAGCTATGTTTGAACTCTATTACCAGGAATGAATGCAAAATAAAAATGCTCTTAACCTAAGAACAGAAACAATGCCCTATTTACACAAGATGCTTATAAAAATAATATTGATTATGTAAACAAGGCTGACATTATTGATTCCAATAATTTGTTGCTATTTAGGGACATTTCTGCTGAAAACTCTTTGCACTCAGTTTGTGTTTGCAAATGCTTTAAAAAGCTGAACTAAAACTGAATAATGAACTCTATGGGTATTTCACCAACTAACCAGACTTCTGACTTGCTATCTGAGAGAGACAGAAAACAATTTTAGGAAACACCTTCCTGATAAAATTGCAATTTCATCATTCTCAAAATGCTCAATCTATTTCTTTTGAGCAAATGTACCATGAAAAAAGCAAAACCAAAATTGATTTATTCTTTAACTGGTTTCATTTACTATCCTACTCAAATGCATTGAATATTATGCTATACATAAAAGAGATTTTAATATAACATAAAGTCCAAACAAAATATCTAGAATTATAACTGGAATCTCAAGAATTTTTATAATTTGAAATAGAGTGATTTTTATTTTGCTAGACTGATATTATTGAGATTAGACTACCATAACACTAGATAGATTGCCAAAACAGATTGCTTCAACCAGCATGTACTAAAGATTTCTGGATTTTTTATTTAATGAGAAATACCAGAATTTCAGCTTTCCCCTGAATTCAAAGGAGAAAAAAAAGAAATTATTACTCAAAAATTTCAATGGCGCTGTGTAATAATAGAAATTAAAAACTATGAAAATAGACATTGGGAAATCTTGGTCTATGAGGTTGCATGAAGACTAGTATTTCTTATTATATTAACAAATCTGTATGCATGCACATGTTAAATAAAACCAAGGATTTTGGCCTGACAGTTAAAATATTTGGGGTTTACTGTCTGTATTGTCTTAACTGGCAGAGTATATTTATCACTTTTATGAGGGCACATAATTTATACCTACTCTTCACTTGACCTGAGCCACTAAAGCAAATGGATTACCATCAGTTCAAGTCAGTTTATACAAAGACCCTTTTCACTGCTCCAGCACAATAACCTAACAAAGGCTCCACATAAAAGACTTTGTAGTGTATTTTTAGGATACTTTGTATAATTTTGATCTACTTCAGTATACTTTGCATACGTTCTCTGTGTTGATATTATTTGAGTTTTAAGTACAATGGACTTTGTATAAAACTACAGAGGAATGAAATAGGGAATTAAAGCAAAAAAAAAGAAGAATCCCTTCAATGCTTTCATTTGTGGTCAGTCACCACTGTACTCCCTCTCATTTCTTTTGAGATTTGTAGCCAAGCCGAGATCTACAGCCATCTGTTTTTAATCTCTATTCAGGATGATAGTCTGTGGATCAATGAACTCTAGCAATGGTCTATAGAGAAACTGCAAATCTTTTTGGGATAATTTCCAGAGGATAATAATATTCACAAGAGACTTCTTTTGCCTTCCTTATCTCCAACTACAGTTTTTCATAAAAGAATGGTATCATAGCTGCCTGTTCTAACAATTGCTTCTATCATGACGCATTATTGCCAGCAAGCTAAACAATTGAAGTCATAAATCTTTGAGCTTTTACCTCTGCTACCACTGCCCAAAGGAGATTTTGTAAGACACAAGTGAGCTAAAGAGAGTCAAGTGACTAAATGCAAGAGGGTGAAATGGGACAGAAAAGCTTTCCTTCTAATATATTGCTTGGATTTTCTTGCAAGAAAACATAGCATGAAATTCTTCACAAGTGTGAAATTAAACATGGTGCACTTGCTTCAGTTGATGCCCATCAGACACCAACCATACTGACAAACAAATAATTCTACTAACTACACTACACTGAGAAACACATAGAAGCAGAAAATAACAACTACTAGTTCCTCACCTGGCGCCCATTGACTTGGCATCTGCTGAGGATAAAATGCACAAATGCATGTGCTAAGAAGTGCCAACCTCGCTGACTGTTGCACGGTTCAGTGCTGAGCACTCCCCTACACTGACTTGTGTGCACGACCTGCAGCCACATCCTGCCAAAGCCAGAAAACATGTGGCTTTGTAAAACCCTGACAGGGTCTGCACTGCTGCTGCTTCTCCCCTCTTCATACTGAGGAAAAAATGCAGAGAGTATCTGGGACTGAAGGAGGTACAGGTTCCCCCATCCCAAACTGAATTAACTACTGGACTGGTGGACAGCACCAGTCACTGGTGGACAGAGCTGGCTGAAATCACCTGACTCTAAAGGGCCATTACCATGTATGCAGGTCCATTCCTTGCAGAGGGGCATGAGGGCATGACAAATCAGTCTATCAAACTGCTCCAAAGAAAAAATAAATAAGCAGTAGTCCTTAACCCTTAGCTCTCCCAAGTGTACTTTGTTATTTCTTTCAGAAATCTGTCCAAAATGAAATCGGCATAAACTGAAGAAATTCTTTCTGATCTGAGATTCACGCCTCTTATCTGAATTACATCACTGCACTTAAAAATCACATCCATGTTGATGTCAATATCCATCTTATCAAATTATTGTTCTGTATGTCATGCAAGTTGCAGCACTCTTATCTCTCTTGAGAAAAAACTAAGCTATTTTTTCAGACCCATGCAACATGTTTTTAGGATGTTGAGATTCTACATTTTAAATATGAACAGCTGAATTCTCCCCTTAGATACATAAATGCAATTCCCACTGAAATCAATTAAAGCTGTCTTGAAATCTCACAGAGTGCCCTTAACTTTATATCCATTTATATCTTGAAAGTAATTGGACATATATCATGTGAATTGTGTAATGGAAAGATGAATCACCCCCAGTTCACTATCTGGAAGGAGAGTCTGGATACTTGATACACAGCTTTTCACTTCCTGTAAATTTTCAGACCCACAGCTTCTCTCTACACCTCCATTTGTATAAAATATTTCAATTCCATGGTGCTAATCCTCTTTTTTTGTGAGATTTACTTCGATTTCCTGCCAAGAAAGGAAGAACTATGGGGGGGGGGGGGAAATTAATTTTNATTGAGTCTACTCTCATATAAAATATTTCTACTCTACAATATTATGGAGAACATTTTAAAACCAAACAGACTTTATAAGAAAACAGCAAGGCTATGGTATTAACCTGAGAAGTATTTACAAGGAAAATGACTATAGTGATGGAAATTCCAGTTGTTCCAGACTAGTACTTACCCCATCCAAGTCAATAGATTTTTTTGCCACTGATTTTTATGCTGAACAGAGTTTCACTCTGCTCAAGGGCTGGGACTTCTCTCTTGCCAGTGGAATCTTTAGAACATGTGAGAAAAAAAATGAAACGGAATTTTCTTGAAAATATTATTTCAAGAGGCCATAGAAACATTGATAAGCACGTTGCTTATTCTAGAATGACTTCTTAATTCCAAACCATCTCTAGTTTCCATTGAAAATAAATATAGCATTATACAAAGTACTCCATACTAATTGCAAAATATTTTTTCTGAAGCAATTTCTGAGGTATTAGTTTCATTGTTTAAATATAAGCATTTTCTTGGTTTCAACAGCTTTAATTCTGATTGAAATAAAGTTAGGCTAGGGTGGAAAATCCACTTTTAAAGACATATCTGGCTGGAAGATACAGGTACAGGTCAGAAGTTACCAGACGCCCTTTTAGGTAACCTGTGTGAAGCATCATTCTTGGGAATGGGAGTGTAAGGATAACTGGGAGAAAGCATCTGGAGCCAAGGACCAGGGGAAGCAGCTTTTCTGTCTTCCTTCCATTTCTACCACAGACCTAGTGAGCTTCAGCTTTACATATGAAATTGCCTTCCTGCCCATACTTTTAATAGAAGAGCCATAAACTGTTAATTAAGAGGTAATCTGAAAGAAACAGCGTATTTTCGTAGAGTAATAGTCTCTTGCTGGCGGCAGACAAGGCATTTACTGAAATGAGATTTATCTTCAAAGCAGAAGATATCGATCATATGCTATTACAATCACAGCACTATTTCTTTTACCAGGTGATGGACGGTGAAGCAATGATCTTGAGTGATGGATGTCAGCACACAGGAGAGACAGTGGTTTAATGCATTTTTTCAACAGCAGACCTCTGAACAGTTCAAGTCATAATTGCCCCTTCTGGGGGCCAGAAAACTAGGACAATTTTGAAATGAGAAAATAATAGATATTTCTTCCATAGAACAAATTTTCCATTTGAAATACCATGATTAGTCTATTTCTTAATCAATGGGATTATAAGTACTCAATTACAGTAATTTTCAGTTATTTCAATTTTTTTTCCTGGAAATAAAACTATTTCACTAATAAAGTATAATAGAGAATAAAGAATAGGGGTTTTTTTACATTCAGCCACAGAGTTTCACCCAAGATCCATGAAGTGTTTCTATGAACACAAGAGTATTCCTGCTGCAACCACCTGCTTGTGTATTTTTGGGTGTTGACTTCATCTGTCCACAAATTACCTGCTGGGACTTCCAGTTCCTCTCTCCTGCAGCTACGAGAATCACAATTATCTCTTAAGATCAGTGATGAATTCTGTGTATCTTAGGAGGTGGGGGATCTCCCTTCTCATCTCTTCTTGGGGTACAGCCCTCCCTAATCCTACTTGGTGATCCATTTGCTCTTTAAAAGCAGCCACAGTTCATTCATACTTTCTCAACATATAAAAAAAAGTATGTGAAAATGCAACTCTTTAAAGAGGGGTGAGAAAACTCAGGTTTCTTTTATGTTGGACATTTTGTGCTGAAAGCTGTAGGCAGGATATCTTAATAAAAAGGATAAGAACACTCTAGCTATGGCTTCCTCACCCTTTTTCTTTTTTTTTTTTTTCATTTCATTTTATGTCTTGCTCCTGAGAACTTGTTATATCTCACAAATCATGGGATCTGCTCTAAATATTGTGGTTTATTAGCTTTCCAAAGTTCTGGGCCTTTCTGCCCTAATGATGATACAATAATACTGGGTAAAACTGATTAAGCATTTTTCTTTATTTCTACTTGTTTAATTAATTTACTGAGGATTTAGAAGCTGTAGAAAAATATTCTTTTTCCTATGGCCTGTTAGATATTATGGTTAATTGGGAGCCTTACAAAAGACATGAGAAATTACACTCATCTCTAATTTCACAAGTTTATATGGCTGGCTTCAANAACAAACAAAAACCCAAAAAAACCAAAACAAAAAAAAAACACCCCAAAACCAAAAAACCCAAACCAGACATAGAAATGAACACAGCATTTTTAAGTTTGGAAAAAACACTTTGCAAAATAGGGTGCATGACAGGTCTGGCACTGTCGGCCCAATGTAGACTTGTGCTGCAGTTACCCAAAAAATAGTGCTGCTAAACTCAGGGCTTATATTCCCTTAAGAGGTGATGAAAAAGGACAAGGGGCTTTGAAGAGCTCCAGAGGCAGGTCTTTTCTGGCAAATTGAGGCATCTAAATGACCTGCTCTCTGGGGGCCTGAAGGGGAATCTGGGGTTTACTACAAATCATACATGATACAAGACAGATTCCACAGTTTAGGTTCCCCTTTGCCCAAATAGTGCATCCTCTTGCTCCTGCTGTAAGGAGGGGAGGACAAGGGCAGGGACTTTTGGCTTTCACTAGGCATTTTCTTGGCTCACATCTTACTCTCTGGTTCTACTCTGGTATCAACCCCAGCTGGCATGCGCTTGTGTTGGTATCTTTGCTACCGTGGGGTACAGGGATGGATCGAACTTTGGGCATGAAATGAGGAGCTGGGACACAGATGAGAATGAAAACGGAACTTTCCTTCTATTTTTACACCTGTCTTTGCCACCTTGCTGGGTAGAATTGGCCACGTCGGTGTTTCGGGCCCCTATGGAGCGGCTTAAGAGGGCTTTCCCCTTGCCTGGCTCCGCGGGCTATCTCTCAGCAGCAGCACAGACGCTGCTCCTGCCCTGAGGCTCGGGCAGGGGCCCAGCCCCGGAATGCAGCGGTCACCAGCCGTGTCCGGCTCCTGCCACGCTCAGGGCGCTGTGCCAGGGAGCCGGGACGGGCCCGCTCGGCTCCCCCGGGGCGGCCCTGGCCCGGCTGCCCGGCCTCGGCCCGGCGAGCCCCGTGTGGGCACGGGCCCTTCTGGCGCCGCCGGGAGCCGCCCCCGCTCCGCGCCCGGCCCCGCGCTGCGGGCCCGCTTGGCCCTTCGTTTGAAAATAAAACTGTCATCAAAACCATTCGCGTGAGTCAGCTATTAAACCACTTAATTCCCAAATCCATACCATGGGTGATTTAGAAAGGACAATTAAAAAGCCAAGGAACGCTCTCTATGGATTTTATTGCGAGCTTCATCAGCCCGGAGCAGTCCCTGCCATCCGCTGCACTAAAAAAAGCCTCGATACACAAATTGCAGTGGCGTTTCATAGGTGCCTGCTTGGCTTCCCCTCCTCTGCCCCAGACTGTCAAAAAATGTTTTCTTGGATATAAATCACTATGTTATGTTATGTTATGTTATGTTAATTTTTTATTTTATTTTAGTTCATTTTATTCTATTTTATTTTGCTCTGACTGTAGATTTAGGGCTGGATTGAAAATAATCAGAAAGAGAATGGCAATGAGACAATTACCTAGTGTGAGATCAGCCCTGACTTGCTGCAAGCTTAACCACCCTTCTCCTGGGCAAAGTAAAGGAGCAGCAGGGCTTGGGAATGAGCCAGCTCCATCACAGCTCTGTTACTATGCCAGCAACCCTCCTCAGGGCTGGAACCAAGGGTTCAGTCTCACCTTGCCTGTCAAAGCCAAAGAAGATAGGACTTGCAATTAAGTGGACACAATTCCGCTTTAGTATCTATTAATTCTGGAGTAACAAAGCTAAGAGTAGAGTGGCTAAAACAAGAGTCACCACAGGATTAACATGAAATTAAATTTTTGTTTTCATGTTGTCCTCCTGGCTGCTCAAAAACAAGCTAATACCATGTTAATGTTCCTTTTAATAATAGACACTGCATGAAACTTGCCTGTTCACATCCTGCAGTATTTGAATAAGAACCTGGCCCAGATCGTATGTTCTTCTTCTCCATCTGTGCTAGTGGGTCAAACTGCTCTGTGAAAAGAGCTCTCCAATAGCTCCTGGTTTTCAGCTAAACTAGGAAGGATCTGAAGTGCCAGAGATTTGGATTGAATTCAGCTTTCCTTTTGATTCAAAAAAATCCAGACAAACTCACAACTGAAAACCTTCCTGTCTTTCTCAGGTTAAAAAGGAGGGTGAGCTGGAGTAATAGATGAGAAGACCTTTGCTCTCTCTGCTGGAGCAGAGCAGGGCATGGTGCAAGAGCAGCAGGAGCAGAAATGCCTGCAGTGAAGCTTAGCAGACAGATGTTCCCCCAAAAAGGGGATCTAGTCCACAAAAGAGGTCTCTGACTGCATTGTGTCCAGTGTGTGAGCCTTTGTGAAAGCACTTTCTCTCTTGTTCTTCACCCCAGACAATTCATGATGCTCTCTGGATAGCATTAATGGAGTTGTGTTTCCTTGCATTTTCCACAACTGCCTGTTTTTCCACTTGTCTCCCCTTTTCCGTTTCCTGTTGGCACTGCATGCTACACTCCTAACCTCTTACACACATGCACTGGCTTTTTTCACTTACTGGGGGAGGTGCAGCACAAATGAGATCCATGTAGTGAGAGTTCAATTGCTACACGTCGGAGCACGGCATATGCTAGCCAGTTTTCTCACCCACACCCCTCTCCGTGGGATTTCTCAGCACATTTGCTTCCCAGCTCCTGCACTCAACATGTGCTGCGAAGTGTAGTGGAATATCCGGGTCTGAGGCCCTGCAGTGTACAGGAGGACTCTTCCTGACTTGTATTAATATTGCTGCCAGTGAAATCTGTGGCATTTTGATTGCTTTGGAGTTCCAGTGCTGAAGCATTTTTCTTTCTGCCTACCCATATGACTCTCCTTTCAGCTTTTTGTCTTCACATGAAAGAGAGGGCAAAAAAAAAAAAATCCTTTGATGTTTTTTGAGAATATTGCAAGATATTCTCATGAAAACACCATTTCATTTGCTCAGGCTCTTGTTCATACAGACTTTCATGACTTCCAGGATTGACTATTTTAATTTGTTCCTGGTGGTGTTCCAGATTGTTTGCTAAACTGGCTGCAGATGGTTTTGAATGTTGCTGCTGCCAGAATTGTTACTAGGACTTGATCTGCAGATCATATTTCTCCAGTCTCACGTTCCCTCTACCCTGGTGCCTGTTAAGCAGCATATGGCTTTAAAATTCTTTCCTGACTTTTAAAGCTTGCACTGGCCCTGATTCTTTTTTACCTTCCTGGCCTTATAATGTTTTAGACTTTGGCTTAGGCTCATGGCTTATCTGATGTAATGGCCAGTGACAGTTCAGAGCCAGCATCCAAAAACCAGGGTCGAGTATTGCTTTGGATTTTGTTCCTTGTCATACTTTTCTTTCAGTGAAGGGAAGGAAGTGAGTAGACTTTTTGCTTCTATTACCTAATATTCTAATGATTATTCCAAGCTTTACATTAAGCTTTTCTATGTAGATTTACGCACAGATGCAGACACACATGAAGTCAATATATAAACAGTATGCTTCTCCTTTAAAATTCAAAAGTGCAAACAAAAGAAGTTTGATTCCCAGCTGATGTACAAGAGAACTGGTCTAATAAATTCTGGACAGCCACTTCCTGATGATGCTAGTTAAAGAGGTCCTTGTATGGGAATGGCATGGAAAAATTTGGAAACATCACCTCTTATTTGCCTGCCCTTCAAATGCTTTGACTACTGAAAGCTAAGGAGTGTCACTCTTAGCTGTCTATCAGCTTTGTGTTGCCTCAGCTGAAAAGGAGGTATGCAAGAACACTGCCTTGCATGTGTATATTTCATCACACAATGTTTGCTTCTCCCCCCTAACTAGTGAGACCCCGCTGCTGGTTTTGATCCCTGCCAGATGCAGAACAAAAGGACAATAGAGGGGGACTGGGTTGTTTTCATCTGTTACTGAACGGGCTCATAGAATTTTTATTAATGGTCGTACAGCACAAATACACAATGGGAGAAATTTTGTATTTACGTAAATCTATGGGAATTTTCTTGGTGGCTTTATTAAAGCCCAGGCTTTAAGGAACAAGATTTGGAAACACAGTTGGCTTGTACTGCAAGGTTGGCAAGTGCGTGGAAAGAGTTCTTGCTGTCAGTAACTTAAGTGAGGATTGCTCTGGGGGTCACTGAGGTGCAATCAGGGGTTGCCATAGGTTTAGACCCCCTTCCAGAAAGCCACTCTTCAAACCCAACTGCTGGTATTTATTCTTCAAAGGTTAGTTCATGGAGAGTTCCTGTCCTCTTGCTATCTTTGAGCCCCTCTGGACACTGAGATGTTTGTCTTCATCTGGGAAGAATTCACAGTGCTCCCTTCTGCTCCCACCTCAATCTGCAAGACCACACCAGGACCCCAGTGTATCTCACTCCTTTACCTTCACTGTCTGCAGTGCAGTTATTTCTGAGAAGATATGTACAAGTTTATTTGGCCTGACTAGTTCTGAGTTCACAGATTTCTTTTTCTTCTTAGTCCGTCTCTTGGTGAGGTCCTATATATTTTGTACTTATTCCTTTTTATTCTTTCAACAAAGTAGAAAGTAGAACACAGGTTCTACTTTATGGAAAACCATTCCAGACTTTTTTGCTTTTTTCACTTCTTCCAGAATTGACCATAGCTGCAGATTACATAAATTGCTAGAAATGAAAATTATTTTTTAAAAAAGGGGGGGG
>VZDJ01000346.1:5630914-5739304 GCA_008694505.1 Cyanoderma ruficeps
GTTGTTCTGCCAAAAAAAAAAAAAGGAACAGGGAGGAAAGGGAAGAAAGTATGGACATATCAGCACTTCTTCATAAAAATCCTTTTCTCAAGAGAGTTGTATATTTTATGAAAGAAAAAGTCAAAGTTTAGATTACTTCTTGGATCATAGAATATATTAAATTTATTCCTGTGTGGTAAATTCATCAAGGGAGAACTGTAGTACTCTATAAAAAGGTAAGAGTGCTCTAGTAAGGTTAGAAAGTATTGGAAAGCAACTGTACTATAAGGCAGGGAACACAAGACAAAGGCCGTGGAAACTCCTTAAAGTTCATGACAATTTACTGCCATGATATTGAGGCCAGATGACTTATGAAGTCTTCTGGTATACAACCAGGTCAGTGATAAGTAGAAATTAGGAGTTACTTTTCTCCTGTGTGTGCATTTTAAGACTAGCATGAGAACATGACACATGGGACTGCAGTCAGCTTTTTAAACAAGATGTTGAGCAACTAGGAAAAATGAGTTCTGGAAAATTAGGAAAAAGAGTAAAAAAAATTATCTGAGAGCTAGAGAAGTTAGTTTCCCTTCACAGACTGGAAGCACAGTGTGTTTATTGAAATGAAAAGGTGGATGTTGAAGTAATCTCTAATCAAACAGATATGGCCACAGCAAGAGTTATGGCTGAAAGCTCTGGCCAGATGAAGTCAGAAGAAAATATGGAACAGGCCCCGAGCAGCAATGGCAAGAAACTACTGCAGCACAATACCAAAAAAAACCCAGTGATACTGCCTAAACCAGTCTGAAAGCTTTTTTGGGAGATTTGTGTTCACACAAGTTTTACCTTAGTCACGCATATTACTGAGCTCACTAACTGAGTGGACACTGGATAAAATGCTGTGCTCTGGGATGTTGAGGAGAAGAGATTGAAAGAGATCTTGGCTCATCCTTACCTTAAACTTTAGCCAGCTGGGAGGTGACTTTCTGGATCAGGCCAGGTTTCTGTTACATCTTGCTTCACACAGAAAAGCAGAACAGCAACCCCAAGACATTATTTGTCTTTGTATTTTAAGGGGGAAAACAAGGAATATCAATATTTTTTACAGAACTAGTTAAAATGCATTACAGATGATGCTTTCAATTCCTTTGACTGAAGTTAAATTTCTTAACAATTCCAAATAGTTTAATTTTCATTATTTACTTGAGCATTTTGAGCTTAGGACTCAGAGGGACTTTGATTCCTCACGGGAACTGTAGTTCAAATGCAGCATCTCCACTTTTCCTCTGTGGTTTGGGGTCCTGGTCTGATGTTTCAGCTTCAGGAATGTCTGTGACGTAACTCAGCCAAGGAAGCTTTTGGAAAAAAGAACTAGAGCATGTATTATCTGAACTAAACTGCCATGAGACATTTCTTTGACTTTTGTGACCATGAGGTAAGGTCTGACTGACCTGGTCTGAAGTGTTTTAACCAGCCAAAATGTTTTTCTTGGAGTCAGTGTTGCCCAGTGAAGATTCAGAAACTTCAAGGAATATTATTGCTTCCTTGCAGTAAAGTTCAGTTTTGCAGAATATGCATTTTATATGAGAAAGCATTTGTGGAAATTTCCTGACTAGTTTTATTTAAGAACTAGAGAACCAGCTCTTAATTGAAAGGGGGAGAGTGCCAAACATTAACACCCCCAGGGACAACAAAACTGATTAAATATGTGTCTAATGTTCTGGTTTTAATCCAAAGGAAACTGCTTCGATGGCATACATGTTGTTTTAAGTTTTTTTCATTTTCCTGAAAAAGTATCGAAGTGAAACAGCATGTTCTTTATGCTGAGGTCCCATTCCCTCAGGTTACTCTCATCGTGCTCACAGCACATAAGTGCTGCTCTTTCCCCTGAACAAGCAGATGTGCCAGCAGCATGAGGGCTGGAAACAACAGGGAGGGAAAAACAGTGCAGTGGTCCTTGGGTGCGCCTGACAAACTGCTGGGTCATGAGCTGCAGGGATTGGAGACCCGAGCTGTCTTAAAATTGTTCTACATTGATGCGTCCCTTCCTGAAGTTACAGCTCTTATGAAAAGCCCCATTTGATGATTAGAATGAATGGTGGCACACTAAAAATGACACAGTTTTCATCTCTTTTCAAAATCACACATTCACAGATTGGCTGAAGTTGGCAGAACCTCTGGAGGTCATCTGGTTCAGTTCATTCCACTCAAGCAGAGCCACCCAGAGCCAGTTGCCCAGAACTGTGTCTAGATAGCTTTTGAATGTCTCCGAAGAGGGAGACTTCACAGTCTCTCTGGACAACCTGTATTAGTGCTTGGTCATCCTGATAGTAAAAGAGTGCTGCCATTCAGAGAGAATCTCCTGTGCTTCACTTTGTGCCTTCTGGTCCTGTCACTGAGCACTGCTGGAAAGATCCTATAGCCATTGATAAGGTCCCCCTTGAGCCTTCTCTTCTGGGTAAACTGTCCCAGCTCTCTCAGCCTTTCCTCATAGGAGAAATGCTCCAGATGCTTAATCTTCATAGCCCTTTGTTGCACTGTCTCCAGTGTGTCCATGTCTCTGTCATACTGAGGAGCCTAGAACTGGGCCCAGCACTCCAGGTGTTGCTTCACCACTGTCAAATAGAGAGGCCGGATCACCTCCCTTGGCCTGTTGGTAATGGTTTGCCTAATGCAGCCCAGGCTATCATGTGTCATTTTAGCCACAAGGGCACATTATTGCCTCATGTCCAACTTGCCGTCCAGCGGGCCCCCAGGTCCCTTTCACAACACTGATTTCTAGCAGGGTTGCTCCCAGAATGCAGTAGTGAATGGAGTTGTTCCTTCCCAGGTACAGCACTTTGAACCTACCCTTGCTGAACTGTGTGAGGACTTCCTTATAAAATTAGGTGCTACCTAATAATAATCTTTGCTATTCGGCCACAAATTACATTAAAATAGAGTGTATAATTAAAATAAAATCATTCTGATCTTTTGTCAACACTTACTGTTTATGTATTCACCAGCAGCCCTATCAGAGTCATTAAAGTATCCTACCTCCTGCCATACCAGATCCACCCACTCTAGAAAATATCCATGTTATTGATCAATATCCTTTAGCAATGATGAAAATCTAACGAGGTGGAGCTATTGAGGCTACCCTTGACTCTGAAATAACATTACCAAACCTTCCAAATCTCTGCTGCCAAGAGAAGAAAGAAAACATCTTGATTTTTATCCCTTGACTTACTACCATTGCTGCACATGCTGAGAGCACAATGTTCCATCTCTGAGAGGAAACTCAGATGTCTGTAGTACAGACCTTTAACTTACATACTGTGATCAGATGGTCTATTGCAATACAGCCAGGTGACTTAAGAAGATATAGATCACAGTCAAGGTTGCCTCGGTAGCTCTAGCTTTTCAATGCTTTTAAGTTTGTAGAATGAGTTGTAGCAATTTTATTGTAATATTGTCTGTTTTAGTGCTTACTAAGCTGCATCAAACTGCATTATTTTTCTTGAAAAACATTGCATATTTATATGTATGTGCACATACTTTTTTTAAAATTAAATTTGTAACATGAGCAGCTAATATAAATCTAGGTGCAGTGCCACACACTTTATGGTACTTACTTCCTGGAAAGGCTGATGAATAATTGTAATTCTGGCAAATATTTGCTTAGGAGACTCTGAGGCTGAAAGATGTCTTTATAATCTGATGTTAAATACCATTTAAGGAAAAAAAGTCTCATCCAAAAGTCATGTGCAAATGTGGGCAAAGGTTAAATCAAATCTGAACCTCTTTTACAGGAGAGAAATCCAGAACAGAGGTCACATTAAACCACAATCCAATTCTGTAGACAACATCCTGAGAAAAGGCAGAAATTCAGAGAAAAACTCATCCATCCATAAAAAGCAGGTTCTTCTCATCAGAGAACACAAAACCAAAGGAAAAGACCAACAAAGCATTAGTTTACTTTGACCACTAATTTGTGGATGGCTAATTGGAGGTGGCTGTGTAACAGCAAGCAGCAAATGCTTAGTGTTTATATCCAGTAATCCAGTGAAATGGTCAAAGACAGGCCAAATCATTTACAGGAGGCTTTCAGCATGGCAAAGGGTTTCAGAGTGGCTTTGCCAGTACACAGCTAAATTCTGCTGGAGATGTTGCATTTAACTGAATCTTCGTGACTGGTCCTGGGCGCTGGATGCAGGAGTAGAACCATGTCTGCCTGTGTAAAAGTATTAGGTTTCTGGCTGCTGCTAGCTCTCAGATGATTAGGAACATGGAGCTGGAAACCCCTTTTGGGAATGCCAAATACAGTCTCTAGAAAATAAATGCATTAAATATTTCCTTTCAGATAGGCACCATTAAAATATGATATAGAGCTAATAAATTTTGAAGTAACAGTAAATTAAAATTGGGAAAGGTGGGAAACCTTTTGAATAGCAACATTACAAAACAGATATAAGAGTTCAGTGTGTACAGGTAGGAGTTCATCTCTGATCTGCAATGCCAAAGACATGCCTGAGGGAGGAAGCAGAAGAATAGTGGTGATTGGCACTTGTTTCCAGATCTGCTCCTGGATTAGATTAGGACTGCTGTATTTGTGACAAAGGTTTCCTGGCCAGAAGTATGTGTGCATGAACCACCCAGGTGGCCTACATATGAACTGGAAGTGCATCCCCAGCTCAGCATATCTGATGTGCTCTGCATGTGCTGTGCAGCTGTGCACACACAGTCAGTCAGATGGTTCCAGTACACACTGTGTTTTCCCTGTCATCTGTGCAGCCTATAAACTACTGGGGGAATCAGGCAAATGACTCATGTATACAGCGTAGGATTTCTGGTTGCTTTTGGACTTCCTACATCCTGAGATTCATTGTGGAGGTAAAAAGAGGACATGCCTGGGACAACCCAGACACCTGGGGAATGTTCTTTCTTATGTATGATTTACCCAAATAGTGATTTTTTTAGAAGTTGTAAAATACCTGTTGTGCATTTATGGACTAGGACACAGTATTGTATGAGCAAAACCAATACTTTTTTCACCCAGTGAAAGAAAGCAAGTGTTTAATACATGATTCCTGGACCAAGCTGAGAATGAAATCATATCAAAGCAAAAATGCACCATTCGAGCAATGCAACATAGCTCCCAGATGCATAAACCTTTGGAGTAAAATAAAACCACATGATCCCCATTCATAAAAGCAGCCTTTGGTGGCATTTGCTCTGCCTTTGGCTTGCAAACATTCAAGTGTGAAAGCTTTTGTTCATGAGGATATCTGCTGGGATGTGAATACTCCTACACATGCACTGCTGATATTAAAAAGTATATAGGTATACAAACCCCTGTGTAAATAGGCATCTCCTATAGTGATTCTCTTGAAAGCTTCTCTTCATTTTAGGAGTCAGGAAGCAGGTACTATATGGTTTTGATGAGCAAAGGCAAGCTTGGAAGAACAGAGCAGATAAGCAATTCATACAAACTGCTATTATACAGAAGTATTTGAAGAAATGCATGAAAATCAATTCTGTACTTTGGTAAAGCACTGTCTGGGAAAGGGAATATAAAGGAGATGATGCATTGCTTATAGTGATAGGTGTTTTCAGCTATTTGTAAGGTAAAATTTTATTGTTCACAAGGAGAGAGGCTTGAAAGATTTACAGAAAGGAAATTCACAATAAAAATGCAGTGAGTATTTTTGCCAATAGCAGAACCTTGTGCAGAATGTTTCTTTCCCTTGTCATTTCAATTCAAGACCGAAATGTTATTCGCTGACACACAAACTAACAATGACATTTTAAAGCTTGCACAGTGCACATGCATCCAGCTCCCCTAGGAAAAGTCAGGCAAACACCTGATGCCTGCTGGGAATTTCGCTGTGGGTGCCAGACAGCTGCTGCCCATCAGTGTTTCCAGGTGTGCTTATTCAGTTGGGAGGTCGCTCCAGCTGCAGACACAATCATAGCAGGGACTCAGGCAGGCTGGAGAGACAGAGGACATGCTCAGATTTTGCTGCTTGGGCTGCCATGGTTTTGCCCTGATTCTGAGCACCTGGCTTGTTTCAGGATGCAGATGTTTGCTCTGTTGCCCAAGAACCAGCACTTCATTCCCTTTATAATGAGCACTGTGACCTGGGGGAGTTATTAAATCTCTGGTTCAAAAGAGTCTAGTTTTTCTATTTTTTTGTTTCTCAGCTGACAGTCTAAAGTTCACAAACAGATTAGTGGAAGGAATATATAGAAATTAAAAACTTAATTTTCAAACTCCTCTGAGTCAAATCTAATTGACAATTTGAATTATAGCCTGTGCTGTTCTTTGTTTCATTTTCCTTTGGGGAAATCCCTGCTTAAGTTTTGCTTTGTCCTTTACTATAATTTTACAAGCTTATATTTAAAAATTATTCTGAAGCAACTTCTAGAGGCTGAAGCAATTTTAGGACTACTGCAGTGCTGGTTTGAGACCATGCAATATTCAAAATTGAAAAGATTATACCTTACTCAGGAGACTAGGTACATTTTTTAAGACCACCAATTTAATTAAAAAACGCAGGCTCTTATATTAGCAGCAAGCTTATGGATCACCATATGCCAGTCAAACATAATGAAATACATGCAAATGTTAGATGGTGTATTCTTTTGTCTCTGAAATTAGTAATTTCAGTGAACAATTTCTGTGCTGTATGTGGGGATTTACTTTTTTTCTTTATATTTAAAAAATACTGCCTATCTAAGTACATAGCTTTTGAATGTTAAGAAAGGTAAGAAATAGTGTATTGTCAACAATACTTTCTTTACAGCTTAAGGCTTGGCATTGTTGTTTTCCATCATGAATGTTTGCATCGTGCACAACATTGACATCCCATTGAAGTATCCTCTTTCCTATAAACACATTTCTGCCTTTGGAGGTTGTTTGCATTGAAGGGGGAAAAAAGTCATGAAATTGAAGCCCTGGAGAAAATCACTTATGCTCAAGACACACATTTCAGCCTTTCTGTCTGAACAGGTTTGTTTTCTATTCCAGCTTCATTCTTCATCAGTGTCACCCATCCACTCGGCCATTTGTGTTTGAGGAGTCGGGAAAGGAGAATGTTTGCTCTTTGTATTGCTGCCACAGTCCAGAGCCACAGCAGAAATTGGACAGCTGTAATGTAACAGCTCTAGTGACTGTCTCTGAGAATCTTATTAAAAGCAAACTAATTTTAAGTAAGGGCCAACCTCACAACTGATAAATGTGCAAATAAAGCAAAATATATTGGGAAGAAAAGCTTGAGTGTGAACCTGATGTGAAGACAAGTGCAGAAACAATCTTTCTGATTTATATATCTGATAAGAAAATAGAGTCTTAAGACAAGTTCTTCAGGATGTCACCAGTATATGACACTAAGTTTATACCAAAGGGAAGGAGTTCGGAAGTCCTTTTCTTCTAAAGAAAATTATTATGTTATTATTGCAAGGCCTTTGTAAAGTTCTGTTAGTATAATTTTTGGTATGTTATCTGAAAATGTTACAGCTCTGTCTAAAGATACTATTTATATCAGTACAGGATCATCAGGAGTTCCATAATGACCAAAATAATGTAGTGTGAAAGGGTCTCATGAGGAAATTACTTTTTAACTCAATATATCAGGTTTATTTTTTTTTTCTCTTCATGAATATGACCATGCTTTTCTTAGTTATTACATTTGCTTGTGCTCTCAGCTTACCCTGGACACATGTCATCATATTCTGAATAAAGTCTATTCCTTCAAATACATTCTGGTAACAGTGATAATAAAAGTATTTCCAAAGACCAAAAGGTGCTTATGAAAGAAAGGCTTAAATCCTAGGTCTGATGAGACTTTGTTTTTCAAAAGCCACTTTTCATACCTATTTTAAAATATTTTTAAGTTATTTTCTTTTATTATTATTGTCATTTAAAATAACTTTATTTTTATTAGCATGAAGCTAAAACGTCACGTTTATTAAATGTCTTCAATTTATTCATGCCTGTAATCCAACATACACAGAAAGATTATTGCCCAAGGAAAGTGTTATCTATCCCCTTCTTTTTTTTTAATATAGCCAAAATTTAGATTCTATTCTTGCTAAGTTATATAGAAAAAAAGAAAATACATCCAAGAAAGAGTAGTGATAAAATACATGTTTTTACTATAGTTGAACCACAGGATGTCACTGTTCCTCTTTCACAAGAAACAAACTTCAGCTGTGAAAGTAGACCAGATTCTTCTTAAAATTACAGAAATGCAGAAAAATTACATAAAAAGCACAGAAATTAAGTCAGACATTTCTTTTTGTATGTGTGAGTCAATCTAGGCAATGTGTTGCCTATGTAGAATAACAATTTAATATTCAATTCAGTCTCATCATGTACCAAGATTGATATATTTTTGGTGTATCCCTCCAGACAGAACTGACACATATCAATATGTCCCATATTGCATAAAGAGTCAGGCAGAGCTGAATAGAGTTCAGGCGAAAGTTAATGTAAGACATTAAAACTTCTTGTAGCCTTCCCTAGTTAGCACTGAATTTCTAAAATTTAGCACCCTTTGCAACCACAAAGCTGGATCTTGACAAACACATGCTGCTTCAAAAGGTTTAATATGATCCCTCCATAAGACCCTTGGTTGCCTTCATATAAAGAGTTCCCCATCCTAGATGTCCTACTAGGATGCTGAAAATTAGCTCAGAGAGGCTTTAAGATGTCAGTGTGCTTCAGGCAGTGTTTTTCATCTGAGGGTGTTGTGGAATAAAGTACTTTTCACGTGGTCATGGTGATACCTTTCTTCACACACTTCCATGTGTCTGTCTAAAGGTACTATATCTATCAGTACAGGATCATCAAAAGTTCCGTAATGAACAAAATAATGTAGTGTAATGTAAAAGGATCTAATGAAGAAATTAGCTTTTAAATCAATATATCAGGTTTACTGTATCCAAGTATTTTCTCATTGCAGTACATTGGGCCACTCCCTCACTCACTTCAAATCTCCCCCGGACATACCTTCTTCAAAACTCCAATAATATTGATCCACCAGTTCATATAAACCCAAATCCAGTTTTTTAAATTATCATTGGCTATGGATTCCACTTTTAGACGACTTGCATTTTCTTACAGAGTTATTTTGTTCTTTCTGAATTATTTCTCTATCCTGAGCAAACTAATTGCACACGATACATGATGAAGGAATTGGATTAGTGGCAGAGGTTTTAAGAAATATTCTGTGTGGAAGATAGCTGCTCCCTGGTTGTTCTGGAATGGCTTGTGTGAAGTGGAGGCATTCTGGCATATTTTACTCACCTTTTTGGTTTCTACACTCTTCTTCTCACAGCTTTGGTAAAATGGACTCTTCTATTTTCATTCCTTTTGTGGGGTGACATGGAAAATATATGGAAAACGTGTGGGAAGACTTTTCACAATCGCCAATTTCATCCCTGCAGCCCACTGAGATCTCGAACTGAATCACACCCCGTCTTCTACATGTCTGAAATAATTTCCATACTATTCTTTAAAATGGCAGCCAGGAGTCAGTGAGAGGTGGGTGCAGAGACATAAAACAGAAGAGAGTGCAGTACCTGCAGAAATCTTTTTTCAGAAATCAATGACTAGATCATCTGGCATCTCAGTCTGAAATCTTGATAGATTTTCCTATCACCGAGGAACTCCTAAAAATAATTATGCTTTTAGTTTTTTTTATAAACAACGAGGGTACTTTGCATGAATCTATCTTCATAGTTATTCTTCTAAAAAAACAGAGGAGGTAGCAGTTTGGGGTGAGGGATTGTGTGGTGGTTAGCAAGACATATGGTGTGCAGCATAAGGACCATACTGGATGCAACTCAAGGCAGTAGCAAAATTCCCACCCACATCACCAGATCCAAACCTGGCCCATAAACAATTTCTTTATTTGACAAACCGTAGTATAAATGAGTTTTTATTTTATAAATGGACTCTATAATTCCCCCTAAATAAGGGTTATTATGAATGTCACTGGGCTCTCCCATGCCAATGATATTTCATTGCCATAGAGGCTAATACACTTGAAATGTGGAGAAAATGTACGAAGATTAAGAAAGATTTGTAGGACCTAAACTAAATATGTGGGGACAAACATTTCCCAGAAATATTTCAATGTTTTGGGGAATATTTAGCTGAATAGCACAGAGGTAACCATAGGCTGAACAACAGGGTTACAGTATTTTGTCTATTGATGCCAGTTGGCTGGACGATGCATTTGTTCCTTGAGCTTCCTGTTTCCACAAACTGCAAGGAAAATTGTCTCCAAACAGTAAATGTGTGCTCCCATGGGTCAGCCCATGCTAGCCTTGCAGAGTAACTGGGTGTCTGACAGAAGTGTGGCAGATGCATCTTCAGTAGCCTCAGCAGGGCTAAAATATAAGTAGCAGTGTGGAAGACGTGGAAGCACAGATATCAGCACGGGCTACCAGCTAAACACTCCTCTTGTGTGACAAAGTGTAACCCAGGGTCCCCGCTGCAGTGTTCCTGGGGCTGGTGAAACACGGCATCTTTGCTGCAGTCATACCCTGTGGTGCAGTAATAAGTTGTTCTGTGACAGCACTTTCATTGGAGCTTTTCTCACACTGCTGGCAAAATATGCAAACACACTAACAGTCCTAATTCACAACAGACACAGTTATGGCAGCAATATTTTTTGCCTTTTCCAGACCATGCGTCAAATTCTACTTTGCTTTGAATGAAAGCATAATTTTCTCCAGAAAAAAAAGATAAGGGAGATCCCATTAGGTTGAAGATGAAACACTGTAGGGAGATGGAGTGGGTTACAAAATTCTCCAGTGTCTTTTTCTCAGCTGTATTTTTTTTTTAATTTCTCTTTCATTTTAAATGAATAAAAATAATTTGTAGGCCTTAAGACCCTCAGGGGTACTGAAGCCTGCAGCAAATTTAAGCATACTTACCACTTCCAAGTCAACTGGGCTTTCTCTTATTGCAGACTAGTTAGCGTTTCAGAGGGGAAAATTCAAGGGTATTTCTCACTGGAGATGAGCATGGAGGAAATGTTGTGTTTTTGAAATACTACATTTTTTTTTATATAGGGCAGTTCCCTTTAATACCTCCTCAATCCTCTGTTGTCCAGACAGTCACAGCTTCAGTCAATATGACCTGCACCATTCAAAATCTCTCCAAATCTGAGCAAATGGGCACTCTGAGGACTTTCAGATCCAATGAGTTCTGGTTTTGGTGATCTTAGGGAAGTGTGGAAAGCTGTTCTGGTTTGAAGGGACAATTACTATAGTTTTTTTTGATATATTGTGGCTGGACTAGAAGATCCCATTGAAGGTGTGTGCCCAGCTGTGCAGTGTGTCAGATGATACTGTATATGAAGTCTTGGTAAACGAGTAGTATCCAAAGCGCATACTTAGTGCTTTCAGTGTTGTTGGGGAAGCCGATTAAGAGGTTGGATGGAACATCATAAATTTGAGTCTAGACAACAGTGATGGCTGAAAAGAAACCGATTTCATGGGGTTTTAAGTGGCAGAAACTGGAGGGCCAAACCCCATTTTTTGGCACTGGAACATTGGTACCAACCCATGGAGGCCACTCGAGCTTGATTGCGGCCTCCTTGGGGAGTTCTGCCAGAACTTCAGAGACAGAAATTTGTTTGGTGCTGATGGCCTCTTGGCAATTCCCCGTGTCAGGCACATGGTATCCTCAGTACTTCTGGCACCTCCAAGATAAAGCAGCAAGTGAGGGGAGTAGACATAGCTGCCAAGTCCCATCATGACTCTACCTGAAAATTTCATAAATAATTTTTCCCAGCTCCTTTTTCTCCAATATCAAGAGTATGTTGGAACAGTAACTGATGTCTTAAAACAAACAAACCAACACAAAAAAANCACAAAAAAAAAAAAAAGAAGAAGAAGAAGAAGAAAAATTACCCTGCTTCCTGCTAAAATCTTTCTAATCACCTGAAAAGTGGCATTTCTATTGTGCTGAATGAGGTCAGTTCTCAACTGGGTACAAATAGCGAGAGAACAAAATAAACACCTTGGTTCCCTTCAAAACCTGTGATGAAGCCACATCAACACTTTTGCATATTTCTCTCCCCTCAGAAGTACACGGGCTACATTTTTGAAGAATTTCACAGGCTTCCTGAAATAAACAGAGTACAGAAGAGAAGGGAATAATATTGTTGGCTAGATACTAATGTCCTTCTTGCTTAAGCTAGCAGGTCTCATTATGGTTTTGCATCTTTCAGCTAACTCTGAACAAAATCCAGCACTCAGTGATACTGTGCTCATTTATTTTGTGGGCTAGATCTCTATAGGCTTATAAGACAAGAATTGGATAATGCTTATTCACAGATTTACTACATTTCATTTTCCAGTACAAATGTACAAGGAAATACATCTAAGTATTTCAGACTTCTTTGTCCTAAAACTAAAATAAAATCAATCTAAACCACAACTAATTTCAACCATCAGCAAAACATATTTTTCATTCACCCTTTCAATGCCTTTCCTGTAAAAATCCTCAAGTCTTTAAAGGCAAGCACTATACTGGGAAGATCATTAACACTTTTTTTTTGACCAAGTAGAGGAAGCAGGTTCAAAGAAGAAGGCTCTCCACAGAGAATAAACTACCCTGTGAACATCTGAGCTACTGGAGTCACAGTTTCTACTAAGCTATGTCTTATGATTGAGTTTGGTATCTAAGAAAGTGCTATTTTGATTGACATTTGGGGGAAAATTGTTTTTTGCTTGTTGGGATTTTTTTCCCCTTACCCACCCCCCGCGTAATGATGGAATCATGAAGTCTCTATTCAGAATAGATTCTTTGGTTGTTTTCACGTGGCTGTCTCATAGAGACTCTTTCCTTAACTTCTCATATTTTTTAAAGATGTTAATTACCTTCAAATCCCTACATCTGGGTCAAATTTGATTGAAACAGTCCAGAAGGATCAAATCCTTTGTGTCTGTGTGGGAAGCTGGATTTGCAAAACACCTGCAGACTCTATTTTTGGGAAACCAGATAATAATCTCCCTTTCTAAGTGATAAGAGATGACCATTCTTTGCTGGCAGTGGCTAAGGCAGTATCCCACAGGTGTGGGATCCCTCCTCTGCACAAGCATGGTATGAACATGACATAGTTTGATGAGCTATCCAGATACAAAATGAGACGTGACTTGCAAGTAGGATCATTTTACACAGGAAGGCAGATTTACTGTCACTCACATTCACTCCCTTTGTGCAGTTGTGGTAGCAAAGCTGACTTCAAAGGTAGCTCTGTCAGTGATCCCATCACCATTGATTCCCTGGACTGAATGTTTTCCTTTCCCATTGGGCAAACTGCTAAGGGACTGAGACTGTGCAAGATCCTTCCTTGTCACCTATACGTTGCCTTTGCTCCTCACTCATCTCAAGACCATCTTTGTAAAAAAAAACTGCAGAGTTTCCAAACAATCAAGGAGAAGTTTTCTCTTCCCAGCCTCCCCTGCCCAAATATCAGGTTTAGAAATCTAAGAGAAAGGTTGACCTAGAGACATCTGGCTTCCCTCATGGTGCAGCACCACCTTATGACTGATGGATAGAATTTGACAACACTGTGGAAGATCCAGCAGTTTATTCCTTTTTGTGGAAAACAGGAAAAAAAAAAAAAAGAAAAAGTGGTAAATGAGCAAAGAGAAGGAGGAGGTAAACTCTAGGAAGATCACCTCAGGGCTCAGTATTGCAATTCTCTGCTCTTTAAACCTCATCCAGCCCAGAGTGACTTGTTTTGAAGCACTTAAAAATGCAACTGAGTGGAAATTGCTGAACAAAGCATGTTATAATGAACGTGGGAGTTTCACTGAGGTGAGAGACGTTGCACACTGTTTTGTCTACTGACTAATGCCACAGTCTAAGGGACAGGCATCACATTCAAACAGAGGAGAGCAAGAATGATCTGTGAGTCCTTCAGGAGCGAGGGGTGGAGCTTCCTTAGTTGCTGAGTGGCCCATTATAAGAGGTCTCTAGGGAGCGTGGCCAACAGGAGCAGGCAAACAGGGGTGTGGCGGGTCTCTGGAGCGTGGCCAAAGCAGTTCACCCGGCAGTTCTCCCAGCAGTTTGCGCAGGCAGGGCAAGCAGGCAGGGTTGGTAGTTCTCTTGCTGGTAAGGAGTACTGTGTGTTGTTCTAGGTCTTTTGCCTGGCTGGTTGGTCTTGGGAGTTCTGTTAGTAATGGTTTCAACACGGTTGAGAACTGTGGTTGCTACTAGTGCATGTGACCAAGTGGAGCCCTTCAAAAAGGATGTGTTTGTACAAACCCATTCCGGCCCAGAGCGTTTGAGCCTATCAGTTGTTTCAGGGGATGTTGTGAAGGAGGCATGCCTGAGGTGTGAGCAAGTGAATGACCTCCTTTCACTGATGGCCGAGCTTAGGGAGGAAGTTGAACGATTAAGGAGTGTCAGGGAAAGTGAAAGGGAAATAGACTGGTGGAGTTCAGCCCTTCCATCTTTAAGGGAGGCTCATCTAGATTCAGAGGACTCATATGCTTCCCACTCCCAGGCAATAGAAGAGCACCTGATAGATGAAGGGGAGTGGAAAAGGGTCCCTGCTCGGGGAGATAATAATAAAAACTCCTCCCTACCCCCATCCCCTAGCCAGGTGCCACTTCAGAATAGGTATGAGGCCCTGGATCTAGAGAGGCAGCCAGATGATTTAGATGATTTAGAGGGAAATTATCTGCCCAGTGAGCGTCCCAATTTTGATTCATCTGTAAGACGGATCTCCACCTCTAAAATCAAGAAAAAAAGAAGGGTGATTGTAGTAGATGACTCCCTTCTGAAGGGAACAGAGGGTCCCATATGTCGCCCGGACCCAACCCACAGGGAACTCTGCTGCCTCCCTGGGGCCAGGGCATGGGATATCACTGACAGACTCCCTGGGCTCATTCAGCTCACTGATTGTTACCCACTGCTGATACTCCAGGGTGGCAGTGATGAGATCGAAAAGAGGAGTGTCAAGGCGATTAAAAGGGACTTTAGGGCAATGGATCACGTGGTTGATAAGACAGGGACCAGGGTAGTGTTCTGCTCAGTTCCTTTGGTGGCAGAGAAAAATGATGGAAGAAACAGGAGAACTCAGATTGTTAACAAGTCGCTTAAGGGTTGGTGTCATCAACAAAATTTCGTGTTCTTTGATCATGGGGCAACTTTTACGGCTTCTGCTCTGTTGCAACCAGATGGGATACATCTCTCTGTTAAGGGTAGAAGGTTCTTAGCTCAGGAGCTGGCAGACCTCGTTTGTAGGAGGCTTTAAAGACCTCCTCGTGGGAGGGCTTTAAACTAGGTTTGAAGGGGGAAGGGGACACAGCTGCACTGCCTGGAAGCAGTCCCAAGGGTGCTAAGCCTGAGTTAGGGGTGAAATCAGTAGCTCAGCTGAAGTGCATGTATACCAATGCACATAGCATGAGTAACAAACAGGAAGAGCTGGAGGTCATGGTGCAACAGCAAAGCTATGATGTAATTGCCATCACAGAAGCATGGTGGGATGACTCACATAGCTGGAGCACTGAACTTGATGGCTACAAGCTCTTCAGGAGAGACAGGAAAGGGAGAAGAGGTGGAGGGGTGGCCCTTTATATTAAGAAGGCTTTTGATGCCATAGGTATTGAAACTAATGAAGATGGAGTTGAATGCCTATGGGTAAGAATTAAGGGGAAAGCCAATAAGGCTGACATCCTACTGGAAGTCTGTTATCGTCCACCCAACCAGGAGGAAGAGGTGGACAACTAATTCTATAAGCAGCTGCAGAATGTTTCAGGATCATCAGCCCTTGTTCTTCTAGGTGATTTCAACCTGCCACACATCTGTTGGGAACTTAATACAGCAGAAAAAAGGCAGTCTAGGAAATTTTTAGAGTGCATGGATGATAACTTTGTCGCAGCTGGTAGGTGAGCCCACCAGGGGAGGGACTATGTTAGATCTGTTGTTCACAAATAGAGATGGGCTGGTGGGAGATATGGTGGTTGGAGGACGACTGGGGCAGAGCGATCATGAAATTATAGAGTTCTCAATAATTGGTGAAATCAGGAGGTGCATCAATAAGACTCTTACACTGGACTTCCGGAGGGCGGACTTTGGCCTATTTAGGAGACTTATTCAGAGAGTTCCTTGGGAATTAGCCCTTAAAACAAAGGAGTTCAGGAAAGCTGGATGTTCTTCAAAACAGAGATTTTGAGGGCACAGGAACAGACTGTCCCTGTGTGCCAGAAGACCAGTCAACGAGGCAAACGCCCAGCCTGGATAGGCAAGGAGGTTTTGGATGAACTCAGGAATGAAAAGAGGATGTATCACTTTTGGAAGGAGGATGAGGTCCCTCAGGAAGTATTTAAGGGGGCTGCTAGAGCATGTAGGAAAAAATTAGGGAGGCCAAAGCTCACTTTGAACTTAAAATGGCAACTTCTGTAAAGGATAATAAAAAATGTTTCTACAAATATATTAATGGTAAAAGGAAAGGTAAGGCCAACCTTTGTTCTCTATTGGACAAGGGAGAGAACTTAGTAACTGCAGATGAGGAGAAGGCAGAAGTGCTTAATGCCTTCTTTGCCTCAGTTTTCAGTGAGAAGACAACTTGCCTTCAGGACAGCTGTCCTCCTGGGTTGTGTCAGGGAACAGAATGGTCCCCCCATTATCCAAGAGGAGGCAGTCAGAGAACTGCTGAGGTGCTTGAATACTCATAAATCTATGGGCCCAGACGGGATCCACCCCAGGGTCATGAAGGAACTGGCAGATGAGCTTGCAAAGCCACTTTCCATAATTTACAATCAGTCATGGCCCACTGGTGAGGTTCTGGATGGTTGGAAACTGGCCAATGTGACACCCATTCACAAAAAGGGTGGGAAGGAGGATCCCAGTAATTATAGACCAGTCAGTCTGACCTCAGTACCTGGCAAGATAATGGAACAATTTATACTGGGTGTCATCACACAGCACTTACAGGATGGCCAGGGTCTCAGGCCCAGCCAGTAAGGGTTTAGGAGAGGTAGGTCATGTTTGACCGACCTGATCTCCTTTTATGACCAGGTGACCTGCCTGGTGGATGCAGGAAGGGCTGTGGATGTTGTCTATTTGGATTTCAGCAAGGCTTTTGACACTGTTTCCCACAGCATACTCCTGGAAAAGCTGGCAGCCTGTGGCTTGGACAGGAGCACTCTTTGCTGGGTTAGGAACTGGCTGGATGGCCGGGCCCAGAGAGTGGTGGTGAATGGTGCTGTATCCAGCTGGTGGCCAGTCACTAGTGGTGTTCCTCAGGGATCTGTGCTGGGGCCAGCTCTGTTCAATATTTTCATTGATGACATGGATGAGGCTATTGAATCTTTCATTAGTAAATTTGCAGATGGCACTAAGCTGGGAGCGTGTGTTGACCTGTTGGAAGGGAGGAAGGCTTTGCAGAGAGATCTGGAATGGCTGGATCGATGGGCAGAGTCTAACAAGATGAAGTTTAATGGGTCCAAGTGTCAAGTCCTGCACTTTGGCCACAATAACCCTCTGCTGCGTTATAGGCTGGGGACAGTGTGGCTGGACAGTGCCCAGGAGGAAAGGGACCTGGGGGTTCTAGTCAGCAGCCAACTGAACATGAGCCAGCAGCGTGCCCTGGTCGCCAAGAGGGCCAACAGCATCCTGGCCTGTATCAGGAATGGTGTGGCCAGCAGGAGCAGGGAGGTCATTCTTCCCCTGTACTCAGCACTGGTGAGGCCACACCTTGAGTATTGTGTCCAGTTCTGGGCCCCTCAGTTTAGGAAGGACGTTGAGATGCTTGAACGTGTCCAGAGGAGGGCAACAAAGCTGGTGAAGGGCTTGGAAAACAAGCCATGTGAAGAACGACTGAGGGAGCTGGGGTTGTTTAGTCTGGAGAAAAGGAGACTCAGAGGTGACCTTATCACTCTCTATAACTTTCTGAAGGGTGGTTGTAGCCAGGTGGGGGTTGGTCTCTTTCTCGAGGCAGCAACTGACAGAATGAGAGGACACAGTCTTAAGCTGTGTCAATGGAAATATAGGTTGGATATTAGGAAGAAGTTTTTCACGGAAAGAGTGATTAAATACTGGAATAGTCTGCCCAGGGAGATGGTGGAGTCACCATCCGTGGATCTGTTTAAAAAAGAGACTGGATGTGGCACTCTATGCCATGATCTAGTTGAGGTGTTAGGGCTGGGTTGGACTCGATCTTGAAGGTCCCTTCCAACCTACACATTCTGTGATTCTGTGAACAGTGGCAACCCCCACTCACCCCAGCTGTGCTCTCTTGGCTCTGTACTGAACACGGTGATCGTAGTCTGGCAGAGCTGTTGTAGAAAATGAGGTCTGGAACGCTTAAAAACATTTTTGAGTGAATTCTGTTTATTAAACACCACGGAGACCTTTTATATCAATTTTCAATCCTTTCAATGACTTGTTTTCCAGCAGCACTAAATCACCCACCTCTTCTTCAGATCTTAATTAGGCCATCAATTAGGTAAATCACATCTGCTTGTCCTTTTTACCACAGTTCGCCGTGTACAGTAGCTCTGGATATTTTAGAGTATACATCCATGTTGGCAAGGCAAGATTGGCACTGCTCCCAATGCTGTTGCCATCCACCCTCTGTTTTCGCAAGGGTGCACACAGATGCAGCAGAGTTGAGGATCACTTCTGCTGCAGATGAGTTGTGTCTGAACAAGGGAGTTACTCTTGGCTGAAAACCCGTTAGTATACAGAAGTATAAACAAAATCAGCAATAAACGTGATCAGTTTGCATGACTGTGCACTCAGACTAATGATGAAATAGTTGCCTGGGCTGAAGCGGCTGCCAACTGCTGTCACTCTGCATATTCCATGTTGTGTACAACTTCTCAGTGTCATGGAGAAGGAGGAACTGTTTCAGAGAGGATGCAGGTGTTGACTCACACCTGGCATGTTAGGAGGACGTACCTCCTTCACTCTGCAGGCCCACCATGCTGCTGGCAGATGGAGTGTCAGGAACTGAACAGCTCCCTGTGGCTCCTTGGTCACACATACTGTGTACAGGGTGCCAGGGACATCCCTGCAGGGCAGGCTCTCCATCCTGCCTCCAGCCCTACTGCACCTCTCCCCAGCCATGTCTGCAAGCACCAGCAGTTTATCTCGGCTTTTTTTGCAATGGGGCTGAGCCCACCCAGGGCTCTCCATCGGCTTATTAGTCCTCACCAGACTCACATTGTGAGTCTTAAATTCTTGTTGGTGTAGGTGGTTCAAGAAGCCCTGAGTCCTCTTATGCCTAATCACTCTCGCTCACCAGATGTCTTTCACTTCAGTACCTCAAAAATTAAGGTTTCTTGTCTTACTGGACACAACTGAAGAAAGAACATTCAAGTGGGTGAAGACTGCATAATCTGTCTTTGAGATTATAGGTCCTGACTCTTCTCATCTGAGCTCCTCACAGTCATTGCCACTAAGGAAATATGTGTAAGGAGTGGATGTAAAAAACTACTACTTAAAACTCCCCTCTCAGAAAGAAATGTACTTACCACATTTCCCTCATTTGAAAACTACTCACTAATATAAAAGGCAGTGTATAATTGGTCCTTCACATTTAATTTGCTTGTGGAACATAATAATATCATGCACATTACCAAAGAAAGCAGAGTTTACAAGGACACCTTTAACAACTTAAAATTGTTGGATGAGACGTGTTAAAATTATACTAGGCCTTTCAAAATCCAAAAAATAAGTTTCAATTTTTAGCCTTCAGAAGTTAAAAACTTCTATATTGAGATTGCATCTAAGATCGTTTTGTTGCACTGTGTGCACTTTGAAGATGCTTCAGATGTTCCGGTGTCATGATACTGCAGTGAAGGAGGGTGCCATTACCTGGAAAACCCTTGTTAAAGAATTTGGGAATCTATTTGAATGTATTGCAGCAAAGAAATTATTTCATACCAGTTCAATGAAATGCAAGTTTAGAGAGCTGGATCTATGGCCCAGGATTCCTCTGTGATGGTAGGCAAGCAACATAAAACTTGATTTTCCTCTGAGGCTCAACTAACCTGTTTGTTCCTTGCTTTCTGGACTCCTAGTGCAAGTTTCTTAAGGCCAGGCTAACAGAGGTGCATAGTGCTCAGAAAGGTAGAACTGATGGATTAGAGCCATGAGAGAATGGGTTATGTGCTAAAAATTGCAGTATCATCTTAAGTATCAGGCCCTCATCATCTCCAGTGTTCATCCAAAGGAACAAGCTTGCACTTACCTGTGACTCAGTTCCTCAGAGGTTAAATTGTAGGGGTGGCAAGAATGCCATATAATGGGCATTTTTAATGCCAGGAGAAGCAGAACTAAGAGCTCTGTGAGAACTGAAGATGTGATCAGTATCTAATTTGGGTGATGTCTGCTAAAGAAGTTGTAGGAGTGCCTGGCTGTGTAGTGAATGGGGAATACTGAAGAAGGTGATGAGTGGAATCTTCTAGGATGAAAGCAATGTCTTTTTTCCACTCTGCTATCCTGACCACAGCTTTGTCCAGGTGAACTCTGGTTTGCAAGGCTGGACAGCATGAGACCATTTATTCTTCTGGTGAGGACAGCATCCTCTAACTCAGTGGATTGCCACAGAGGTTCATTGCAGCAAAGATAGTTGAGCCACAAACTCCGCCAAGTTAAGCCTAGATTGCTGCCCTTTTCCTGGAGGGGGATGCAGAGGTCTCCTTTCTCCAGATCAGGTCTTCCCTGGTGCCATTTCACACAGTATTTTTAAAGAGGCACAACTAGTTTTAAAAGTTTCCACCTTCTTCCCACCAGCCCCTTGTCCTGATCTGTCTGCCTGCTTGCCCTCACTTGTGCTGATTTAATTGGTGGTGAGAGAGCAATGTCCAACAGTCAGGAGAAGGATTCAGGACCGGGACACGCACAACTTCCCTAAAAATTTTCCACATTTTTTAAACTCAAATTCTCCCTGTGGATCCCAAGGTGGGAGAGCTGGCTTCAGCCTAATCAGGATCACAGCCACAGAGATGTTGTTGTCTGTCTTGCCATGAAGCAGATCCTCAACTGTTAATTGCCTTCTGTGGTTGCGTGTGTGACAAACTACACAAATCTATTTTTAACATTTTATCTAGTGCTGAAAAACCCTACAGTGAATAATGGGAAAGATCAGGGCTGTGTAGAACATTCAGAGAAGTACTTCAGAGAAGTACTACCTGTCCTTTCTTTTGGAACATTCTTCCTTTTCTAGCTAGTTATATGCCCAAGTCTTTTTCCTTCCTTGTCCCCATGCCTTCCAAGTGCTTGAAGTAATGAGTTGCACAAAACCAAAATGTTTCTCCAGCCCAGCTGCTTGAATTCTCCAGAGGGTTTTTTTTTTCCCGGCCTTTCTCAACTGCAGGAGGGAAGACTGCCCCTTCTTTAAATTCCCAGATGAGTCATGATAAAAATAGTGTGGCATTTATATTCATACTAATGCACCTGCAGTATCATCTATCTCCTAGCTATGAGGCTGCAAATTTCTGCACTTATCAGTGCATAAGTTGAAATGCTTATAAGTCTGCCAGCATAAAACATGTTTTTAACTCTGCAAGCTCAGCAGAAACTCTACAGAGAGACAGAAGTGTATGTCCTGAACAGTCCTGACTGATGGGAAATTCATACGTGAGAAAAGTTATTCAGATTCACACGATTAGATTTAGATCTAAATCATGTGATTTTAAAGTTTTTAGGCCAGTCTCCAACATATTTTATGCTCATACAATGTTAGTTCCTCAGTAATATGTTAGCTTCAGTTATTCTTTTTTTGAATTCACCTGCTTTGTTCTAGATCACATTTGTCAGTGATCTATAAACTAGTTCTAGCTTAATCTCCAATAAAAGTATTTAATCATCATTTTATAACATTTTAAATAAATTGTCAATCTACTGTGCCATATTAAGATATCAACTTTGCTTACTTACTTAAAATTAATAAATATATAATTGTTGGCTTTTTAATTTGATTTGATTCTGTCTAGTCAATGACACCCCTCAACACTGTTCTTGTTCTTCTCACATCCCCACAGGCTAAGTGTGCTGCTCGTGGTTCTTTTTGATTCTGTCAGCTCTGTGCAGGTCTCTCCCTGGGCCCATAAGCAAACTGTGTGGCTTTCAGTCCTGATACACTACCTTTGCTTCCACTGCTGCTTCTCGCCAACTTAAAAGCTGCTGGTTCTGGGACATATTCTGGGGACATTTTCCAAACCACCATAAGTTACCTTTGAGCTTCAACCTAAAAATGAAAAAGAGTTTGACAGTTTTGAAAATTCATTTCTTCCTCTATCTTCTGTGTAACCTTATTGCTTGCTTTACATTCAGTCACTGAATCTTGATGCATGCATCAGAAATGCCCATGGAGACACTCAGCTGGTGGATTAGGTAAGTGTAGATCCTGCTTGGATAAACAAAGACTCGAGGGGGAAAAAACCCGACCAAAAGCACCTCTGGGGACACTTAAAATGTATGTCACGATCTCACAATCTCCTCCAAGTTAACAAATTGTATTTTAGAACTGTGTTTGGTAATTATTGCATTCATACCTCAGAAGTAAGACCCAGGCATTACGGTTGGTTGGAATTCATCTGAATAAATAGCAGTTTGCCACATTCTTAACAAAAACATTATTCATTAGAACTATTACGTATTAGCAGCCCTGAATAACATTTGGCAATTGCTTTGGGTCTGTGTTACTAAAAGGTCCATAGACGCATACAAATTGCTCAGTGCGCTAATATAAAACAGGAGCAGTAATGAAATAGTAGAGTGAGTATTAAGCTCCAGGACTGCAGTTTTATTCTGCAAAATGTTCCTTTTGCAATTTGTAAACATCTGACAAACTCGGGTGTTTTTAAGCTATTTAATGATTGTTAGTCGTAAGTCTTGATTTGTATTTGCTGCCTGTCCCTCTCCATCTGCAGAAGGCATTAGTGGCAAGCTGAGCTGGCCAGATGATTTTCAGGCAGTGCAACAATAAGCCCTAAGTACTTCAGAGGTTTCAGAACACAGATTCCTGCAGGTGACTATCAAAAAACCCTCTGAAGAAAGCGGCCAAATGGGTGCTATGGTTAGTAGTGCTGACTGATAGGGTAGAAGGAAGTGCATAGGTACAATAGGAGACTTGTCAGGTTCTGTAAAAGAAATCAGATCATATGTGACCTCTCCGCCCCATGCATGGCTCTAGATTCTAGGAAAAGAAGACACTTATAATGAGACAGTAAATGACTGCTCTTCCAAGAAGGTTACATTATATCCCACTCAGAAGAGGCGTAGCCAGGAAGAAGAAAAAAATTTCCTCATCCTACACATACTGTCACAGAAAAGGAAAGGATGCTCCAACAAAAGAATTTCTGGGGTGTCAGTATAGTATCTGGACACTTCTGGACCTTTAGAGAATTTAATTATGAACACTTCTGTGAGATTATTCTACTTCCCAAAGAACAGGAGAAGCTTGATACACTTTCTTAAAGATATTGGGAATGCTTACATTCTACATCAGACTAAACTACTTGCTCAAGATCTTTCAGAAAGGCTCTGAATGAAGAAGAAGCTGAATTTTGTTACCTCAAGTTCTATCATTTATGACTCCAATTCAACCTCTTAAATCGGTACATAATCTATTAACCAGATAAAGGATCCTTCCTTTATTGAAATCCAAATGATTCCAAAGCATCTGCTTCCAGTTCTGTCAGCAATCTGGAGGAAACATTGCAGATACCTTAAGGGAGAAGTAAAGCTCAAGAGCCATGGATTTATATACATTACCCATCACTGTGACAATGTATGGGAAATGAATCTCCAATGTCTCCAACTTGAAAAGTTCGAAGGAACGATATATCTTCTATAAGGTGAGAGGATTAGAGTGTTCCTTCTTGTGCTATCCATTTAAAAAATGTTTCATAGAAAGGCAAGACAACACCTTACCTTAAACTGACTTCTAATTCAATGGTATATTTGAATGAAGAGAAGGACTAAAAGAGGGAACAGGGAAGAAAAGCATATCAACATCCAATTGTTTCTTGTATTTTTGGGTGATAATGGTCTGACGGTATGGACTTGTGTTTGTGAGAACAAAAACGACAAGAAACAAACCTGAACAGAAAGTGCTTTTCCTCTGGTATTTGTGTCAGTCTTGCTAATACCTGTTAGGTTGCTTTCAGGGCAACCAGGATTCCCTTGTTCTTAAAAACAATGCAACACTGGGGCTCTACTCCAGATCAGTTCAGAAGCAGTCAGGCACATAAAAGATGATATTCATGACAAATACTCCCTCCTTAGTATTGGAAGTTTTTTGCTCTTACCATCAGGATATTGTAAATGAAATGTTTCTCTGTTTATTGATGTAATTCCTTTATGCTACTCTCTTGTTTGTTTAACATCAGTATTTTTGGAGATAATCTAACAGAATCTAGAAATTCACATTTCATAACCAATACTTAATTTCTGTAAGGTTTAAGAAGGTTTTTTATAAGGTTGTGGTAACAGAAAACACTGAGCCGTAGCATTAGTTCCATACCAGTATAGTAATCATGAAAGGGATGTGAGTGGGATAAAGAATTATAATTTTTTGCCTTTGATCATCTACTCTGAGCTGAAATTAGCACATTCTTATCAAGGTTTCCAGTGATGAAGTATTTAATTGCTGGGCATAGCATCACCTCTCTATATTTTAGAAATGGGTGTTGTCTGGTTTCATCTGGGATAGAGTTAATTTTCTTCACAGTAGCTGGTATAGTGCTGTATATTGGATTTAGAATGAGAATTTACGTTCGCTGTTCCTGTTCTGGGTTTCCTGCTCAGTTTTCATAGAAAACCAATGGCTTCACCTGTACTTTTGCACTAGCATAATTCAGTTCTAATTCACGCAGTATCATTCACTCTTTTACAGTCGGGCCACAGAATTAGCAAAACAAATTTTAAATACAGCCATGAACCAAAGCTAGAATAATGTTGCTGCTCCTTGAAAAGGGGAGAGAAAGAGGATAACTGCTTGATTAGGTGAGACTGCCCTTCACTTTGAGATGCTTTTTGGGCACACAAGGCAAGTAGGTGACACAGAGCTCAGGTCTCATTCCCTATAGTCTTGGGTAAGCAGTCTGGGAAAAGCATAGCCCAAAGCGGCCTCCAACAGCTGGCAAAGTCACTGCTTATCTTTTCTTACAAGAAGCTAAAAGGCTGCTCTGAGCAGGAGCTCATCTCTCTGAGCCTCTGTGTCCCCTCGTTCAGTAGCACAATACAAGGGAAAACAGGACATCTCATTTCCTCTCCTAGGTGGGTGCAAAAGCATGGTTGGAAAGGGAAGACCTTGGGTTAAAAAGGCAGTAAAAAAAGGCTAAAGGGGCGTGTAGTTTTTCTGTCAGGTGAAGATTGATAATTACTGCTCTGGGATCCCTTTTTATGTAAGAAAATAAAAAAAAACTAAAACAAACAAACCAAACTCCATGGAGAAATGATTTTTATGCTAATAGGTATTCTTTCTTTATTATACAACATTGATTGATTTTAGAACTCTTTTAAATGAAGTGTGGCCATTTAGAAAATGCTGAGAAATTTGAGGTTCCACTTAAATTGTGCTAGTTACATGCATCCATGTACAGTAAAGTGTCTGTTAGGTATGATTCACAGCATATATAACATCACCACTGAAGACTGACAGCCATGTAGAGACTATGAACAAACCCATCAAGAGTACTTCTCTCACTGTACCTGGAAGCTGTACAAAGAGCGTTCTGCTGCATGGAATAGCGTTCGAAATGACTGGGTTATAAAAACTGTATTTACAGAGTTTCAGGTTAACATGGGGCACCTGAAGAAAAGGATGATCACAGGCTTGCCTGTCTTTTAGCTGTAAGTAAGAGGGCAATGAAGAGAGGGAACTATTCATGCTTTTAGCTTGAGTGTCATTGAATTTAATGAGAAATGAGTGCTAAAATCTCACACAGCACTTTGAAGATACAGGGGTTGCTTTATCTCCTATTCTGTTGGAATGACTGATAAACCAGCAAGGCACTATAAATAGTTTTTGAAACAAGTAAATATGTCAGCAATACAGTAACACATATGTTTGGCCAAAGAAATCAAAATATTAGAGGAAATAATTATGCAAAAATAGGGCAAGTTGTAAATGACTACATGACAGATGAATTGATCTGCTATGGAACAATTTTGAAGATATCTTCATCAATTTGAAAGATGACAATAAATTTAACAAGATTCAGAGCTGGCCTTTAATTCTTTCTGTTTAATGTGCTTGTTTAAAAATATGGCACTAGCAGGCACCTATCTGAATTACCCTTTGATATTCATTCTGGACATGAGCCAGCAATGTGTGCTACAGCCCAATAAAGCCAACTTTATCCTGGGCTACATCTAAAGCAGCATGGCCAGCAGGTGAAGGAGGTAATTCTGCCCCTCTGCTCTGCTTTTATGGGACTCCACCCAGAATGCTGCACCCAGCTCTGGAGTCCTCAGTAGAGGACTTACTGAAGTCCAATCCAGAGGGAGCAATGATCAGAGGGATGGAACACCTCTGCTATGAGGACAGGCTGAGAGAGGTAGAGGTTGTTCAGCCTGAGGAAAAGAAGGCCCCAGGGAGACCTTACTGCTGCCTTTCCGTACAAACATGGGTCTTACAAGAAAGATGGGGACAGACTTTTTAGTAGTCCTGTTGAGATGGATAAGGGGTAATGGTTTAAAACTAAAAGAGGGCAGACTCAAAGTAGATATGAGAGTGATTCACTTTTTGTGATGAGCGATGAAGCACTGTAACAGGTTGCCCAAAGAGGTGATAGATACCCCATCCGTGGACACATTCAAGGTCAGGCTGCAGGCAGCTCTGAGCAACCTGAACTAGCTGAAAATGTCCAGGTCTCTGCCAACCCGAACTCTTCTATGATTCAACTCACAGCACACAAATAATTACAAAGCTACAGCACAGCTGAACTCAGTCCTTGGCAACAATGTAACAGTGGTGTGCGACAAATAATAGCAGAACAAAATGTTCTCCCAACAATTAGAGCTTCCCAGTTATCAAAAACTGCCCTTACCTTCTTACCTTCTGTCTTTAGATGCTTCAGATGGCTGTTTAACCAGCTTGGCTCTGCCTGGAAGCATTCCCAGAGGCCAAAAAACTCAAGATATTCAGTACTTGCCTGTGTAAACAAGAAGACTGTCAGCTGCTTTATTTGGGCTGGTTTTGCTCGGAGGAAGAACCTAAGGCAGGAAAACTGAGCGAATTTGCTTCAAAAATAATCTTCAGACCACACTGGTAAAGTGATGAGGAATTGGAAAGGTTGTTGAGCACTTTTAGCTGATAGAAATTTTTTTGTCCTTTTCTCCAATGAACATTGCTATACTTATTATTTTCATGTAGAACAGCCACCCAAATTTGAACTCCTGGTTGGTTGGCACATTTCAGTATCCTTCACATGAAATCAGAAATTTTTATGGCCATCAGTGCCTGAGGCTTTCTTAGAACTTGCCTCTCCAGATGAGTTCTTGAGCAAAAGTGGAAATGGCACTGCAGCCATGACAGCCCTGGGGAAGATTTCTAGGGAGTCATTTTTCTTTAGACAAACTGGTAGAGCTGGAAAAATAGGGCATTTTTGGTGCACCACAGTTGTTCTGCTCTGAAGAAAATACATTTGGCCGTTTGCGTGTATTGAGTTTGGCAATTTTTACGCAATGCTTCTTTGAGTCTTCTCATTAAATACTACCCTGGTTATGCAGAAGTAGCCATCAGTGTCTTAGTCCTCCATTAGTGTTCTTATGAGCCTGTTCCTTACCATAAAAAAGGTGGTGAGGGATTCACATTTATTGTGCCTGAGTGACTTGAATGACATTTTCTCAGTTTAGAAGCATCTCGACTTGCAGACTCAGCTTGGGATCTGAAAGTCAAGCTGTGCATTTTCTGGCTCATACAGCTTTGCCATTAAAGCTTCATTACATCAAATTCTACTCACAATTAAACCTTTGAAAATAAATTTTCCTCTGAATTTGCAAAGTAATACTTGAGAAGACAGCATTTTGGTCCTGGAAATGAAAAACATTTAACAACTCCTTTGGTGACACATAAGCCAGAATGGAAACCACCTTTTTTTTTTTCATGCCTTTGTCAACACTAAGAAGTGAAAGAAAAAAAATGCTGTAAAAATTCATTTTAATACTAAATACATTGGATAAATATACAGAAAGGGAATAGTTAATTGAGTGAAAGGATGCAACTTTTTGACAATCACTTATCAGAATAAAGACACATTTTAAGAAAGACACAGGTATGCTGGAATAAAGAATTTACTTCTATATATGAAGGTGAGTCAAACTGTCTTGGGACTTAATTTGCTTAACTGACAGGCAGAAAATAGGATTCTGGCTAGTACTGCAGCTCCTCTAGCTTCATATGGGAGTTGAAATTGAAAATAATAATGAACTGTAATGTTAATCACTCCTTTATTAGAGCAGGGACTGAGGATCAAGAGGCCTTAGTTCTTTCTTTGACTCTTTCATTGAAGTCTTAGCTGGTGTGAAAAATATTAACTGAAATATCAGTGTGATGGTGCCAATCACAAAATGGTACTACATAGTCCTGTCCCACAGTGTCAAGACCAGGCTAACGGCCCAGCACAGCCAGCAAAACAGGCACATACACCCATACACAAACAGAGCACCACCTCTTTACATTATTTCTCACATAAGTACATTGCCAAGACATGAGACTACCTGTAGAAAGTGAAAAACACCATTTCAAAGCTCCTGGTGTCTGAGAAAAATGTTCAACTGTCCCTGCCAGTCCCAATGTTTTTTCCTATGGCAGCATCTCTGTTTCCTCAATAAATTTTTTCCACATCTAGTGGAATATCCAGGACAAACTACTACAGGGCCTACTCTGCCTGCTATGCAGGACACATCTCCCACATTATGCAGGAGGTTTAACTTTGTTAGAAATTGAAGGACTTTGTTGTCCTGGGATCCCAAATCACTGGGGACAGTGGTGAGCACTAACAGACTGAGGGGAAATTTCTTTTTTTATCACTGTTTTTTCTTGAAGCTGCAGCAGCAGATGCTGCATATTGTGACTGCTTTCAGAACAAAGTTTTCAGCCAGGCTTGAGTCCTAGCATTATTCATCCCTCTCAAAACTCTTCCCAAGCACTGACAGCTAAGTTGGGTGTCCTTTGCCACTGCACAAGTAGTAGTTGGTCTATCCAATGTGGCTGCTATGAAACTGTGTGTGGTACTGTTACCCACTGCAAATGGCTCATGTATTTTTTCAGACTTGTGCAGTGATTAGGCTGATCCACCTGATACTAAGATTTACAAAGAAAGGAAAGAAAACAAAAACATTTCAGAGGAACAACATGATTCTTTGTGCACTCAGTACTTATAAGAAATCCTTTTACTCATTCAGACCTACAAACTGGATGCTAAAATGCTTTCCAGGAATGACCTGAACTGAAACTTTGGAGGATGCTCATGTTTTGATCCTGTTTCAACTCTCTTGCAATCATGTCAACCACCTGCCTTGCTTGAGTCTCTATTAACTCAGCTGGACGCTTTTTTTTTTAGTAAAGTTGAAGATTTCAATGAAAACCAGATGTGCTGTCTGATCCAAATTTTCCTGGGTAAATAAATGCTCACTCTGTTCCATCCACTTAGTTATAATACACCAAACCATCTCTAATGGAAATGCTTTCACAGGCCATTTAGTAAAAATAAGGTCCCACTTCTCCTAGAGAGACACTGATCCTCAGTGCTAATGTAGGAAATTGTGGCAAGAATCACTCTACCCTGGCCAGTGTTCTTGTGTGCTGTAGTGAGGTCTTCTTAGAGGAGAAAAGAGCTTAGCAGAGATCATAAAAACCAGGGAAAAGCCTGGAGTGGACTCTGCAGTGTAATGTAGTGTAAACATGTGGAATGTGGGAGGAGATTGTGCATGGAGGTGTTGGGAAGAGAACATGTAGCAGTGTGGATCAATCATGCAGAAGAGCTGGGCCATATCAGCAAGCAATAACAATAGGAATATTTGGAGACAAAATGTGCTGAAGAGCAGCATTTTCCTGCCTTCTCGGTAATCCACCTTTTCCCCCACCCTCAGGCAGGGAAGCCAGATGTCCCCGAAAAACAGTTAATTAAATTGATGTAACAAAAGACAATTAATTCTCAGTGGCAACATTTGGTACTGCTGATGGTTGTGTTCACATCACAGACACCCTGCCCCATGGCAGTGGGGGGATTGCTGAGATCTCATAAACAACCAGTCAGGTGAAGCAGCAAATGCAGAGTCCCCTGTACTGGGCTCACAAAACCACCCTGGTCTTCTACTCCTTCAGCTCTCATAGCCACTTCTAGCAAAAAGGTGACAACGTGCTGCTTCTGGTTAGGAGGCAGGAATCAGGAATCTAACAAAACAGTACTGTGGTAACTGAGATCTGTCTCTCTAGTCTTTGATTAATAGACAACGTTTACGATGGCTTCATTCAGCACTTAACTAAAATTATTTGTATATGAATAAATAATGCTCATTATTTTAGAGAGAATGTGACAGTCCTTTGTTCAGGGAAGAAATAAGTATTCCAGCTCCTCTCTGCTAAAGAGAGACTGTGGCTTTTATGTCCATCCCTAAGATCAGTGCTCTTTAGCATGAGACAGGTCTGACCATGACATTTTTGTAGCAGACCTGTGAAAATATTTTTATTCCCTTAGACTTCCAATATGAACAGATTCTGCTTAACCATGTTTATTCTGCTTCATACTAAGCAGAACTGAGCATCGTAGAAGATGACAGCAGGCTCTTCCTGGCATTAAATTAAAATTACTTTAAATAAAAAAATAAAGAAGTATGCCTTTTGCTATATTCCAATTGTAGATGGCTGTAATCCACTAGCTCTTGCTTGCAGCTTTTTATTTTCAATATATAAAAAGGTTATTAAGAAATTTTGCAGACAAATGCAGACCATTTCCAGGAGTGGCCAGAAGAGCTCCAGGAGCAGGGAAGTGGCTGAGCTCTGTGAGTGGTGCAGGGCTCTGCTGGCCATGTGTGCCCTGTGTCTTGGTTGTGGAGAGGCAGAGGCTGCTCCTGGGCAGTTTTGCTGTGCTCTGAGCTCACAGGAGCTGGTTAGTGATGGAGCTACCTGTTGTGAGGCAGCATTTTTTATCCCACAGCTCTCATTGACTTATGAATCAGGCAGATAGGTTGGAGCTGGAATCTGCTCTCCATGGAGGCAAAATACTCCCAGTCAGCTTCAGTGGAAAGGGGCTGGTTGAACCTAAAGGTATTCAGAGGATTTCTTGTACTCTTTTGATCCACTCTTCTCATCAGTCCCTTCCCAAATTTTTGTTTTAAAGCCCCACATGAACCCGATCTGTACCAGAGCCTGTGCTGGTTGGGATGAGTTTTATCCGAGGAATGAAGAGTGGGATGATTGTTACCTTGTCCTACGTGATTGTGAGTGATAGGCAACACTCAAGCTGTCCGTGATGTGTTGCAGGAGAATTTTGCAGAAGAACATTTTGGCAAAAACAAGGAGAGAGAGCAAGGGAAAAATAATCCATAATGTATGTAATCTCTCAGAAAGTAAGTTTTGGAAGCCCTTACAAGAGTTAGGAATGGAGAACAAAGCAGAAAACAGCTTTATACAGTTATAGCCATCCTTGGAGGGAGCTCTTCCCCTCTAACCCCTAATATCATTTTTGTCCCTTGCCTCCAGTGGGACACAGTAAAGCTCAGGGACCAGCAGGGAGAGAGGGCACAGGCTCTGTGCACTGCAAACCCTGACAACCTCTCCTCATGGGCAATCTGAGCATCCATTCTCCTCCCCTGTCCTCGCTCAGAGCAGCTCCATTAAAACAGGCATTTGCAAAATGCTGCCTGCTGAAAGCATGAGAATTGATCTCTGCACGATATGCCTTAAGGCCAGTAAAAATTAGTTTTCCCATTCTGCAAAGAAGGAAATGAAATGAAAATGGTTAAGTGACTTGCCCAAGATTGAAGAGGGGGCCTTTACTGGAGCATAGAAGAAACAATAGAAATCATCCAGTTCATTTCTTAGGATGGATCCTTTCTAAAAGAGCCTCCCTTCTGCTCAGAGGACAATCACAGCTTTAGTCAAAGAGGCAGAAGTGTTTGGTGATATTTCTCTTCGTCATGAGGTCTCAAACCTTTTCAGGCTTTCTGAAAAATATCTGGACTTGACTTAAAAACAAGGGGAGCTCTACTACTCACAGAACACAAAATCCAGCCCCAGACATCCCCAGAGAGGCCATGAACTAAATATGGTCAGGAGAAACTATGAAAGGTTTTCAATCTAAGGCTTTTCTTCTACCAGATCCCAAAATGCTGGTATAAGGTTGATAAATTGGAGATTAGAACATATATAGAGTTTTCAACAAATTATTCCATGGTGGTGTATTGAAGGATTTTTAAAATGAGAATTAAATGCATTTTTAGAAAATATGTAATGTCTTAGAGCCTCTCTGGAGCTGGAACAAAACATGTTTTCTTTATTTAAAATGTAATTTTTATGGATGCATTAGACTTGGAGCCAGAGAAAACATTTTTAACTGCTGAGGTTTTACAGCCACTCTAGGGTTAGGAGAGAAAGCTGAAAAAATATTCTGCCTGGCAGATTTTTTAACGCTTCATTTAAAAGTAAAATAAAAAATACTGTAACTTTTCCACCTGTACCATAGTTCATCCAACTAAAAGGGACACCTTTCATTTCACCCCTCACTGCTGCAATGAGCCCAAATTTTAAGATAACTTGTTTTGTGTGGAAAGAAGATGCCAGCTCTGGGCTGAGAACAACAGCAAAGGCACTGGGGCCAGTCTTTGGTCCATAACAAGATGAGTCTCTTTGTTCAACTGCAAGCCTCAGTTTCTTGTGCATAAAATGCAGTGAAAATGTTGTTCCTTCTGTCTGATTCATTTGGCTGTGTTGAGAAGTAATTTGGGCTGTCACGGTGTCTTTATATAATGCTTTTTGCAAAGAAACCTCCAGAGATACCTGCCTTTTGACGTAATTCAACACATTTGATGCCAGTCTGAAAATCTACTTCTGAAGGTTAAAATGTTTTCATTTGCTTAATCAAGTAAGTTAAAGGGCATAATCTCCTGAGCTGTTAAAAACAGTTTCCCTCTCTAAATGTTACTTCCAGGAGAGGACCTAAAGAAATCAAACAGGATCTCCAAACTTCAGCATGTTAGGAATGCCCAGGGCCTGCTACATGCATTGCAAAGAGACAGACACGTGCCAGACTTGTCTATAACTTAGTGTCTGGTGAGTCAGAGCTAAAAGAGGCTTTCTCTCCACATCTCTAGGCACATTTTTTACATGTTGAAATTCTTGCATGTGGAACCTGAAGATTTATTGGTGAGAGCAGATCCTACAGATGAACATACCCTATATGAAAAGCCAGAGGAAGAGACATAATTTTTGTTTGTGTACAGAAAGAGATTAATCTCTTCAGGTGAGTAATTTTGCTCTGTTCTCCCTTGCCCATGTGAGGACTTGTGCTGAAGTACTTTAATTTCACACATGGTAAGTCAGAAGTTGGGCAACTTCTCCTGCACTTTGCTCAGTTACAGGGTGGCTGAGATTTTATTTGTGGATAGAGCTTTTACATGCATTTCTTCTGAAATGTGCATGTTCTTGAACTGGGTGGATTTGTCTGTAGCACATGGCAAAAGACCATTCTCACAGTGTGACTGTGTAGCCTACAGAACCACAGAATAGTTCTCAAATGGAGCAGGAAAGGCCATCTTATTCACTCCCTTGATTCATGGGAAGATCAGTGTCATCAAATTAACACTTCATCTGACAGTCTCTGAAAACAAAACAAAAAAAAATAGCTGTGTGTAAGGACAATAGCATTTTTTCTCTTTCAACTGTAGAACTGACTTCTGAGAGGTAGTACAGTCCACCATCCTTCAGGATCTGAGGTCCATAGCAAGACATCAGGTGATCCTTTCACATGTCCATGTTTCCATCTTGCACTTTCCACACTGTGGACAGTCTTATCCTAGGTCACATGTAGATTACTCTTACAATCAGTAATAAAGACTTCTTTAATTTTGTCTTCAGTTTTTACTTTGGAATTATAGAATCTGTTCTGAATGTGTTCATGGTACAGCCTTTGGTAAAGTGCCTGGAGCTTTCATGGCATTATGAGGGGCCCGAGAATTTTGGGGTGCTTCGTGCTTCAGGAGACAACAAAAATTGCCAAACAGCTGCTCATTGAGAACCTTCGGAGTGCCCATGTTTAAGGGTCCAGATAGACCAGGGAAAGACATAAAGAAGCTGCACATATGGTTTGGGGAAGATGGGTAATTTGGGGCAAAAGAGAGGGAGGTGAAGGTGAGGTCCAGATGGTCTTTAAAGGAAAGAAAAGAATGGAATGTAGAAAGTCAGGCCACTGGAAATGTTTACTGAGAAACTGAAGACAACCAGAGGAACCAAAGATGTATGCTTTTCTAAGCAGAATTTTCAGAGAATGATGAGGAGAGGATGAGGTTCGTTGTGGAAGCACCATGGAAAATGTAAGACCTGTGGATTTCACTTACAACATGACTGAAGGCCTGCTGCAAAAGCTGGACCTAGAGGAAATGGCATCCTGCATCATGGAAGTGCTGTGGAACATCTTTAGGGAAAATAAAATGAAAATAAAGGGAAAAATATGGGACAAAAGCAGTGAGACAGAGATTTAAAAGCAGCAGCAGTGGAGGGACAAGGCAGTTTACTTTTGGAGTTACATATGAATGTTGTCTCCTTTGCAGTAAGTGCCAGAACTGTTCAGCTTTTCTTCATGGTTCTCACACCTATTCTGCTCATAAGACAACACTTTAATATCACCAGATGTATCCCAGATGGTATATACTAATTTATATATGGATGCTGGAAAATACATATATACTTTTGCATTTGAAGTCATTTAAGTATGATTTTTATATTAATTTGAAAATTGTTCATTTTTATTTGAGCTATAAGGCAGCTAAAATACAGCTCCCAGGTGAGTGAAAATTTATCTATTCTACCCTGAATGATTCCAGGTTTGTGTGAGACTATTTTCAAAGGTGTGTGATCATTTCAGAAATGATTTTCACTGGTTCAACAGCAATGTGTTACTGTCAAACGTCCATTATTATGCTGAATGGAAATGTTGGGGAGATAAATTTAGAACATCTTTCATCTCATTTTCAATATTAACAACTGTTCCATATATTTGCCAGCAGAGACCCAATTGTGTGACAAAGTAGAATGCCTTAATTTAAACATTTAATTATTTTCCTGAGTCAAACTTGATTTAATAAGTAATGATAATTGGAGTTGGACATGATCTTTAGATAATCAAGCAATGGAGCTCACTTATCTGAGAGAGCAGGAAGAAGTGGTGGTGGCATTTGTCATAATAATCTCTGCAACATCAGCACCAGTATTTCCCCAGTGTTTGGAATCACTGAAAAAAGGTGATGAAAAAAGAAAAAAATATACAACTACGGGTAGAATATCAAAACAGTATTAAAGAACAAGCTATGCTTCTTTATTGGTAGCTCCCAGTTCCTTCCAGCCCTCCACTCCATTCCTTATTCTCTGTTTCTATCCCAAAGAGTACATCGTTTCTGCAATTGTATTTTCTAAGCTCAAAACTGGACTCCTAAGTGCTGTGTTTCTGCCAGAGATGGACCTTTGGCCCTGGAGAGCAACAAGAAAAAAGTAAGCACTTAAAAATATCAATAAATAAATATGTTTGTTTTTAAAGCACTAACCCACAGAGTAGTCTGCTATTATTTCTGTTGTATTAAAGTGGTCATACAGAAATGAACATAAACCCAGAACACGAATTTTGTACCCTTAAGAATAACTGGAAAAGAAATCTTCAGGCCATTCTTTTCAATCATTGCCACAAATATGCATTATTCCACTAGACTAGTGAAAACCCTTTCCTGCAAAGACCACCTTTCCATCAACAAAACAGAGAGTGAGGCTGGTGCAAGGGTGGAAGATAGACTTCAGTGTGAGTATCTGAAATGCTCCTGGATGGGTTTTGCATGGTTTTTGGTTGTGAGTGGGTCATATAGATGGCTCCTATGAGAACCTGCTGGAAGCTTCCACCATGTCCAGCAGCACCAATCCCTAATGGCTCAGAAGATGGACAGGCTGCTGGCCAAAACTGGGCCAATGAGAGAGGCTGGTAATGCCTCTGTGATGACATAGTTACAAAGAAAATCAAAACAAAGTCAGGGTTTTTTTGCATCTAATCAGAGAAGAGAAGGAGGTGAGAACATGTGAGGGAAACAACATGGCTACGCCAAGGTTAGTGGAGAAGGAGGGGCAGGAGGTGCTCCAGGCACCGGAGCCAAGATTCCTCTGCAGGCCATGGTGAGACCCTGGTGAGGCAGCTGGGCCCCTGCAGCCCATGGAGATCCATGAGGGATGCAGAGATCCACCCACAGCCCATGGGGATCCATGGAGGATGCAGAGGTCCACCCACAGCCCGTGGGGATCCACGGGGTTGCAGAGATCCACCCACAGCCCATGGGGGTCCACAAGGGATGCAGAGATCCACCCACAGCCCATGGGGGAGGTACCCATGCTGGAGCAGCTGGATGCCTGGAGGAGGCTGTGATCCAGTGGAAGACCTGGTGGAGAGAAGGGGCCCTGCTTCCAGGCTGGAGCAGCCTGTCCTTGCAGGACTGCATCCTGTGGGAAAAGACACACACCGCAGCAGTTTTGGGAGGGCTGTATGCCCATGGGAGGGACTCACATTGCAGCAGATGTGGTTTGGCTGCTACTTGTGAGAGTGGACCCACACCAGAGTTCACAGAGAACTGTCTCCTGTGGAAGGGACCCCACAGTCTCACAGGGGAAGGACTCCTCTCTCAGAGAAGTGGAAGAAAGTCTCGGTGATGAACTGACCAAAACCTGCACGCCCTGTCTCCCCACGCTGTCAGTGAGAAGGAGGGAGGAGCTGGGGGGAAGAAGGTGTTTTAAGGGCTTATTTTATTTCTCATTATCCTCCTCTGATTCTGTTAGTAATAAATTCACTTTGCAACCTTAAGTTGAGCCTGTTTCACCCTTAAAGTGTTTCTCCCAGTCCTTATCTCAACTCATAAAGCGTTTGTTTATTTTTTTTTTTCTCTCCTCTACCCAGGTGTAGCAGGGGAGGGTGAGCAAGCAACTCTCATGGGTGCCTGGCGCTGAGCCAGTGTCAAACCATGACAACTCCCCATGGGATGCTCATCTTGCCTGCTCCCAGCTGCTTCTCTCCCAAAGTTCCTCAAACCTCAGACCTACTCCTCTCCTTCCCTTCCGCCCATTCAAAGTGTCTTCACTCCTACCAGCTTCTCTCCCATAAGCATTCTATGCTTACCAAAGGTGGTTGGTTCTCTTTTCACATCTACTAGGTGCGAATTTCCACTCTTATTTGATGCAAATCCAGACAAAATGAAAATTATTCAGAACACATTTAGCTGTGCACATGGTTAGCATGGTTAGACTAAAATAAACAATGAAATGACAAATCATTCTTGCTACTTCAGAATGGAAAACACCACTACTTCTAAATCTTGGGTAGAAACTTCTGCTACAGACATACTGTTCTTTCATTACCTGGTGCAAAGATATTATGCACCTTGAACAATTTGCTGTTCAGTGCTGTCAGAGAACAGCCACTGGATTAGATGAATCGTTGGTCTAATGAGATAGAACAATGCCTTTACTCCATCCCATGGGCCCCATAAGTAATCTCCTGATGAAAATATATTTAGCTACTTCTTGTAAGTCACTGCTACTTCCAGTTGTTATTTTCCGAGTTCTTTCTGGTTTCTGGAATTTGGTATTTACAGCATTCTTTTGGTAATGCCAAACTCCAGGAGAGTATTTTAGATAGATTCATAAGGTACAGCCATATCTAGAGAAAGTACCAAGGCACTTGCCAACACCAGACAATTAATGACTATTAGGAGGACTGTAAGGTATCCTGCAGTAGCAATGGCACACATTTTCCAGCAATCACTGCCCAGTGCTTTGGAAACAATCTCTCTCCTGTTATGCTGCTGCCTGTTAAATATCTTGGCATTTATCTCACAGCAGAGACCATTCGCCTGTGCCAGGGTTCTGTTCCATTGACAGTGCCTCTTAATTGCCTTGTTGTTTAAATAAACAAGACAAGATAATTAAGCGATAATGACAAAGAAATAGGATGTTAGTGATAATGGGTGGTAGATCCCTCTTCCACTCTAACTTCACTATCTAGAGCAGCCCAAATTCTCTGCCTGTATTAAATCTCACAGCAACCTTCTGAGTTTTTATCCTTGCTGTTTGAATAACTCAATAAAAGTGAAAAAGTCTGGAGAAAGAATGCAAGACTAGGAAAATGAGAGAATCAGGTCATGTGAAGGTTTTGGAAAAGTAGGATATACCTGTGGCACAAAGGAAAACAGTTCTGCACGGGGAATGACCAGCAGAAGGAGCTGCCTGTTTGCTGCTCCAGTGTTCCTGGCAGTCCAGTAGGAGCTGGCCTGAGTTGTTCTGTTTCTGCTCCTGACCGAAGCTCTTCAGCCATGCAGTCTCCCTTGGGGCTGAGCAGCAGGAGTGCTTCCCTGCTGATGCCAGCTACCTGGGCTGCTGTTGCACACACTCTTTCTCAGTGTCTCTGCTCACTCTTCACCTTGCCATTCTCCCATACTGGGGCTAAACAAAAAGGCTGACTTTGAGCAACCCTTTAGGCAAAGATTAACCAAAGCAGGATTTTCAGCTATTTGGCTCTAGGAACAAAGCAATTTTAAAGTGTATTCATACACTTGGGACATTAATGAAACAGATTAGTGGTCTTTTCCATTCATTACTTTATTTCCTCAATTGGGAATAATAGATGAAGATACAAATACCAAAAGTTTTGATATGGAGAAGCCTGGACGTATTTTTTGTGGCTGGGATTATTTTTTCTGACAGCCTATTCAGAAGACAGGAAGGCTACAGACTGATGGTGCTCATTGCTTTTTTGAGATTTTTGGTTTGTTTTGGTACTTCTTGGTGTGTACAGTTGACAGAGACCACTTCTTCATATGATGATGCCATTGTACTTTTCAAGGTATCAGAGCAATCTGTTCTGGCAGAAACACATAGCTGAGCAAAGAGTGGTAGTGAAAAGAAAGAGAAGTTTCTTTGAACTTCTTTGAAGTTCCTGTTCTCTCTCCTGGCTTCCAGCTTGGCTGTACGCTTCGCTTCAAAGACTAAAATAGTATCATACCAGATTTGCTTCCAATTTTCTCAGTTCAAACATCTTTCCTGCTGGTTATTGATATTGATCTGACAAGATCCAGGAGAGGTTTTCAGGGCATTCTTAAAGCACTTGTGTTGGCCTCAAGCTGTTCAGGCTATTTGAATGTAAAAAACCACCGTAGACCAAGGGCCTGCTTTTGTGTTTGTCCTAGAACAGATTACACTTTACCAAGAAAGTTTTTAAGCTGGGGTTAAAATGTGAATTTTTGAGACAGAGGTGCAATGTTTGATCCACAGTCATGTCTGCCTATGCCACGAGCCAGGAGCTATGATGGACTTGAAGGACTGGCTATGTGGTCTTGTCTGTTACTCAGACATTGAAAAGAAGAACACGTATGTAGAGCAATCTTAATCCCTGCTGGTTTCTTCAGCTATTGATTAATGCTTTAAAGCCAATCAAAGGAGGAGTCAAATTTGGAAATTAAGGAAATATGAGAAAGATTGCCTCTGCTGTAGCAGTAGATCTACCCAAACACAAACCCTCATTGACACTTTCCAACCTGCTTCTGGCAACTGGCGGGGGTTTGTGCCAGGCTGGCCTGGAGCAGGTTAAAGAAGGTGTGCTAGCTTCAAAACAGTTTCACTAGGACTGAAGTACTTACATAATGCCACAGAGACATTAGGAGATTTTGTAGGTATTCAGTCCTTGACTTTGATTTTTTTGTTAGCCATTATCTTCAGGGTTACAGGTCAGATATCTGGGTTGATGAATAGGTAGCTTTCATAAGGGCTGGACTGGTGTTAGAGAGGCAAACTATACTGCAGCTCAGGAAAAAAAAAAATGAACTGTGGAATATTTCCATACAGCAGACTAGGAAGCTAGTTTATTGACATTGAGGAATCGGACCTAATCAGAACCAAACCTGAAACCTGCACCCTTAAGATCTTAGGGACACATGCTGTACATTTAGCTTGCTCTTTAAAGGATAATGATTAGAATACTTTTTCAGGCACTTTGATCAGACAAAATGAGGATATGTGGTACATGTATCACTGGTACATATATGACAGATATGTGTTTGTATGAGCTGGAAATAATAGGCAAAGAGCTTGTAAAAAAAGATTACAGCACACTTCCATGCTGCCCACACTGGCATTGCTTTTGTGAAGAAGGCCCTGATAGACAAATGCCTGCTTCTATGATTTTTTTGGCAATAAGGATTGTATTTTTGTCATTTCATATTCATATATTTGATTCTGACTTGCATTTTGAACTTACTCACAGGCAAAGACATGGGTTCATTTTATTCGTGGGAATGGGAACTTGCTATGTCCTTATCCCCCAAGAAATCTCCTGAAATAATAGTCACTGGGTTTTAAAAGAAACTGAGCATTTCATGAGCTAAATATGCCACTATTAGAAAGAAACAAAGAAAAGACAAATAAAATGGAAACTTATTTGCATCTGATTTACATTATCCTGTGAGCATTGATTTCATTTTTGTTTCATTCCTCTTAATACTATTCAGATTGCAGACTGCAACCTTGCTGCAAATTTACAGCTGAGTTTCATTGTTCATTTAATCATCTCAGGTGTTACTGAAATAGGGAACACTGGTGCTTGAAAGATTTCCCCTGAGGTTCATGGGAGCTGCCTGTATCCTGAGGCTGGAGGAGGGGGTCTGCAGATATGTTCTGGCAGTTGCTGCTCTGAATTTTGATGATCGTCTGTTGAAAAATTGCATGGGCCATCCTGTGTCAAGACAATCATTGCTGTCTCCTCCTTTTAGTCAGCAATTTGTCTCTTCAAGCTTACTACTTAGGTTATGCCTTTTTCTTCTTCATCCCTAACCTCTTGTTTCAGCTTAAATATTTGCAATAACCCACATTTCCCTCTCCCTCATTCCTCTTGCAGGCAGGAACAAACACAGTGTCAACACTGTGCAGATGTGTTTTAACCCAGCAGAATATTTCAGTGAGTTTGATGTTGAATTATGAAATCTTTGTGGTCAGCTCACAACGCAAGAGGATTCTTTGATAAACACAAGTAATTGGAGTTTACCGTGAAGGTATCTTTGTCAGGGAATGTTTTTCTTTTTGTTTCCTGCAGCTTTGCTTTCCCTGGTTCAGAGAGTCAAAAAGTTAACAGCCTCAGGCAATGGGCAGTACTATCCATGATCTGATCTTGTCTTTTAAATAATATTTTATATTGTTTACCTGAAGTCTACTGTGTCTGCAAGCAAATCTTCCTATAAAATTATTTACGATTGAATATTTGCTGAAAGCAAACACAAAAGCATCATCAGGTTCTAAGTAATTATGCTTAAAAATTAAACAACTAAGAGTTAAAAATATTTTGAAATCTTTGTTTATCTGTAGTTTGCTTCTATTAACATAGGCTTACAAGAATCTTGTGGCTGGGATCTCTGATGTTACCTTCTGAATTTTTCAAATTAAGTTTTGTTCCTGATTTTTGGAGAGGCGAAATTGTGATGGCATCATAATGAACAAATGCATGAATACATAAAAACCTAAAAATTTCCCCTTGGGCAACAAATTTGCTCATATTAATGCTGGAAAAGAGGGTTAAGTGCTATGTGACAGAAACTGCATTAGCTCTTGCAAAAGGAGCTACTCATTTTGATCAACAGCAAAACGTTTGCCTTCGAATCTCCAGTCCCAGTTGGAGCAGCAACCTTTCCCCTATAATTAATTTTTGTGTGCTGTAGTCCATTAGAGAAGAGAGTGACAGCCTCTGGACACAGATTACTGTCTTAGGTATGGCCCAAAGGAACATTATGGTCTTAATTAAAGGTGGCTCAATATGTCAGCCATTGCAATAGTTTGAGCATTTTTAATACTGTGTCAGTATCTAACCACCTTAAAAGAATTCTGGTAGCAAGCAAACTAAGTAATTTAAAGGCAGCTCATGTTCTCTGTAAGTTTTGCAGGACTGCTATTGGGAATACTTGATAATTTATGAAGGCTTACACCACCAAATTAATTACATTTTCCTGATGCCACATGTCTTTTTCATACAAGCTAGCTCTGAATTATAAGTAACAATATTGTCCTTGTTCATTCCTTCAGTACAGGAGACAGTTTACTAATAACACCGGTAGAATTCAGTTGCTGTATTTTAGAAGTGTCATTTATTAAACACTGCTACACTTAAGGTGGTATATGCTCCTCTAATACTGACCCTGATTTCTGCTGTGTGTATTACTGCATCTCAGTTCTGAGCCATTGGCATGGGTTTCATTTGGGAGCATTTTTTATGGCTTAGAAAAAAATAAGTTCCAAGGAGATGACCAATGCAGAGACTTGCTGTGATATACAGGAGGTACAATGCCACATATTCTACTGTTTTGTGTGGGAATGAGGTTATGCTGCAAGCCATTGTTCTGACAAAGAAAATAACCTTGGAGTCCTTACAATAGGCAACTCATTATCAGTGGGTTTCTTCTGAGGTCCTGCAACCTCGAATCGTGCTTGGGTTTTGCATACCAGATACTTCTTAGAAAGCCTGACAAACTCTACTGATGTGATTGGCTTAGGAAAAATGAATGTTTTCAATTTTTCTTTAAATTAAAATAAAATCAATTTGAATAGATAGTACATGAATATAGCTAACCCCTGAACTTTGATTAGCAAGGAGGGAAATAAATGGACCTTCTATTTCCTCTAATAAGATTTTAGAATATTGAAGCTTTCTTTTGTGCCTCTTCCATTTTTTCCTGATTTGTATCAAGATGACAGAAGAGCATCTAGGTCTGCTTTTTGGAATAATTTCAAGTCAGTGATTTGTACAATGAAACTGGTTTTTTCTATGATTTCCTATTACTTGAAATAACAATTAGATTGGAGATGAAATTCCAAGAGGAGAATTTTTCACAGAAAATCTCGCTTTTCTGCAATTCCTTTAAATACTAAAGTTTAATCAGGAAAGAAGCATGCTGTTGTGAAATTTCATCAGACTCTAAGTGGGATTGGGGTGAAAAGACCCTTGCTCACCTCAGTTATTGTAAAAAGCAAATGAGAAAAACCCAAAAAGTGCTGTGAAAGCAGTATGTATAGACGTGCCCAATTTGGAACATGGAACATGCAAGAGGATCTTGCATCCTCTTCCTAGGAGGGAGTGAAGATGTTATTGGACAATGACACTACAGTATCGGTGCAGCAGGTATAACTTTGGAGCTGAGAATGGTCCAGCAATTAGGCTTAACCCTTTTTCCAGTGAAGTCTTCTGTTCCAGTATTTTCCTTTCTGATTATGGAGCACTGTGGAGCCACGCTTCACTTTTCAGCCATATCAGTCACACGTGTCTTAAAGGTCAGCTTCCAAACATTACTGATTCTGCAGAGAACACCTTACTGAACTAATGGCGAGTTATGTTTTCTGCTGCATTTTGTCTTCAGCTCTGAATAATGTTTGGTCATCTTCACATTATGTTAGGTACAATGGATGTTGAAGGCCTTCCAGGTAGTGACATCTGGTTGTGCTACTTTACAGTACAAAAATTGCCTCAAGGAACTAAGCCTCAAGTAGTTCAGCATCTGTTTCAGGTTGTTTCAAGAGATGGTATACTCCTTGTAAGCTTGCCCATGAAGAATTCTTACATGAGCTTTGATAGCAGAAACTTTTTTTTTTGCTTTTTCTGCAGCATGCAGTTAGAAGTTTACTTTGATAATAAGCATTTTTTTGTGCTGTGAAATTTAAATTGATTTGGAAGTGGATCATGGAAACATGTTAATTGAGCATCAGAAATATTATAAATACTTGTAAGGACAAAGATATATTAAATAGCCCTTCATACTGTCAGGACTTTTTAACTGGAATGGTACTGATCATCTTTTGTCCCAATCTCTGCTCAAAAGTAGAGGAAATACAGGTCTTTGTCAGCCCATTTAGAAGCTTGCCACCTAGTCTCACCCTCTGTCTTCTGACAGCACTAATGTCCTTTAATTTGTCTTTACTCAGGGTAAAATTCTCTGTAACTGTTGCACAGCAGTCAGTAAATCAAACCTTCTTAGAAGACGTTTGGATTTCCGACCAAAAATGAGATTCTCCATCTATCACTCTGTCTTGAACCAATGCCTCCTGAGTTTACAGAGTTTGCAAACTCCTGACTGATTTATTTTGAACAAGACCTGAAAACTAACAAATATGAAAGAACGCCAGTTAAATGGTATTGTAACTTCTGGTGTACAAATATAAATTGTCACCTAATGTCTGCTCTGGGTCAGGCCATATTAACCAGAAACCACAAGATGGTGCTGCCATAACTGACCTGTTTAGTCTAGCTTGGCTCAGCAAACAAGAAAACACTTTGCCATCCTCTCCTAAAGAGGCAACAAGAAATGACTGACCATGAATCGTTCACTCTGTTGTTCCCCAACACATTTACAACAACGTGCTGTTTGTTTTCAAGGTGTCAGGATGACACTTTGTCAGATGAGCTGCATCTTCTCCTTGTGTCTCCTTCAGTACCTCCAGTGGTTGGGCATCTTCACCTACCAGGAGATTCTTTATAAGATATAGTTATATTCCAAGCAATTTTCTGACAGAGGGCTAAGGAAGAAATAATGCGAGATCCTTGATGATGATCCTTGATATCCAGACCCAACAGTGCAGTCAGACCTGTGCATATCATGGAAGCTGATGCCTGGCTTTAATACGTGAAACATGCCACACTTGTAATAATTTGCAAGGGAGGACCAGAATGCTTGGGTGTTTGCCAGCCACATCAAGATGTGTATAATTCTCTCAGCCCTATGCATAGTCATTGTAGTCTTCCTCAGAGCCACATAGTATTTGGGGTCCAGAGATGATCCCTAAGGAAACAGTCACAGTTATTGTATCAAATATCTCCAAGGATTATCATACACGTCTTCTGCCAAATCTTGCTGGGAAGCCTAGAAAGTAATTTACCTGCCCCTGTGCTGAGTTTCTGTTCCTTCAGCTGCCCCTGTCCCCTGGATGCAACGATGAATATGTGCTGGCTCACAGGAGCAGAAAGCTACTGTGCTGATTTAAAAATCTGCCCTGTTCCCCCAAGCCAGTTGTTTTCTGCCAGGGCTGCTGTGGTACAGTGAAGGGGGTCTTCATTGGCATGCACTTCTGCCAGCTCTGCTGTGGGGTGGTAACTGCTGGCAGATGACTCTGAGCATCTAGAAGCTTCAAAATGTCCCAGAAAATTCCCCATGGGGTTTTTGTTTGGTTTGGTTTGGTTTGGTTTGGTTTGGTTTGGTTTTGTTGTTTTGGTTTTTTTTGGTTTTTTTTGTCAGTCTTTGCATTGTACTGCCCTCATTAATTTCCATGTGTTCCTTGTCCAGGTGAAACTGCTGAATGAAAAGGATGTCTTCTGTGAAAAAACAAAGGCATGAAAGATGTCTGTGCAGGGTCACCTTAGATTCATAATAGACTCATAATAATTGTTGTTGTTATAGAGAGTTACTCAATAAATAGCCTGTTGGCTGCAATGAAAGAGGAGCTTAGAATAAACTGTTCCAAGCAGCTGATATGTCCATATCAACCATGAAGGAATCAGGAGGGATGCATAAGGAGACTCAAATCTTTTCCTGGAACTAATAGGGAGTTGCTTTGAGCACACCCACACCTATGCACAGTAGTGCACAATCTTTATTTATTGCATTCTCACCAAGGAATACTTCTAAAATGTTATGAGAGACAGATCTAGAAATATATGATTTATCTGGAAGCCGAATGAATTTGATGTGTTGAATAGTTCAGATTTGAATGAAGATGTTCCTGTTTCCACACACCAAAGACTGGTATTAATTTGGTGCATATACAGAACAAGCTTCTTCACAGCTGTTTAAACTGTGCCCTCTACAAACTTCCATGAATATTTAGATTTATGTTGCTTTTCTCATCACATCAGTACTATTAAGAGGGTTTGTGATACTCAGGGAAGTGGTTTGGTTTTGCTGGGTCTGAATGGATTGTGTTTTAGGAGAACTCCTTTGGGTGGGAACAATCTTGTTTTTAAGTGTCATGTGTGATCTGAGCTTTAGAGAGATTCTGGAATGGACATGGAGGTATTAAGCAGTTTTGTAATGCCTTTGTGATGAAATAGAAGGCAGCATTTTGGCATTCTAGATTCTGAGGTTGCTTTTTAAGTTCTGTTGATATGTCATAGTTTACTACTGGCTACCCTATACACAGCATACTTCTCACATGGTTTGTACAGAGGAATTTTAAGAAAGAGTGAGGATTTCATCAAGCCTGTTGTGTAAAAAAATATACTTCGTTACCGTTAGACTTCATACTAAAGTTGAGGTGACCGTGCACAAATAGCTGATTGTGCCAAAGCTTTTTACAACTCCTTGCTAAAAAAAAAAAAAAAGCCACTCCGTTTGTTGTATTCTTTAACTGTATTACTTCTTTATGCTCTTTCCTGTAACAATTTTCTTTACAGTTTATTTTCAGTTTATCTAGAAGACCACTGGCAATGGACAGCACAAGTAATTTAAGTTCCTTTGCAGTTCTACCACGTCTATTGTCAACAGGAAAGAAGCATTTGAGAAAAATAGGTGTAAGTTGGTACCAGTGTTTTTCCTCATAAGACTCCAACATGAGAAGCTCAGAGCACAGTAGCTTTGCTGAGAACTGCCTGACAGACTTTATAAAGATTTGTCCTCTATTAATATTTCTGGTTTCTGGACTATGGGCAGTTATGAAGAGGTCAGTGATCTTGCCTCCATCAGACAGTGAATGGACCTCTTAGGCCCAGGATGGGCAGTTGGGTTTTCCTCCTTAAAAAGATGGGTGAAGAGGAGAGAAAGTCATATCTAGTCCTACAGGTTAATCTGTGGAGCAGTCCCAGAGGCAAAAGCACAGAGGTATCACAGTCTCACAGCATTACTCTTGATCCACAGGAACCCACTCTCTTCTGAGTGCCTGCTGGCGTGCCTCAGTATCCTCCCTGTTGCAGCACCATCACTCAGAGTATTTGAATTTGTATATCTTCAGTGTGATCCCTTTGTAAAGTAATAATCCGTGCTTTCAAATGTTCACTCAATCAGCTGAACGCTCTGACAGAGCCAGCATCCTTTGGTTGGGGGTAACAAATGTGACATTTGGTCACCATAGGATGGTGACCAGGCTATCCTGTGCTTGGCACCACAGTGCAACATGTGGCTTTTGGATTGGTGAAGAAGTGCCTATGCTTGGAAACTTTCTGCATCCTTCTCTTTCATGCCTTTTCTGCCCCTCTGCCAGGCATCATACATATGCTGGAATAAGCAGGTGGGAAGAGGAAGGATCCCCTTCCAGCAAGGTCCTGTTTGTGTGCTGGGGAAAATCCACCTCCAGCACTAACCATTGATGAACAGCATGGTCATTTCAGAATTACTTCTTATATATTGATTTCTGGTGGATTCTGCACTGTAGAAATCCTCCATTCTGAGTCTCTCACCTTTGCTTCTCCTCTGCGTTTGGACAGAGAAGGATTTCTTTCTCTTGCTGTCTGGAGGAGGTGAGGTCAGAAGGAGAAAGAGCTTGGGTGGCCGAGTCACAGGTGGCAAAAGAGCTGGGGAGGTTCTCCAGATGGCTGACGTAAGGGTTCATAAAGTGATGAGGACCCAACCCTCAATGTTCCTTTAAACCTAAATGTTTGTATGTGTTACCGAGCCAGCATGTAAAACTATATAAACATTTTCACATGTTGAACTACAGATTAACTGTGGCGCTTATGATGATAATTAAAACCACAAACACAGCATATTGTGAAAAATTCCACATGCACATTCATGTTCCAGTCTTGCAGTCATGGAAAGGCATTACTGAATTTCTCTTGAAAGTTATTCTTTGTATTCAGCAAATCTTAGGTGAAGCTGAAGGTCTTGCAGGATTGAACATCACTATTTGTAGAGTTTGGAGGTCTTTCATTATTTCTGGAGGTATTGTTTAGATCAGGGGTTTTTTTTAATATATATACTTTAATTTTATACTTTAAGTGAAAGAAACTGACTTCACTTTAAGTGAGAGAAACTGACATATTAGTTTGGTGTGATTCGTATATAGTATTTCAGATCAAATGCTTAGACAGGAAACTTTAATTCTTGGTTATTTCAAGACATTAAGAGGAGTGTAAATCTGAAGGGGCAGGGGAAAAATGAGATTTCAAAAGTGTGTTTTATATTGGGCTTGCTACTCTCTTTATTTAATGCTTGCAACAGCAAGGAAAATGTTTCTGAAAGTTGCTTTAGCTGTCTTCGTTTGAGGGTGGTTTGTCATGTTTGTTTCCTGTGCCACAAACTTTTCCGTGCAACACTGGGTCTACAGCTGGTTGTCAGAGCTGAGTGACCCAGGACATCTACTTGGGTATGCTGTTCCTTGATGAAACACCAGTTAACCTGAAATATAATAGCCACATCAGCACCTGAAGAAAATAAAACTGGACCGTGAATAATTACTTTTGTATGTGTATTTTTTTATTTTTTTAATTAGTCTTGTAAATTTTTAAAAGTTTGAGATGTGTTTTTGAATGGTGGTGGTGAGACTAGAAATGAGGCAAGCAGCAGTACCCTCTCCAATGTAGTTGAGAGGCCAAAACACAGAGGTCATGACTCCTACCAGCAGAATAGAGAGAGAAACTGACTGTTGTAGGTAAAAGTACACCCTCATTTGCTCAAACTGCAACTCAAAATGAGTCTTTTGATTCCTCCAGCCTCACTGAAGTGCTTGTATTCCAATGTGATCTTGCACTGTTCTTATCTATTTCACTGATATTTCTGTTTCCTAATTTTGTGCCTAATTCTCCACTAAAGTTGTGCCTGGGCAGTGCAAAGGGGCACTGCAGGAGAAAGACTGAGATCAGCTCTGAGCAAGCAGGAGTATCTCCATTGCACAGCAACATGTTGTCAAAACTGTTGACAGCATTGGGATGCCAAAATACTGGCACAGTGTGGATGGGGCTATTTCAGGGATCTTTCCACCAAGTAGTAGAGATGTACCCAAAGTACAGTAGTAGCAGCCCAAAGAAGCAGTAGCAAAAGTTTAATGGCACAGGAAAACTAGTAAAAAAACCAAAGTTGATGGGTTTTTTTCAACAATCAGAAATGTTCAAAATTAGAAATACTGAATAAATAGAAAGAAAGAAAGAATGACTTAAAGTGTCATAGGTCATGTTAAAGATTGAAACAGAGAGAACCTAGGGTATTTCAAGAGGCAAGTGCTTAAATATTTCTTTGTTTGTTTTAAAAAATGAGCCCTTTACCTGCTATAAAGCATCTTGTCAAAATTGTTAATCCTATTTTTAAATTGTTTTATACAGTGTTTTCTTCTCTGTTGAGTTTCTGAAAATTTTCAATTTTTTTTCATTTTAGGTTTCTTCAGTAAAAAAAAAAATCAAAAATGAGCAAAGCCATATTTTTTCCTTTAAAAGATTTTTTTTCACACCAAAGTTAATATTTAAAGAAACTGACAGCAGTTTTTGTGAAATAATTACACTTCAGGGAAAAAACCCCAATCCTTACAAAAAAAAAAGAAGTGATATTTCCATAAAAAAAGATGTGATGTTAAATTCTGAGCAGCTGCAATCCAAAACACCTTGGAGAGTGTTCAGAAATTATAGCTACAGAATCAGCAAAACACAGGTGTAAAGGCTCCCTCTGTGGAACACATCTAACTCTAATGTTTGCTGTGTATTTGCATTTATTGGGATGTTGTCTTGGGGAGTCTTGCTGGCAATCTTCTTTGGGAACCTGAATTCAGAGTGAGAGAAACATCACACTGGGCTGTTCAGCTTCAACCTTGCACTAAGGCTGCCCTGACACATACTGTTATTATTACTGTTATTTTTAGGTCTGGGTTGTGGGTTTTTTTTTTGCTCTGCATTAATGCAACTAAGATCATAACAGCAGCATATGCAGAACAAAGCTGCTAACCAAGGAAATATCAGGCTTACAGCACTTCTTTGCACCACAGTTGCTTATCAATGAAGCGTGTATATAGCCTAATTAACATAACTGGAATGACTATAATTATGCTATCATTTTGTTTACTTTAGCACATTCTGTTGAGGTATATGGGTAGCAATATTTGTTATTGAAATATTCCCCCTTGCTACACTCAGGCTGTTTAATTTTCCTGTTAGTCAATTTTATTTATGGTGTGATTTAGTTGCTTAAAAGTGAGGACAGTGTTAAAGTCCACAAACTCTTTGCTTATATGGTCTTCTCTACTTTGGATCTTGGACACAATCTGATAAAGCTTTGAGTAGCTCTCAATCATCCAAGTAAGGCAGTCCTGTTATAATTAATGTCACTATTGTCTTAAATAAGGCTTTGGAGGATAGAAGCCTAAAAATAAAAATAATCAAGAACATGCACAGCTAAAAGCCTTTCAGGCTCCCATTTGAGAAAGTGCAATGCAAGTGAAGCTGTTAGTTTGGGATAGCATTGCCAGACAAAGACAATGGGGAAAAAATTGTATAAAAGCTTTCTTTTGCCATGGCTTAGACTGCCCTACTGAAATGAAATTGTATCCCCTTTTGATAAAAATAAGATGTCATTCCCAGAAAAGTTTCCAAAGAAGGTTCCTAGTTCAGCAGAGTGATGCTTTTTTCAGCTTTTGTGTAGTCCATGTGGACATCTGCATCTTCATGGCTTCAGCAGCAGTGTCACCGCTGCATCTTTGCTGTGCTCTAGTGTGACTGCAGCTCAGGAGAAACAACCACAGCACGTTCTTATCCCTCATGACCTTGTCTAGGGCAGAAGGAGAGGGGAAGGGCACCTCGGACATCAGTCCTTGCTGACAGGCATATCTGGAGGTCTAGGACTGTAAAATTCCTTGTGATGCTGCTGCCTTGAACTTTTCTCCACCTCATGCACCCACAGCACAGGAACACAAAGCCCTTCACTGGCTCTCACTGGCAGAAGTGGTGCACAACCAGCTCACCAAGCAGAGACCTGGATTACCAGCTCTCTTGCATTTCACCAGGGCTAATGCCTCCCACTTTCTGATGGTGTGCAGAACTTTAACAACATAAGTCATGTTTGTACAGATCTATGATTTCCATAATTAGGAATGTCAAGAGTGTATTTTAAGGTAAGGATGTATAAATTAACACAGACGTACTGTGTATGTTGGCAGTTTAACACACCTTTGGGTGTACTCCAGGGCCTTTCTTCACATTAAAGGAATAACAAAGGTTCTCTTGGGTCTCTTGCTGAGCTTGCTGGTCAGCTGGAAATCTCTCTTCTTCTTTTTTTTTTTNGTGCTTTTGATGGAACCAAACTGTTCATGATATTGTTTTTATTGGGAGAGTACCTCTTGTGTGCAAGCTGTCATATTTACAGTCACTTCCAGTTGGGAACAACTTTACTTCTCAAGTTGACACATCCCACAGATGAAGTGCCTGCAGCATGTGGCAGGTCAGAGGGGTCCAACTCTTCCCAAGGATCTTCTGATGAAAACCGGATGGTCTGAAATCTTTTCTGCCCTTTCCCTACCAATGCACTTACACAAAGACAGTGTAGACGTCTAATTAAAATGCACCAAGTATAGAAATATAGAGGGAATTGACTCTATTTTTTTCCCTGATAGTTGCAATCACATCACAGTCAAAAGAAGAGGAATAAATGAAAAAACAGCACATTTCAAACCCACTGTTAAAGAAGTCTCACAGTGGCTTTGCTGTTCCTCCATGTTTCTTTACTACTCTTGATCAAGACCTATATATAAATGAATAATGCTTACATGCAAGATCTCTCTTAGAGTTATATCAACTATTCATAATAAAAGCTCAATATGTGGAACTTAATCATCTACCAGATGTTTTTATTTACCAGTTCTTATTTTTTATATAAAATTCCTTGTCTGATTTAAATGAGTAGGCGCAAATTCATCTCTGAACATACATCATTAATGTGACGCAGTTTTACATGAGAAATGAATTTTATCCACACATCATATGTTTTTAAGAATAAAAAAAATCTGTTACTGGAACACAAGCACATACACATTTTCTCTAACCCCTGGCCGTCACAATGAAATGAGGACTCGAGGACATAACCTTTGGAGACAAATATACATGTAACTCTTTCCATCTCATTGCCATCTCAAGGACTTTATCATTGAAATGACAGCTGATTCTCTCTCCTTTTATGCAGGCACAAAGGCAGAGAGAGGAGTGAGGCTCAGAGACAAATATCTCAATGTCCAGTGCAAACAAAGCTTGTGCCTTAAGAACAGCAGGTTTGAACTGCTGTGGCAAGTTGCAAGACTAGTCATGATTTTTATCCATCTTCTGCTCTCACCCTTTGATATGCTTGTGACATTTTCTCTCTCATTGCAGACCATTAGTTGGTAATAGGGCACACAGAAATGTTTTGTGGGCCGTAAGGAGAAGAGACCAAATGTTGTGACATGCTTGCCAGTGACCATGGCTGGACTTGCTGATCCTTGTCTTTCACTTCTGTGTCCTGTTTCAGACACTACATGTGCAAATGTCTTTCTGCTGTTTGTTAAATTGCCCTTGAAGTCTAACCTTCTCTATTCCCAGCTTGTCTTCTCTTAAGTACATTGTCAATCATGTTAGGACTTTCTAGATGTGTGATAATTTAGTGGGTTTTATACAAAAAGACATTGGTTTGCTTTGCTAAAAACATATGCTTTAATTTTCCATTATGATTTCTTAAATTCAGAATGTGGAAGAGAAATCCTTCCAGTTTAAACAGCTTCCTAGTATTTTGCAATGGTGTTCTGGGAAGACAACCTCAGAGTGCCTGGACATGAGGCCCTGCTGCCTTAAAGAGGTGATGTGAGACCCTTGCTCCTTGCATGAAGAGAGCCTTTCTGACGCTCCCAGCAATACCAGGCTGTGAATCTTTTATCATCACTGTTATTATCTGGGGAAGCAAACAGGATTTTACCCTTTATTTTAATGATGTTTGTACTTGCTGCTTGAACTCTTGACCTCACTATCCCTTTTCCTACTATAAACACTGCTTCTGCTCATCTTCCATTCCTATGCAGTTCTCTTTGCCTTTGCCCTTTCTTCTCTTGTACAGCTTATGTTTCCCTTGTACCCGGTTATCTCAACAGTTTGTATTAAACTCCTGTATTAAATAACATGGCATTAGTGCAGCTGCACACCCCACTCAGTTTTACTCCATGCCTTCTTTATTTACTCTAGGTGTGACAGCAGCACAGGCTGGAGTCACCAGCTGGCACTGTCAAGAAGAGCAACACGTAAAGTTTTACTTCAACAAGTTTAAACTTCTATGGTCACCAACACCTCATTTATGTGAACAGCCTTCACTTGGTGAGACCTACTGCTGTATGCAACTGGGAAACAAGTAGCACCTTCCTTCAAAGAAGGAGATTTTTGAGAAGCACCAGAATGATTAAGAGACAAAAACCATGTTAAAAGGAGCACACCCCATGTGTGTGCTGATCATGTGTGTGTTTTTGTGAGGATCCCCAAGTCCTGTCCACTGCTGTGGTCACAGAGAAATGCCTGCAACAGGCAAGGCAAGAACAGCCAGCAAGGAAAATAACTGCAAATAACCAAAATCATTATAAGAACAACCCCTGCCTAACATGCTGCACAGCACAGTACTGTGTCTCCTGAATAAAGAGCCTCAACATATCTGACAGGTGGCAGAGGTATATGGTGTTCTTACATGCACCCTTCCCAAACATTGCTCTTCTAGTGTTGACCTCTGCAGTGGTGGAAGAATTCCTTCAAGTGCAATGCCTGTCTCAAACCACTGCCTTTGCCAAGGACAGCTGCTCTGCCAAACACTTCTTTTCTTACCTTAGTCATTTCCCTGCAGACAGGACAAAATGTCTCTTATAATCCCAAACTGAGACACATCATGAAAATATTGCATTTTTATTCAAACCAACCATTGTATAATTGTGTTGTCTTTATCAGCAAATGGCTTTCTTTTAAAAACTCCTACATGTGACAAGTCACGTTGTAATGCATTACTTCAGGCTGTATCTTTCATGTTGCATTAGAGTAAGTCAAACTTAACATGATTTGATGCTTGCAACCTGCTTCAGACGTGGCATGTGAAAGATTTGAAAGAGATCTTTCAGGGGAAACAAAGAGTTTATAGATTTCTTTTTTTATATTTTTTCTTTCATTTATATTTTTCTCCCTTTTTAGTTTCAAACAGCAGTTAAATAATGGGAATGTTAAAGAAAGGATTAATCAATGCATCTCTTTTTCCTACTTGTAAAAATTCTTTGAACTTTCAATTGTTTGTTTGATTTCTTCTTTATATTTCCCAAACTACTGAGAGAAACATCTACCTGGTGACTGTTAGGAAAATCTCTTCTAGCAAAGCAGCAATTAGGTTGGAGAAAGAATGGTTATACATTCTCTAATGAATGCTGATAACAGAAGAAACAATTCCACTTTTGAAAGATGAAGGTTTATATGGCTAAATCCCATCTGATCCCACCTGATCAGCCTCTTGTATTCTAAGATATTTTTGATTCTCTAAATCATAGGTGAACGTAGCAACTCTATTGTATAAATGAATATACTTGCCTAACAACAACAGCGAGGAAAAACAAAATAAAAACAACCTGAGTTGTTAGAATAGCATCAAATAATTTAATATACCGTGTTTAGCAATAAATTTACACTTAAACATAGAAAAATTGCATATTCTTCTTTGAATAATAGCAAAAGGAATATAGTAACACTGGAGTTTTTGGGGGTTTGTTTCTCCTAGAAAACCATTTAGTCAAGAAATGTTTTCCTGAAACATTTCTGAGCACAAGGTGGTTTCTCCTGATACAAGTAACGGTATAAACATGTTGGTGTTTGGAATCTGCCTGAAAATTTTTTTTCTGCTTTCTTTGCTGCCAGTGTTTTATTTTCTCTGAGACTATTCAGAGACTATATATTCTATAGACTATATATTTTTACTATAGTCTATATGTATAATCCATGTATATAGTCTGTATATGTACAAAAATACAGAGACTATGTATTAGACTATAGAGACTATATATTCAGACACTATATGGAGTCTATAGTTACGTATAAACACAATCAGGTTCATGATTCACACTGGGCTAGATGCTGCTGGTTTTACTCCTTCTGAACCATCCTTTTTTGCCCATTTGAATCACAATAATTTCAGTGGGATGACTTGGACAAAGATCTCAGTTTGTTATACTCATAGGTAACATGTTCTGGTTTTATGGACTTTTTCAGTGGGAGGATTTTTATTTTAGCTCATATTTCATCTTGTATATATGCTAATATAACTGCAGCCACCTACTTGTCCATCATTTCAGGTCCTAAAATTACAATTTTGGAAGGTACACTCTGGACCAGCCAGGAAGCAGAAATCTAATGTGGGAAACACAAAGTAACATCATATAATTCCTGTGTACAAAATCAGAATTCTTGCCCAAAATGGTCTTTTCTGGTGTCAAAATCTATTAAACTCTGTCTATGACCTCAAGTGCAGACAATCTGCAGTGAGACCTTAACAAATTAGAGAGATGGGACATCATCAACTGTATGAAGTTTAACAAAGGTAAATGTCGGATTCTGCACCTGGGATGGGGCAATCCTGGATGAACAGACAGTCTGGAGAACAAGAGGCTGGAGAGCAGCGCCACGGAAAGGGACCAGGGGGTCCTGGTCAGTGGAAAGTTGAATGTGAGTCAGCAGTGCCCTGGAGGGCCAACTATGTCCTGGGGGCACAGCATGGCCAGCTGGACAGGGGAGGGGATTGTCCCACTCTGCTCTGCACTGGGGTGGCTTCACCTTGAGTGCTGGGTGCAGTTTTGGTTACTGCAATATAAAAGAGATTGTTAAGCTTCTTAGACAGCATCTAAAGAAGGGCCATGAGGATGTTGAAGGGCCTTGAGGGGAAGGTGTATAAGGAGAAGCTGAGGTGACTTGGTTTGTTCAACCTGGAAGAGACTGAGGAGAGACTTCATTGCAGTCCTCAACACCCTCACAAGGGGAAGTGTAGGGATAGCTCTTCACTCTCATGACCAACGACAAGACTCGAGGAAACACCATGAAGCTGAGTCAGGGGAGATTTTGGTTAAACATCATGAAGAATTCCATTTCTGAAGTTTCCTATAACACAGCTGTTGGGAAGAAAAAAAAAAAAAAAGAGAGAGCAACCTCAATTCAAGGCAATTCAAGGGTCAGCACCCAGTATTTCTTTGTAAAACAAAGGGTACATTTTTGTTTAGGCTCCCTGAAGTTGCCCAAATGACATGTCAAACCCAGGAGTGATGTTATGAGCAGAGGATGTGCTCAGTATCTCATGGGGTTGGTTGTAAATTATTGGGGATAATTTAGATGATACCAATAAATGTATTTTTGTTTCCAAAATGGAAATAATTTTCACATTCTGGTTTCACAAAAACTAAGTACTTAGTGACTCTTTCACTTGCCTAAATGGGGGGGTTGGAGGCAATGGTGTTTTCTAGCTCATCACTACTAATTCGTCTGCATTTAAACAGAAAACAAAGATAAATGTAATATTCTTTGCATTACCATGGAGTTAGCCACTCTTGTTTCTAAACAAGAATTTCACAAGCTGGCAGGACATGGAGTTTCATGGCCAACTATTTGGTTTAGTAATGTGACTCCAGGAGTAGTGGCTAGCATAACTAGCAGTGCACTAGCATGTGCAAGTAGACAGTATGTCAAGAAAATACTGAACTGGATGCTGTGTTGTTACCATATGCATGGGTCAGACTGTTGTAGTGTCCTGTTCCTGGAGCAATAGTTAAAAGCTCTGTACAGCAAGCTAATATAAATCTAGAAATTCAGCCAGACCTTCGTACTAAATTTTTCCAGAGCATGTGTCAGCAGGTATCTGTTGTGCTCAGCACCTTGCTAGGTACCCTGATCTGTAGTGCTGCTAATTGCTCCCAGTGCCAGCTCTCTTCATACAGATAGCCACATGAGCAGCAGTAGGAATTACTTATAGAATTGCTACAAAGCCTGGAGAGGACATCTGGGAGCTACCCACTTACTTGCTTCATGCTGATGAGTCCTCCTGGTTGTTGCTGGTCACCAAAAGTTGCTTCCCTTTACAATCCTTAAAACAGTCTGTACATGTCTGCTAAGGCACAACAGAACAGCGTGGGGATAGAGCTCATGTTAGTTCCCTACTCTTCTGAGTTACCAGTCTTTCAAAAAAAAATGCTTTTATGTAAGCCAGTTACCTTCAAACCACCCTTACTACAAGTTGGGTTAAGGTAAAAGCCAAATGAAAGTATAAATTCACAACATCCAAAGCTGACTGTGAGTACATAGGTTTATGCAAGTCATGGGCAGAAGAAAAGAAAAAATCACACAATCTGTATGCATGAAGTTGAAATTAAAATTATTTCTTTCTACAGCCAGCTGAGGTGCTAAAAGTGCCTCATTCCACACCTCATCATTGATTTTGGCTTCCATTATGCCTACAATCCTATTGCAGCTATTGGAGAGGATCATCCTGGGCAAAACCACCAGCTCTAAATCACCTTTTCAGAGGTCTTCAGTAAGATGATGTCAGGCTTCCCACGCAGATTTTTCTTTGGAAGTTCAGACATGCTGCTCCCTTCCAGCCCTCTCAGGAGAGGCACGGTGGAATTTGCCTCTCGGTGGACCTTAACCAACTTTTCATGTGATGTAGGCAAATTTTCCTTCCAAAAAACTGATTGGAAGTTCTAATCTTTTGAGAGACAATCACATGTGCACAGTGTGCAAAAACCCTTGATAAAATTTCTAAATAAATACAGCATGGAAAACAAATAAATCCTGGTGATGATAAAAGCCTAATCCAATAAACTAATCTGATCAAAAGATCAGTCTTGTAAAATCAATTACATTTGTCTTCAAACACAAAGACATAGGCAAGGTTTTTAGAAGAAATACATTCTCTGTAGGGATTAAACCACAAATTGCTTTATGAATATACTCCCCTAAGAGAAGCTAGAATATAATTCCTGAATGATCTCTATCAAGAACCAATGGGAATTTAGTCTCTTTTGTACTAGTGTAGCAACTCACTTGAAAACATGTAAACAATGTTTGGTATACAGCGTGTGATTTATTGCATACACTGTTTTGTCTCGGTGCTTTCAAGGAGAACAATAGCAAGCTGTAAAACCTTCTGCTCCAGATCATTCCTTCAAAATAAATCCAGTTCAGATGCTCTGTGAGGACTGATATTTCAAAGTGATAACTGGCAATTTATAAATCACCCACTTTCTTTTGCAGCAAGACAGCACATCTGTAATCCATATTTATTTCCCATTAATAACTGTGACGGTGCTGCGGCATTGATTGTTTCATATCGTGTGCATTTCACCTTACTAACTAACCTTGAAGAAGAGTAAAGAGGAGCAATTTTCCCCATCTTTTCCACTCAGAGAATATTCTAAGATGAACTGTTACAAATAAATTTAAATAAATTATTGAACTAACAGATGCTCAACATTTTCATGAGTTTATTAATGAAATCTATATTTGCACCATTTATGCTTCATTCCCTTTGCAGACATCCACATCACATATGAAAGCTGAGCAACACAAAGAGGAAATACTTTATTTCATTTTTAAAAGCAGTCAAAATGTTGAGTCACTTCAGGTTGACATTGGTAACAGTGTGACTTTGCATGCCTCCAGGATTTGTAAAATTGCCAAAACAGATTTTAGGAAGCTGGTGGGACTAGACTACCAGGAGGGAGACTTAACAGCAAGAAGATTGATCACAATCAAGTCTGCTAAGGGAGAGCTGTAACAAGCCAAAGTGCATTCCCTGCCTGCCCTCAGGCTATGCTGTCTGCTGGAACTGGCAAAAAACTGTGTAACCTGGGCTGTTCCTGCTTGCTGTTCTCATCTCCCTACACTGGGAAAGACTACACAAATTGCAACAGCCCCATAGAAAGAAGGCAAAGAAAAGGCTCTGATCATGCCACCTATGGAATTTTCTTCTCCTGTGTGCAGCCAAGGAGTTCATGACTATGCGTGGAGAAGACTCCATACAAAGCACGATTCACTGAGCAGAGCACATCTTTTCTGCTTTGCCCATGTTTTCTTTTCCTTTTGCCCAGTTTCAAGTCTGTTGCCAAGGTTTCTGTGTTAAAAGACACCCTGTTTTGACAACTTCTAAACTTATTTTAACATTTATGTTGAATCCTTGATTATTGAAGCATAATAATCTCCATTAATAAATCCTGTGTAAGTAAGTTGAATAACTAACCTCCCAGCCAAAAAAATGTTGGACTGCATGGGCAATGTTAGATGCACACACCACCTACTTTGTGATGCACATCCTAATCACTGCTAAAGGTTTAAAACCCTCATACTTAAAAATGCCTTTACAACAGGGCTCTCTCTCCATTCCTGCCTAATATTGCTCTTAAATCAAATATACCAAAGATTAAATCATGGGCTTCATGTCACATTAAACATTCAAAATCATTATCCCAAAATCCTTTTGGGAGGCAGACAAGATGCCCTCAGTTCAGCTCCCTGTAGATTGTAGGTCAGTAGCACAAAGACATAGCATATAATTGGACTCAAGTGGTAGTCTGAGCTCATAAGAGGCCAAGAGCAAATTAGTCTGAATCATCTTCTACTTTAAAAAGAGACATTTAAGTATGGGCACAGTTCAAATTTGCAGCTGCCTGACCTATGGATAAATACAAGGCTTTAATGCTTTCAGAAGCAGAACAGTGAACAATTTAAGTACCTGAATATGACAGGAAACATCAGCTTTTTTTTGATCCACGGCATTTCTGTGAGCATTTTGACTTTAGGATGAACCTTGAATTCTTGAATTTATATTGAATTACAAAACAACTTTAAATTCTACATTATAAAGGGAAATGAAGAGCAAAATAAAAGCAGCTAATAAAGTACTAACTGTGAAATATTTCCAATAATTACCAAATATTGCTTTCTAATGTTATGTGACATTTTACAGATGGAGAAAACAATCAGATATCTATTGTCAGCCAATTAGTACATTAAAATAAATGCAAATGCAAAAATTACTGACCTGATATCCATTTTGATATCATGAAAGTGGTATGTTTTTATTTTACCAAGGAATTTTTACAAATACTAAGCATTTATGCCGAATAATGGGAGAATAAATCAAGAAAGGATCAGTCTATATTTTTTCCTTATATTCTCCAACTATCTGATAGCAGCTGCCGCATGCAGTGAAAAATCAGGGTTAGGATCCTTTCATCTAACTTGAAGTGGGAAATGTGTTCCTAAAATGTAGCAAACAAAGAAGCTGTCTTGGTTGGAACTTGAGTTTCCGTTCACATCTGACTGTTAGTTAATATATGGTAACAATGAGCACATTTCATGCTTTGGGTAGAACAAACAAATATTTGCTTCCTGAAAGCATGACTGTGATGCATGGGCAGTAACACGTATAATTCAGTCAAGCTGGAAGGAGAGCGAAGTTGCTGAGGTATGAGCCCAGAACAAAAAAAGATTCAGCTTTTGAGCTTCACCCCAGGCTTTTGTGGCAATGTTGGAGTAGTCATGTGGCCTCCTGTGTGCCTCAATTTCCCTTCTGTACTGCAAGGCTAATAGTATCACTCTCCATCTCAAAGGAAGACAGTCCTGTAGGTCTGTGATTCAGCCTAGCCAGCCAAGCAGGAAGAAAAAACACATTGTGCTTCTCACTCTTGGGGTTATTTTTGGACCTTTACTTGGAGGTAAAAGAGAGATGAAAGCACTATCTGAAATGTACTTTTTGCTGCTGGAACAAAAGTAATGGTGTCTATCAGATTTAATCAAGCTGTTTGTCTGCTTTTACTTTCCTGTACTTGAAACACTGCAGCGCTTTGTTTTCTTTGTAGTGCTACATTTCTTCGTTGGTTCTGTTTATGTTCAAAGAGATTTAGAATTGAACATAACTTTTTAAGTGGTACTTTTAGTGTTTGTCTAGAGGGCCAGACTCATGGAATCTGTCACTTCCCCCCACAGTGTGCTAACAATTCAGGTGAAGCATTGTAGTCACCGTTGTAAAGCATTGGCCATGTTTTTATATATGTTGCTTTGAAATGAATAAATGGTCCCTGTTGAAAAGAAGCTGGTAGAGTAGGAGGTGGTCATTCCAGTTTTGCTTTCAGAAGGCATCACAGGTGCAGCTGACTGGGGGCATGAGACCAGCCAAAACCTCCTTGGGCAGGCGTATTTTCCCACAGCCATGTGACTTGGGAGAGGGAATACTAATTTATCAGTGCAGCACAACATGCGGTTAAACAGCAAGATGCATATACGATACACTAAAATACTCAGCAAGGTCTTGCTGACTTCTGCTGCAGGAGAATTTCATCCTCAAAAATACAACATTCACCTGTTAGTGGGAAGGGGAGATCCTGCAGATGCCTGGTCTTCTGTGAAACCACCCCATGTTCATAGGGCAACTCTGAGTACTGCCTCTGGCTGTCTTCTGTACGTGCCCACAATTTCCAGGCTCACTCAGATGAAAAGGAATGGAGATGCACAGTGTCTGAAAATTTTTGAGACTGGTATTTCAGCTCATTTCCATCCTTCTCCATCTTTTCCATCTCCTTTCTTTTTAACTCTTTACATTCTTTCTTTTCTCGCTAATATTTCCAAACCCAGAATTCATTGAATTCATTGACCTTGAAAACAAAAGCAAACAAACAAACAAAAAACCTCTAGTAAAGAACAATTCACTTGCTCAGCGCAAATATTTTGACAGATACAGGGTACAAACCAAGATGTGAAGTCAGTCAAACCTGTAACATCTCACATTAGAAGCCCTCTGTCTCCCTCCCTCTGGGTTTCTACACAGTATTCTTTTTCCTTGATTGCATCATTCTTTGTGAAGACTGAAACTCTTGAGAACATAACTACCCTAGTCTCTGTAATAATTATATCATAGAAATGGTGTGATTTATGGATTTTGGTAGTCTTCTTAACAACCCTGTTATATGTCAACAAGGATTTATGGCACAGATCCCTTGAAAACTAGGCACAGTGACCAAAAGCCCAAGAACCTCTAACCATTAGCAATCTCTAGTGCTCTTTTGTCAATGGGGAGGATTAAGAGGACACACTGTATTAGTATGGGATTCACACTGAGGCTGCCCAGGACATCTGGTGTCCCTCAAGGGCCACCGTTGCACAGCTCCACATTGTGAGGACTTCTCTGAGTATTTAAGCCTAGACCTGTATTTTAAAAAGGCAAAATTGAACCTGTAAATACTTGAACCTACTGGTCAAGTGCCTTAGCACAGAGGCAGATGTAGAGCAGTTCCGATCTGTAAGGAAGCCACTAGAGGGAGGGAGAGGTCCACAGTGCCCTTCTCCAGCCACCTTCTCCATCTCCTCCACCACCAAACACAGGCTAGACCCTGCCTTCTAACAGCCGGTGGGGACATCAGGTTTGACCCTAGTCATGGGACAAACGAAGGTAGCAGCAGTTTCCCAAGGCCTGCAGTGTGTGACCCTCCAAAAGTGTCTCATAGCTTTTCTTTAGCTCCGGCTGCTGCCGCCACACGGATGTGACTCCTCAGTGCCGAGGCTGCAGGCCAGATGGATGCATCCTGTGGGCTCAGTGCAGCCCAGGAGCCCTCAGCTACAGCACCATATGCAAGTGGTGTTTTACACACATATCAAATGTCAGGCCTTGGCTAAGTCACAGATGAAGTATAATGCTACTGCTGTAGCACAGTGCCCTTAATACCACCCCACAGTGTGGGAGAGTCCTTCTTCCAAATCATTAGCTACAGATGAGCTCTGTGCTTATTATAGGCCCCTGAGTACTTTCTAGCAAAAGCATCCCCAGAACAAAGTGTGTCTCCACTCCTCCTCAGCTGAGTTTTAACACAGAATTTAATAAAGATTTATAGGTTTTCAGAGATTGTTTCGAGCTCAGCCAAAGTCTCTTTTTTTAATCATGCTTTTCCATAGGGGGCAGGGGAGGAAGTGTTTTCAAGGCTATAGATATTGAAGCAATATCTCAGGTATCTCTAGCCTCACTCAATGTGCTACCAGCTCTTTAACTTAGGGGGAAAAAGGATTTGTTTTACAAGTCTCATCCAGAAAAGCTTTGTGGAGTAATAAAATGTTAGGCCTCATAAACTTATGCTAATGCTCATATCCCTGGATTTATTACATTTGGAAATCAAAAATTGATACCATAAAATTTCCAAAAATGAAAAGAAAATGTACTGACAGCAAATAAATGAAAGCTATCCTGTGTCATTATTTGTTAATTAAACTACTTGAAGGCCATTTTGATGACTAGAGATGGACAAATGCCAGAAGAGAAGTTTCAGTCCTGCAAGGGGCTTGAAATTTGCTAGGAAAGCAGATTGTGATGGACATAATTTTGTAAAGAAAGTTCAAGTCTTTCCTCCTGTTAATTTAATGTACCAAGGATTCTGAAATGCTTTCCAGAGAAGATACACAACATTTCCCCTTAACCTGGATAAAGGGATTGAATTCAGGGAGGAATGTCTTGTAGTCAATGTTTAAGCCTGAGTGCCCTCAGCTGTTAATTACAGACAGTGAAATAGTAAGAGTTAGAGGAAGGACTGGTTTTGTGGACCTTGGGAATGCTGACTCCTCTTAAACACATCCCAGGTATGCTCATTTTTCTCACATAGGTTGTGTTCCCCCAGTTACTGAGCATTCATGTTGGTTTCCTGAAAGCTCTCTTTAGGTAGTCCATACCTTTCCTACGACGCAGAATGAAAAACGTGACAAAATACTGAAGATGAGTCATCAAAAGTAGATGATGAAAATAATGAAAAGAATGATTAAAATTTAATTTACATGTGTAAAATACCTTTTTGTGTGTTTACATTTGCTCTGGTTGGGATTTGAATTCTTTTTCTGTAGACCTGCAGTCCAGGTCACATTTTTTGTGAGCACATATCTCATTATGCCTACATGTGTTTCACTTACCCTATTAAACTGCATCCTGCTTATTCAAGGGCTTTTTTTTTTTCCATTTATCAAAGTCATTTGGAGTCTGCAGACTGTATGAACTCCTCATGTCACCATTTAATTCTTTATCAAAAATACTGGTTAACTAGCGTCAGACTCAGACTACTTTTGTAAAATCCAGCTTACTAGATGGGTCCAGTGGCCAAATGTTAGGAATTTTGGATTTAACATGAATCCAAATCTCTTTGGAGAGAGCATCAGGAAGTGGCCATCCTGTTAAAAGCAGGGGTAGAATTTTCATACTCTACCAGTAAAGATAGTCAATAGTCTGTTCTCAACATCAGCTGGTTTCAAGGGAAGATATAAGAAACTGCAGAATGGGCAGCTGTGGAACTAGGGAAGATTATGCCATAACCAGAAAATTACAAGTGACAGTAGGATAGCACATACTGAACTCCTGCCAGACAATATTATCTGGGATTCTGAACAAGGGAGAGTGAATGAATAAAGAGCTCTTAGGGAAGATAAATCTCATACCCTGTGAGAAAGGATGGTTTTGTTTTTAAGCCCCTGCTTGCTCAGCTTTACAGGGGATCTGACAACTGTTTCTACCAGATATTTTTCTTATGGGCCCTGAGCACATCAGTTAATCTCTTCCTGATTCTGAGGGATAGAGGTTGTGTTATTTGAGGGGCTCTTTGATACTGTAAGTGCCCCCCACACCCCAACAAAAACCAAACAAAAAACAAAAAACAAATCAAAACAAAAAAACCCCCAAAAAATCAAAAAAAACAAACAAAAACCCAGACAAAAAACCAAAACCAAAACCAATGACCCAACCAACCAACCAAAAAAACCCAAGCAAACAAAAAAAANAACCAACCAAACAAACAAACAAAAAAAACCAAAACCAAAAAAAACCCCAAAACCACAGCTCTGGAGAGGAAAGGATGAGCCAGAAGAAATCAAAGATATGTCTTGATCAGAATTAAGCTTGTGTCTGGTGAGACATACATACAAAGTAAAAATATACATTGCACAGCTTAGCTAAGAGAAGTGAAGGAAGACAAGAACTACTTGTGATAAAAATAGACTCCTTACCTGACTTTAATATAGTCAGGTGAGGAGAAAAATTCTTTTGTTTTTCTATTCAAAGCATTTGGATCCCATATAGAAAGTGTACACCAAATGAGAGTTACTAGAAATGAAAAGTCAAGTAAGAGACTACAGCATCTGACTTCCCTTAAGACAAATCAAAACAGATTTATGATCTAGGTTAGGAGACTGGTGCAATTCAGGCAGCAAACTCTGGTGCTGAGATCCTGAGAACTCATTAAACGTGACATTGGGGCTGTATTAACCCCAACAAAGCTGAAGATCTGCTCATTGCTTAACCAGAGTGGCTCAAGAAGCAGCACAGTTCAGGATTTGGCTTCTGTCTGCATGGAAGCAGACACAAACAGTTGAATCTTTCGCAATATCAAAAAAAATTGAGAAATCTGGTTTTTACATTGAAGGGTTTAGCAGGATCCATTTTGGCTGGAAGGAAAGATCTACCTCACCTTGCTAACTTCTTTTTATATGGACAATCTGACCTGACATAAGGAGGCTCCATTTCCTGGAGTGCATGTGAACTCCCAAAATAAGTCCCAAAATAAGACTCTTCCTTGGTGACCCTCACAGCCTCCACTATTCAGAATGTCTCCCTGCATCTCTGTACAAATGCTGGAGGAGAAAGTGGGTGCAAGAGCAGCTGAAATGTTGTTTGACCCTAGTTGGTGGAATGGACAAGACCACTCCCCAGGGATCAAGGAGGCAAGGGTGCACAATGTGGCCAACAAATGCAGACTGGGGCTAAGGGAGCCCATACAGCACAGAGCAGAATGGGCACTGCCATCACAGTTTTATGATATTAACAGCATCTAATAATTTTGAAATGTTCTGTACTGTGAATCATGTTTCTACCATATGCTGATGCCACTGCTCTTCTTGAGGCAAAAAGTATCTGTTAGCAGCAAATTCTTTATGATGAATCTCTCTGAAGGACTGGATCCAATAGTATTTCTCAGTGTCACATATGTGCACATGACTTATTGGATTCTTCACAAAACAAAGTCATAACTTCTGTTTTCTTTGGAGGTGGGTGAATGAGGACAGATTAATGGTCATGTCAGAGCCCAGTAAGTGGTTCCTTCACAGGTGGTATGAAAGGTGAAGTGTCATTTTCTTTCTTAAGGTTCAAATTCTTTCTTTGCTTCAGAGAATCAAAGTTCAATGTTACTCTTTGATATGCAGTTTTCTTGGTTAGAGGAGAATCAGTGTGATGAGGTACACCTTAGGGGCTTAAAAGGAAAGACTACATTTCCTTAGTTCTCCAGAAGGAGAGTCCACTCCCACTTTCCCAAGACCTGGGAAAGTTGAAGTCTATGTCTCAGCATTGCAATACCCATGTTCCCTACATGGCTCTGAATGTCCTTGTAGAGGTCCAGGTGACTGATGCTTCTCAACATGTTTGGCGCAAATGTGCAGAACTCCTTCATCTCTATGTGCCAAATGACGGAGTTTATGAAGCCAGAAAGTAAAAGTAATTTATAAACCTCATTTCAGATCTCAGAGGAATATTGTAAGGCAAAATACAGATCTTATGTATTCCCTTTTCTTGTACATTCAGTGTTTACCAGGTAAACAAAGAGGAACTACTTTTAAGTAAAACTAGCATTTGAAATAGTTTGCCTCCCTTGTCTAAAAGAGCTTTCAAAAGAATCCATTTGTCCTGTTTTTCTTCCTATTCCTTTTCTTTCCTACTCCCCCTTGAATACCACAGGTCTTATTTCTGACTTACAAGGATGGTCATCTGCTCTTCTCATTCTCATGTGGTCTCCCTGGATAGCAGAGAAATGATGAACCTTGCATTCCTTCACTGTCTTGGTCCCAGGGGAAATAACTGTAGCCACAGATATAGAGCAGAAAAAATGAGTGAACTAGGCTTTTCCACCATCCTTTATTTACACTTTTCATGGTTTCTTTTCCCTCAATATTGGTTATGTGTTAATGTTCATCCAGCAGCCCAGCAGGGATCAGTCTTTACTCTCACCAGTGGAATATCTTATCACAGCAAGAAAAAGGTATGAGCCCAGGTCAAAGAACTAGATATCACCCAATTTTTTTATAATTTGCAATACCATTTGGGTCTGATAAAATTATGACATAAAATCCTGTTTTTTGAATGAATATAGAGTAATCCCACCAGTCTCAGAGCAACTCTAAATGTACAGGCTTTTGTTATCCACTAGTAGCAAAAGTCCCTTTATAAAGTAGCACACCCAAATTGAAGGCGACAGTGATACAGTGTGCTAGAGGTTTTGTACTTTGCAAAATAGAGCTACGAAAAGAGGGCATAGCAGGGAAAAAATTGGTGTGCAGCAATTTTATAGCATAAACTCTGTTAAAACATTGGCAGAGATTAGTAACATTTGCCTGGTTTCGGGTTTCTTTACAAAATTCAGGTATTACATGAGATTTAGCAGAATCTTTCTACAGAAAGGCAAAGGACTTTTTTTTAATAACTTTTGTAAGCAACAGAGAAAACAAACATCTTCCTGATTTTATTTGTCATTTATAATGCTTTTTGGTTGCCCAAGACAACACCATGTACCCTGTTACACAAATCTAGGAAGTTAGGGTTAAGTCAGAAGGAAAGGGTAGAAGGGAGGAGTATGTTTATGCTGACTTCATGGTTTTTTTATTGGTTCACCAGCCAGCCCACTGTGGCTATCATGAAACACATTGCTAGTATGCACCAGCTGAAAAAGGGAACTATCACAGGGTAACATTAATAAGGAGTCAAGAAGGATAGAAAAGTTACAACGTAATTCTAAAAGCTTCCTTGGAAAATACTTCAACTTTACAAATAGAATTTTTTCAAAAGATGTTTATTTTACCAAATATCTTAAACTGATGAGCCTAGCAGAGGTGGAGCTGGAATAAAATTACACTGCACAGTTTTTTCAGGCAAGTAACTTGTGGAGTCCCTTCAGCCACTGAACGTAATACCCAGGCTCTGGCCTTGGCAAGACAGACCCTAGCAACCCCTGCTGCCTGAGGGGATACTTTCAATGTGCTCTGTTCACAATCTGGTTTGGTCGGTTCTGTCTCCCCCTCAATGGCCTTGGCCTTGTGGTTCCTTCCCCCTCGGTGTGTCTCCATCGGCTTCAGGTCAATGCCCTTACCTGCTCTTTGCCTTGCCCCCAGACCCTCTGCTTAAGGGGAGATAGGGGTGGGGTTCCCTCTCTTGGCCTTGGCTCTCTTCGCCTTCTCCTCCCTCCCCGGCTTGGGGNGGGGGGGGGGGGGGGGGGGGAATAAAATGGACCCTCGTGCTTAACAAAAGAGACTTCTCACTTGTCTCGCCTGTTTCCCTGCTGGTGGCTGTAACCTCCCTGGCACCATGATCACTGTAGCTATGCAATGCTACAGTAACTGCAAGAGAGAAGGGAGAGGCCATGAGCAGGGTAAGCACTGTGTCTGCTCACAGAGCAGCGAGAGGACTCATCCCACTTCACACCTTTTACTCAACATTCTGGGGTTTGTGCTTTCACCTGGCACCAGGGAGAACCATTTTGAAATGATCTCTCTGTTGGAAGGAGCCTGAACTCACATTATCTGCCTCCTCAATCTGTCCTTAGGCTTTCATTTGTTCTCAGTTTGGATCCTCTCCAGAGATCAAAAAGTCTGTTCTCAGATGAGCATTATAACCAGTATGCTCTTGTGTGAATAAATGAATCATCTCTTATTTCACTTTTTCATCCCTCTGAGAGCTTTCATGGGGTAGGATTTTATGACAAAGTGTCAGTTTGTGGGTCCTGGTGTCATAGATTTCCATTCAGTATTCAGTTATGTAGTAATTCACACATCACTCCAGTTGGTGGCTTCTGCTTGCTGCAAGAAATGCATAAAACTGTACCTAAAAGAAACAGTAACGCTTCCATGTACCATTCATTCACCGAACTCAGTGAATGAAAGTTGGATGCTTTGATGAAGACTTTCATTGAGCCAAAGTCTTTGACCAGGCTATCACCTAACCTCCTGCAAAAACTCAGTAGACACCTTGTGACTACAGGAAAGAGAAGACTTCTCAGCAATCACTTGTAGGGGTACTTAGAAGAGTCTGCAGCCAGTTTCTTCAAGAGAATCTGGTGGAGCTGTGGAAGCAAAACTGAGCACAGATGTGATTCTATGTTATCTTAAGTTGGTTCTTCAAAGAGATGAAAGGAAAAGTGATGGGGTAAATTCAAAAGCACTTCCTTAAATATAGTGAAGGTTACACTTAAGATTCTTTTTTTAATAAGAAACAAAAATATTAAAAGAGTTACATAGAGACAAAAAAATCAGAAGCACCATAATGGACTTCAATGCCATGAGTATCAGGGGCTAACCTGACAGACTGCAGTAAAGATGTATATTGTGGGGAAATACAGCATCTACAATTTATTATTTCCTGTAGAAATAGCATGTAATACCATGAGTCCCTGATATACCTCGTGGGGAATTTTCAGGAGATCTCCTTTAATTAACTTGAGTCGCTAGTGAATGCAAGTAAATAAATCAATGCAATCTTGATCGTCTCAGAATTAAATGTGTAGAAGGTTCCTTCATTACCTTGGGAGTTTCTCTCATGATTTGTTTCTTAGTTATGCAGATTGATTTGGCTGTTCAGTTTGGAGGTCCAAGTTTCCCTCCTCATGCCTGAGGTGTTGTCAGTGAGCAGAAGAAAGCAGGAGACAGACTTCCCTGGAGCTAGCACTGGGTTTCAGTGGTTACCTGAACTGACATTGCAGTTACTGCAAGTTCATTGCACCTCCTGTTCCTTGAAGCCTACTCCTATCTCCCTCTATCCTGTTTTGGTAGAAACACCATAGGGAACTTAGTACCAGGACCTCCATGAACTTTGTTTTAGGGACTCAGCAAAGTCTACTAAGGTAGATGAATGAGTGTCAGAACAATACTCCTATTGCCAAGACAGGATTTCTGTTATACTAATCCCATTATCTGACTATGGAAGAAGAGAGGAAAGGAGAGCAGAAGGAACTAGTGTCATGTACTGAGTGTATTTCGGCCTCGACTCACTGTTATCAGTTTGTGACTGAGCAGGTAAATCATACTCCACACTTTTGTTTGGAGTCCCCTGAGTGAGCCTGCTCCAAAACCTACCCAAACTTTCAGGCAGGAGACTGCCTAGCTCTTTTCTGGTCCTTTTACAGCAAATGACTAAGTTGGATTTGAAACCATTTCCATACTGGACACAGTCAAAAAAAATGCAATGACTGAGAAGTAAATCTATAGCTTTGTGCTTCAAATTCATATCCCTGGATGAGTTTCCTGACTAAAGACAAAAAATCATCTTTTATTACACATCAAGTGTTAGCATAGCTTTTAAAAGACAAACCAATTTCAAATATCAGAGAACAGAACAAGGTTTAAACCATAGGAGCTGCAATTTCTTACTCTGGAAATCAATACCTTTGCACTGAGGAGAGCTGCAAAGCCTCTTCAGTTTCTACTGCCATAAGCTGAGGCTCTGATTCCCACTGTAAGCATTACTCAGTTTCAACAGACTTTGATCCTTACTGGGAGGGAACAAGGATCCGACCTCTGCCTGAACTTGGGTCCTGTGGAGAAAGAGATTCCCCAGTTAGAAAAATAGAGGTTTCTGAGCTTCTTATGCATCTGTTAGCTTCCCAACAGGCAGCATGTGCATGTGCCTGGGCAGTGTTCCTGAGTCATCTCCTCTGATTAACCTCTCAGAGAAGCTTGCCAGCTAATTTGCTGACCAACCCCAAACAACTGAAAAATAAAAATTAAAAAAAAAAAAAAANAAAAAAAAAAAATAAAAAAAAAAAAAAAAGAAAGAAGGAAGATTAAAAAAAAAATCAGGCAGTGTTTTTGAGCATGATTCTTGAATTAACTTCACTAGATAGAGTAAATAAATAGCTCTGGCTGCTGTGCAATAACCTCATTCCTGCATCTGCTTCTAACACTACTCCCTTCTCACCCCCAAACTTTCTCACTGGGAAGTTTCCTGATGTGATTAAGTCGTTATTGGTTTCCTTGGGTAGAAATAGTGGAGAACTCCCAAGCAAAAGGAGTTGTGAATATAGACCAAAATACAATACACCAAGCTCCTAAAAACCATATATATACACCAAGAACCTGAATTACTCTTTTGAATTCCTGATGAAAACTGTGGCTATCAAAGGGGTGTTCTGGCTATTGCTGAGCAAGGCTTGCATAGTCAAAGGACCTCTCTGGTTCTCATGCTGCCCTACCAGTGGGGGGGCTGGGGGTGCACAAGGAGTTGGGAGGGATGCAGCTGGGACAGCTGACCTCAACTGACCATTTCACACCACATGGTGTTTTACACCGTGTTAAAATGGAGTGGGGAAGGAAGGCTGGCCAGGGCTGTCACTGCTCAGGGATTGACTGGGCACCTGTTATTTGGTGGCGAGCAATTGGTTTTCTTCTTCATCGCTTGTTTTTAGACTTTTACCCTTCTGGTTCTCTTCTCCAGAGGGAGAGTGAACCTCTGGCTTTAGGGTGCTTAGCTGCCTGCTGGGATTAAACCATGATAGACTTGAAACCCTTCCACAGACTTACTGAGACCAACATCTGAGGCTGCACGAGTTTCTTGCTTGAAGTCCTAAACCAGTACATACTCTCCCATCTGACAATTTTACTCCCTGATTCCTCCCACATCCTAAAAGCTTCCAAATAGCGCCACTGTTTGCTCACTGGATTTGGGTATACTTCTCTTTCTCCTCACGTTTTCTCCTGATGCCTTCTCATTCCCACCAGCCACAAACCAAACTTCAATCTCCTGTCTCCTACCCCTATCTCCATCTGCTTTCCTTCCTCTGCTTGCCTTTCTTCTTCCTCACTGCTCCTGTGGGCCAGTCTCAAGACCAATTCAAGGTCTGAAAGCTCATCAGTGTGTCCTTGCTCTTGCCTTCCTGCACCCCATTGATCCCTGCACGCTGCCCAGTCAGCATGATCAGCCGTGGCACAGCTGCATGGGACACTCTTGGAGGATGCCTCCTTCTCCCTAGCTCGTCCTGCTGACCTCATGCTGAAGCTTGATTCTCTTTTTTCCCTATCCTGTTTTTTTTCCACGTTTGCTCACTCCTTCCTTCTTGTCACTTTGGGATCATTTCTCTCTCATGCAAAGGAAAGGGGGGGAAATACCTAAAAATAAGTACAGCCAGAGAAGACTGGCTTGAATGCTGCTCTCACAGTTTGGCTTTGAGTGTGTTTGAGTTGATCAGTTCATGAAGACAATTACATGGCATGGCTTCTTTGTGATGATCAGAGGGTTTTTCCACTGACCAGGATCGTTTTATCTCTCTGTTGCTCTAATTTGCTCTCTTGTAGGAAAGGATAGGGTAAAGGTGTAACAGTTGGTTTAAGAAAGATTTTTGCTGTTTAACATAGCTTGACATAATTACTATCAAATTAGCTGTGGTTGAAACTCATCTCTTGGACTGTAAATTGCAGTGCCCCACAATGGCTGTGTAGTCCTTCAGGATAACTGCATCTTAAAGTGGGTCAAAAAGCTGGTAGGTTTGCTTAAAATGCTTGCATCTGACCTGAACGCTGCTGGCAGTAGTAAGAAACAGCTAGTGGCTGTATAACAGTTAAAGTTGTGGATGGTAATAATAGGATATGATAAGAAAGCTGTCAGTCTGGGTTGGAGAGCTGGACCACAGTGCTACAGAAGAGACTCCTGGCAGTGACAGCAACTCCTCATCCTCACTGTGATTTGTTCTTGATTGAAGGAGTTAAGGTAATGCAGGACATTGCATTTCTGTCTTGAGGGATTCTTCAATCTTTCTACCATGCCCCTTAACCTGGAATGTGAGGAAAAGATTTATGTAACCACTATTCCCCAGAAGTTATGAGCCTTTGAATAACTGGTGTAGTGCTCAACATCTCAGGGCAAACACAACAGCTCAACAGCTGAGGAGCGGCCCTTCCTTGAACAGCTGGGAGTGGAGTACATACCACAGAAAGCAATTCCCTTCTTCAGAACAGCAGAGTGTGATATAATGCTCCTGTCCCTAGAATGGCAATCTGGCAGGAATCCCTGAGCACACCAGAAGTTTTCACTGGGTTTGTTAGATCTGTGACCCGATTACTCTCAACCCAATTGTGGGTATTGGTCCATCTTTTCCCAGTGATGACTATTAAAATGATAATCCTGCATCAACATAAGACAGAGAATTTTTCATAGTTTAATGACCTTCTCTCTTCCTGGAAAAAGTCAGGTTATACTACAGGAGTTTGCTATCTATTCTGGTTACTTGCTTAATGCTTCTAGACATAATCAAATTCATTTCTCTGCCTCTTACTTGAGGGCAGATTTTCTTTTGTGCCACCAAAGTACTGTTGCAGTTATTTATAAATGTTCGTCAGATCATTTGCCTGTACAAATTACAGCCTGAGTATTATCTGTGAACTGTGTATTTCCATTATTCATCCCAGTCTCTGCTCCTGATTGGATGCCTGAAACTTTATGAATAGAGAAAAAAGTGAATGATGAATAGTGAATCATGAATAATAAACAGAAGATGAGTAGACTTTTTCAAACTCCTATTCCTCCATGAATATGTGTACCCCTCTATATCAGTTGCCTTCACCAACATTCATATGCAGAGAAAATTGATTGAAACAAGACTAACAAAAAAGGGCAGGAATGCAGCTGAATCAAATCAGGAGCTAGCATTTTTTGTGCATAGTTGTGAATGCACTATTCAGCAGTTATTCAACTCCAGTAAAATCCAACTGTTCTGGGGATGAACTTAGGAGCACAGGCAAGAGCAGGATTTTTTTCTCCACCCTGCCTTCCCCCAAACCTTTCCAGGAAGGTGGGTATGTCACAGTGCTTCTGCTTTCTTCTTCCTCAGCTGTAGAATAGAAATTGTTATGCCCTCCCTTCCCCTTGTAGCACCCTCAGACCTCTGAATAAATCATGCTAAGCGAGAAAGAAACATTTTTAATGTCAGTAACTAGCATAAATCATGTCAACCTTTAGATTCTTTGCTGTTTAGGTAACTTACAGGTATGCACAATGCAGATGTTGTTTAGACATTATTCTTAAATTATATTTTTCCCACAACAGATAATTGACAGTTTCTGTGGGCCTGACTGGCCAAACCATGTTTTACTTAAAAAAAGAAAAATATATTTTAAAAAACCCTGTTTTCTCATGCAATGTCCAAAACTTAATAATTATTGTCTTCCTAAATTGCAGCTATTTGCCTTCCTAAGCCTTTAAAAAATTGTCTAATGTAAACCCATAGAAACATCTTGGCAGTGAATGTAGGCAATTGCAATCATCCTTGCTCTAATCTATACAACTATAAAAATGTATTTTTTCTTAGCTGTGGGCCCCAGCTGCCTAAAGCTGCTGACCATGATTGAAGATGTCAACATACCTTTTTAAACGAAGATGGTGAGATTTGCACTTCTCTTTTTCAGATTTTTACAGATGGATCAGAAGTAATTACATGTGCACTTCTAACTTCTTTATGTTTAGGGAACCTACATGACTCTTGAGCTTTGCATGCAGAGGCAACAGGATTTTCATCTTTAGAAGGTAAAATCCAAATCCCTAGATTCTCACCTGTAAATGAAAAAACAAACAAGCCCGAGCTTGTGATCTAGCAGTTTGTTGCCAGTTACTATCAAGCTGTTTGAACATTTTGAAATTCAGAAAAGAAACGTTCCTAGCTAGAATAAAAAACAGCCAAGCCTTTCAGGAACTGCTGGAGAGTACTCAGCCAAAAGCATCCAGTAGTCACCCAGAATTACCCCTCTAAATCAGACAGAAGAGGGACTCAAATCTGCATTTCTCGTAGAACGAGTGTCTCAACCTGCTTCCAAAGAGCCTTTTGCCAGCTGGGACCCAAGATGGTTATGCTGAAACCAGCACTCTTAAAATAGTTTTGGTTTTGACTTCGGCTTTTTTAGTGACAAAAGTCATTTGCATCCAAAAATTCACATTGTGCTTTAACCACTCTAACTGGTATTGCCTCAAGTGAAATACCTACAGATATGCATTAAACAGACCTGTACAGTTCTGCTCTTTAACACTTTACTGAAGTGAAATGACAGAAATTTCTGTATTTATGGAATACCAGGATTTGAAGATTTTTCTGGAAAACTTTTCAAACAAAAAATGTTTTTAACATTTTATGCTATTAAAGTCTGTAAGTGTTTTTAAAAGTACTGGGTACACTTTCTTCAATCACAGTGGTGTGTCTATTTAGATTTTAGCCTAGACACTCTAAAAAACTATAATCAGAAAGATCAAAGTACCAGTCTAGCCTACAACTCAGTTAATGGAAGTTTTGTGACCATATTTTTTGCCACTTTAAAAAATAATAATACAGCTTTGCTGATGTTTCCTTTAGTGCTCCAATGAACTGTAAATTAGGGTTACACTTTTAGTGTCCTTTTGAATTATCAAATTATAAATTCATTTCATCTGTCTCAAGGCATCACAGCAAAAAATTACATGATGACCTTAGAAAATGGCTTGTAAAACACTGTTGCTTACTTTGTTCTAGATCTCATCTCAGACAATCTCTTGTCTTTGTCACTTTCAGAGATAAATTGCTTTTTCCACTGTGCCTACACCTATAATAGCAGCTGTCTTTTCACTACTTGTCACTCACTTTTCTACCCCTACTTCATTCCTGCTTTTATCTCTTTCTGCCTACACTACAGTTCTCCATTTCTCCCAAGGAAACATTATATATTTAATATATAAATACAAAACACAATATACCCTGACCGTGCCTTCCTTTTTCTTTCATAATGCGGGCAGGTCCTCTATGCCTTTTCTTCTTACCCCTTAGCTATTCCAGTATTCCCACCTTATCCCATATCCTTCTCCTTAGCTTCTCAGTATACGGCTGGCCCTTTTTGCATAACAATACAAGCAAGTTAACTCTTGTCCAGCTCACACCAGCCTGCCCCTCCAGCCTCTGCCCATTCTTTCTCTGTTCCCCGCTGAGCTCCAGCTGCAGTGTGGAATTTCACTTCTCCCTCATGACAGTGCAGTGCCTTGGACTTGAACACAAATGAGCCCACGCTTCTGAAAAATGTATCCTTCTTTTAGCTTAAGTATGCCTTCTTCTTTTTTTTTTTCCCCCCTTCTGTCAGCCTAACTGCTTGTTCTGGAAGTCTTCTGGAGCATTTTCTTGCTCTTCTCCATGCTGGGGAGAGTGGAGTGGTGCTCAGTAAGGCCTTATTTTGATTTGATTTTTCTCACTTTCTGTTGTGTGTCATCTGTGAACCAACCAATGTGACCATGACAAAAAGGTATGTCTTTACTCCATGTCTATTTCCTTATATCCAAATTAAAACCTTTTATTGTCTTTTAAAATTCAACTGTCAGGCCAAGACAAACACAGCTAAAACACACCTTTTAACCTCTCTGCCTTGTAAACTTGTTCCTCCAACTCCACAACTGCTTTTCATTGGCACAATATTTCTATGCTGCTCTTAAATTGATACAATTTTCTGTTGAGATATTTATAGTTCACCACTCCATGTCATAACTCATTCTTGCAAAGTCTTTTCTAACTTCTCTAAGACACATTTCTTACCTACCCCATCGTCTATGGCTCTCATATAGATCTCATAATTTTATTTCTTAATGAGAACACTAACCTTTCTCAGAGTTACAATAATGAATGGCTCCCCAAAGCACCCACTGAGCCACTTTAAGGTAGGGATAATTTTCTGTAAAATCTACTCAGCTGGCACCATATTGAAGCCACCACCATCTTGCTGATCACTATGTCTGTGTGTATGGTTTACATCTGACCAGATGCAGGTATCTCTAGATGTAGGTATCTCTGAAACAGCACATTTCAACTTGCTCCACAGAAGATTGAAAGAAAGCAATTCCAGGTCAGATCCACTGAGTTGATACGTAGAGTTCCTGTTTCCCTTCAATAGTTGCGCAGGAAATTGAGGATCGCTACCTGACCTGTCAATTTCTGCAGCAGCACTATCTGGAACTATTGAGAGGAATTCCACTTTTTTGTGGATTTGAAGTAATTTATCTTAGTTTTAAATTATATGCAGTTGGGAGCAATTTTGTATCCATACCTGGATCTGTGCAAAGCCTTCTACAATGGGATTTGAGGCCATGAATATGTTCCCATGGTGCCACTGTAATGATTAGACTTCAAATTACCAACAGCATCCAAATGCTGTTCAAAAAGACTGAAGAAAACATCTTGCAAAGGTTAGAGGAGCCACAGTGATGTATAGCAAGAATATGGAGGCATTCAGGAGCAGTTAATTGATAGCTTGTGTGGCTGGTATTCACAGCTCTGCAGTCCCAGTGACTCTAAGCATATGGCAGAATAATGCTGAAAAATAACAATGGCATTTAGTCAGCTGCACTATATAGCACTTATATTTTTACTTATTGCTAAGAGTGGTATGTAAAACTTTTCTTGCTTTCCCTTGGAGAAGGTTTTAAAATTAAGATCCAAGCTACTTGGACGAGAAGACATGAAGTCAGATAATCATTAAATTGTTTCAGTTGGTAAAGATTTTTATGATCATCAAGCCCAATCATTAAGCAAACACTGCCAATCCACCACTAAACCATGTCTACCCTTCTTTTAAATACCTCCAGTGATATTCAGACTTCCATAATTATGGGTAACATTTAATAATAATTTTGTCTTTGTTTGGCTGTGTTATTGTCTTTTAGCAATAAGGGAAATTTCAGCACTTGTGCTAACACTGTAGTGAGGCCACTCACACTCATCTTTGAAAGGTCACAGACCTCAGGAGAGGTGCCTGAAGTCTGGAAGGAAGCAAATGTTGCCCCAGACTTCCAAAAGCACAAGGAGGAAGACACAGGGAACGAGCGGTCAGTCAGCCTCACCTCAATCCCTGGAAAGGGGAAGAAGCACCTCATTCTGGAGGCCATCACTATCCACATGGATGACAAGAAGGTGATCAGGAGTAGTCAGCATGGATTCACTAAAGGGAAATCATGCTTGACCAGTCTGATTACCTTCTATGATGAAACAGCTGCCTGGATGGATGAGGGGACAGCAGGGGATACAGTTTTACCTCGAGTTCAGCAAGGCTTTCAAAGCTGTCTCACAACATCCTCACAGGCAAATTCAGGAAGTGTGGAGTGGGTGAGTGGACAGAGAGGTGTTTTGAGGACTGGCTGAACAGCAGATCTCAGAGGGTTGTAATCAGTGACACAGGGTCTAGTGGATGCCTGTCACTGGTGTTATGCCCCAGTGTTCAATACTGGGCCCAGTATTGTTTGACTTTTCCTCAATAACTTGGGTGAAGGGGCAGAGGCCTCCTCAGCAAATTCCCTGACAATACCAAGCTGGGAGGAGTGGCTGATACCTCAGAGTGCTGTGCAGCCCTTCAGAAGGACCCTGACAGGCTGGAGAGATGGACAGAGAAGAACCATCTGAAATACAACAAAGGCAAGTGCAGGGTCCTGCACCTGGGAAGGAACAACTGCATGGACCAGTACAGACCGGAAGCCAGCCTGCTGGAAAACAGCTCTGTGGAGAAGGACCTGGGGATTCTGGTGAATAACAAGCTGGCCATGAACCAGCAGTGTGTCCTTGTGGGCAATAAGGCCAAAGGTATCCTGGGGTGCACCAGCAAAAGTGTTGCCAGCAGGTCGAGGGAGGTGATCCTGCCCCTCTGCTCAGCTCTAGTGAGGCCTCAATGTGAGTATCTGAAGGGAGGGAGTCAAACGGATGCAGCCAGGCTCTTCTCGGTGGTGCAAGGTGGTGGAAGAAGAGGCAATGGGCAGAAACAGATGCACAAGAATTGCCATCTGAATATGAGAAAAAACTCATTATGTGGGTGACCATGCACTAGAACAGGCTGCCCAGAGAGGCTGTGAAGTTTCACTCACTGAAAATATTCAGGAACTGTCTGGACACAATCCTGTGCCATGTGCTTTAGGATGACCCTGCATGAACAGGGAGGTTGTACCAGATGACCCAAAGTGATCCCTTCCAACCTTGATTGATTCTGTGATTCTTCTCATGTCTTTGATTTTGCAAACTACAATGACCTTGTTTAGGAAAGTGATGACTTAACAGGGATATGACTGACATACATAAAATTACAAGTAACATGGTGATGAAGAATGAAGAATGTTTATTCAATATTTCCCAAAATATTCTTATTCTTTTCAAAGATTTCAAAGAAATATGCCAGGCAGCAGACTTAAAGAAAGTAAATGAAATACTTCTCCCAAATGCTGCAGAATTTGTCCACGAAATTTGATACCATATTGGAAGGAAAATACCAGGCATACCCACACACAATATGGTTTTCCCATGAAAAGCTTGCTGTTTAGTTCCACATACAAATCCAAAGTTAAGTAGTATTATTCTGCTTATGCAAATCAAATGAAACTTGGTTTCTCACCTAACTCTGAGTAAAGCAGAAAAACAGGGAAGAAGGCTACTGCTTTACCTTTCTTGTCTCTACTCTGGGTAAAGTGGAATCTCCTGAGCAAAGAAGAGACTTTCCCTTACTACAGAGCAACCAAATACTGCCCAAGCAGGAAAATTCTGAAATACAACATGGGACAGACAAACTGAGTTCAGACCAGGACTTAAAACACAAACAGTTTCAAAGGTGATGGAAAGAAAGAGACTTCTCCAAAGGACTCATAAAATATTTTCCAGAATTTGTTGTGACATGGAAACTTGCCCGAGTTCCTTTGCTCCTGAAGTCCAGCCCTGGCTAGCTGTGGACCTCAGGGAAGAATCTGGGTGAGGATGAGAACAAAAGATAAAAGGTGCTCTGACTCCTCGAGGGAAATGACCCCACAGATTTAATGTAGGAACATGCTTGTCGAAATCCAGGAGGAAAAAGAGGCAGGGATCCTCCATCTGAGGGGTTTTAAGCCCTAAGGGGGAGGGGATGAACGGGGGTCTGTTGACCAATGGGGACAGACCCAGGGGGAGGGGAGATACAGGGGGTATCAGATAAAGGAAGGTGCAAAGATACATGAGAAGGTATAATCAAGGAACACTTGGGGTGCAAAAATGAACTAATTACTTGGTACAATACAACAGAAACTCACATAAAATTGCTGGATTAAGGGAAACTCCAAAGGAAACAAATTGGCACGCAAGGAACAAAGGACAGGGCAGAGGTAGTTGGTTCCAAATCCATTTGTTTTAATTCAGTTTTACCCAACACACCTGGATTTTTTTACTATTTAAAAATGTGTACTCTTAAGAGATCTTTACTTTGCAGATGCAAATTCTTTTTGGTCCTTCGGTAGAGTTTCTTAAAGGAATATATATTAGCAGATATCTTTTGGCTTTTGAGATCAAGTCAAATACCTGACAAATAAAGTGTTTCGTTTCTATAGCCACTGGAGATTGACAGCTAAAATCAGGAAATAACTCATACCTAACTTAAGAGACAAATGACACTTTGGAGGAAACTTTTTCTCCAGTGACTACATGAGGAACCTGATGTTTAAACCAGACACTTGACTTTCAGGTGTCTACATGAATAGGATAATAGACTTATGGGGGGGGTTGTGGTTTTGTTTGTTTGTTGTTTGTTTTTTGTTTGGGGTTTAGGTGTTTGGGGTTTTTTTTCTTAGAAGTTCTTGTTATTGCAACTGCTCAACCTGTGCCCACATGAGTGAACTGATGGATGCAATACCATATGATAGCTCACCAGTGACCCTTGCAAGAACTGTATCTCTAAAGAAGCACCATGGAAGCACAAAAGGCCTTGTTTACATTCAGATGCATAACAAATCAGTCCAATCTTTTATTTCAGTTGCTCTTCCAAAAGTGGCATTGGCTTTTCTGACAGGAGAGAGCACTTCATCATCTCCAGGAATATCTGACAGTAGGCTAACAGGCTCAGAATGTGATCTGCAGTTGTGAAACAATTGCTTTGATGGCCTTCCTCAGCTTGGTTACAAGAACTCTTGCTTGACAATTCATTTTGAACATCTGGTCTGCTATTACTGAGCATCTATTTATAAAGCTGTCCTCAACAGAATTCTCATAGAAGTGTCTGTCTTCAATCAGTTTGTGTGTGTCTTGTGGCAACAGAATATTTTACAGACATTAGTTCCTAATTGTCCAGGGTTTTCTTATACGAATCAGCATTCCTTTCTGGAGCTACTTTATTTATATATGGTTTTTATTAGCAGAACTGTTTCTGTATACAACATAAATGAAAACAACTTTATTAGAGAAACTGTGAGTCATTGCCATGATTTTATTAAATATATTATTTCAAGATCTCAGACAAGGCATGAAAACAAACAAGGCTTTAAGAAACAGCTAGCAATGGATTAAAATGCATACAACCCCCTTTTTTTCTGCATTTGTAGTAGGTATATTTTAAAATCCTCTGATTTTGCCAAAGGTAGATAAGTAATTGTAAGCACATTTGGAGATGTTTAACGGTATCTGAGAGCAGGGAAGAAAGACAAAGCATGAGTCTCATTCAAGAAAAAAGATGGGGCAGTTTGATTTCTACTGTTATTACATGGGGACATCATATATCAAGGGAAGGCATATTGGGGAGTGATTACAGTTCTGTGTCTATCATGATTTCCTCATCATAATATTTTCATAGAATGGTTTGGATTGGAAAGGATCTTAAACAGCACCTGGTTCTAACCCCCTCCACAGGCAGGGACATGTCCAGCTTTGCATCCACCAGCATCCCCAAGTCCTTCTTGGCAGTTCTGCTCTCAGTCTCTTCATCCCAAGCCTGTATATTGATACTGGGGGTTATCCTGACCCAGGTGCACCTGGCCTTCTTCAGCCTCATGAGATTGTCACAGGACCACTTCTTGAACTTGTGCAGGTCCCTCTGGACGGCATCCTGTCTCCCAGCTTGGTGTCATCTGCAAATTTGCTGAGGCTGCACTCAATCCCACTTTCTATGTCATTGATGAGAATGTCAAACACTACCAGTCCCAAGAGAGAACTCTGTGGAGCACCACTCATCATTGAGCTCCATCTGGACTTTGAGTCCTTGACCACTACCATCTGGTTGTGACTGTCCAACCAATAATTCATCTGCCAAACAGTTCCCGCATCAAACACATATCTCTCCAGTTTGAGAGGAGGGCGTTCTGGGGGATCATGTCAGAAGCCCTATAGAAGTCCACATAGAGGACATCCATATTTCCTCCCTTGCCAGTGATGTAGTTAATCCATCAACAAGGGCCACTAAGATGATCAGGCAACATAATTTCATGAAATTTCTACCTACAATAATGACAGCAGATTAAAACATAAAAAACTCCCCTCTCTTTTGCCTTTTTCCAGTCTCAGCGTCAGTTACCAATAGATGATGATTATGCTCAAATCAATTCAGAATGACTCAGTTAAACTTGTAGCCAGAACTTAGGGAAAAAAAATCTGCAAGATTTTCCTCAGCTTCAATGGTACAAAAATCTCTTTCTAAATTCTTTCCTATTAAACCCCCTATTTTTCTAGTTTGAGTTCTCTAGATGGTGCAAGGACAAAATGTATTTCATAGATTCAGTGAAATACAAATATCCAGCCTGGATGATGAGAGGACAAAGAGTGTTGTCACAGGCAGCAGAGCAAGAAAATGTTCCTAAAGAGAGGCATCTTTTTGACCCAACAGGATCAAATTTCAGTGATGTCTGAAAAAATAATAAGAGGAACTGGCAAAGGTTGCCCAAAGAAGTGGAAGATGCCACATCCCTGGAAATGTTCCAGTTGAGGTTGGATGGGGCTTTAAGCAACCTGATCTAGTTGAAGATGTCCTTGCTTATTGCAGGGAGGTTGTATTAGATGACATTTAAAGGTCCCTTCCAACCCAAGCTATTCTAAGATTCTGTGACACTATGTGACATGAAATTATATACACACCTGTAATAATTTGGGTGCCTTGGTTTTGCATGATCCCTAGAAGTGCCTTAAAATTGAGACTGTTAAGTGATCCATAGAGATGCAGGATACCCTGCACTCAAGAAAATGTTTTGAGTAACCTTTTACACATGCATTTTTGAGGTAGGAATTATGTTTAGAGTATGAATTACTTCCATTTCTATTAGCTTGTAATCTTTTGCATATACATAGATATATTTATATACATATAAAGAAACAAAAAGAAAATTCAAGATGCTGCTCCTATAGGAGCAAAACACTGCTATTGGTATAATGCAGTTTTAAGATATTTTATCGACTGGAAAGCATTTTTAGCAGAGTGTAGTATTTCTGCATGAAATTTCTCATTTGTAAGTGGGCTTCTATAATTATGCTACATGTTGCTCTGTCCATCATTAGTCTCATAAGGAATAGGAAAGATAAAATGAGGAGAATATTTCAGTATTGCACTTCCAGGTGTGTAACAGCTGGTCAAGGCTGAGGGACATCGGCACTAAAGGCTATAAATTCTACTGGAACTGGGGCCATTTTCCATCATTCTGGCTTTCTCACATTAATAATCACTGCAATTGAAACTGCGGGAGCTCAGATGTGCGCTGTCAGTATCCCTGTGATCATCCCTACACATTGACCTGTCCTGGAGTCTCACTGGGGCTTGAGTGGTAGTGACAGGCAGAAAGCTGTGATTTATACAGTGCTGTGCTAATTAAGGCAATGCTGCCAGAGTTTGGGCCATGTCTGTGTAACGGGTTGACACTGGCTGGATTCCAGACACCCACCAAAGCCTCTCTATCGCTCCCCTCAGCAGCGGGTCTAGGGAGAGAAAATATAACAAAGAGTTCATGAGCTGAGATAAGGACTGGAAGAGATCACTCACCAAATACCAGCACAGATGAAACAGGCTGGAATTAGAGATATCAATTTAGATATATATTAATAATAATTAATAATTGATATTAATATTAATACTAATGTTTAGATAATTTATTACTAACAAAATCAGAGAAGGATAATGAGAAGTAAAATAAGACCTTGAAAACATCTTCCCTCCAACCCTCCCTCCTCCCCAGCTGTTTCTTCTTCCTGCTGCAGTGCAAGGAGACAGGGAATGGGACTTATGGTCAGTTCATCACATGCTTCTTTCTGCCAATGTTCAGGTAAAGGAGCCCTTCCCCTGCTCCACCGTGGGGTCTCTCCCATGGGAGACAGTTCTCCATTAACTTCCCTGACATGAGTCCAGGCAATAGATCTCCACTAAAGGCTGCAACCTGGGTCACTTTTCCTCAGAGTGCAGTCCTTCAGGCACAGCCTGCTCCAATGTGGGTCTCCTGTGGGGTCACAAATCCTACCAGGAAATCTGCTCCAGCATAGGTTCCACTCTCTCTGGGTCTGCAGGTCCCTGCCAGGAGCCTGCTCCAGCACAGGCCTCCCACAGGGTCACAGCCTCCTCTCAGGCATCCATCTGCCCTCGTATGGGTCTTCTCCTTGGGTTGCAGGTGGATCTGTGCATTCCCGTTGTTCTCCATGGGCTGCAGGGGCACAGCTTCACCATGGTCTACACCAGGTGCTGTAGGGGAATCCCAGCTCCAGTATCTGGAGCATCTGCTCCCCCTTCTTTTTCACTGACCTTGGTGTCTGCAGAGTTGTTCCTCTCACATGTTCTCACCCTGCTCTTCTCTGGCCTCAATTACAACTGTGCAGTAACTTTTTTTCTTCTTCCTAAATATGTTATCACAGAGGCATTACCACCATTTCTAGTTGGCCCAACCTTGGGAGTGGCACATCATTGCTGGAGCCAGCTGGCGTTGGCTCTGCCAGACATGGAAGAGGCTTCTGGCAGCTTCTCCCAGAATTCACCCCAGTAGCCCCCTCACTACCAAAACTGGGCCATGCAAACCCAATACACTCCAAGTTTCCAGTAGAAATCTTTACGTTTAACAGTTTAAAAATGTGGCTCTTAAATGCCACTCCAGGCTGCAAATTGTCACAGGTCACTGTCAGGGGAAACCTTACAATGAAGTACAAAATGTGTTAGCTACTTTTGAAGTAACTTGGGTACATACTCATGTTATACACATTGTTCAACCGTAAGTTTCATAATGGCAGTTCTCTTCTCCTGACTGATCCTTGCTTCAAGGATCCCAAAAAAACTCGTCTCTGCTTTGTAGCTTTCACACCACTACCAGGAGAAATATCACCAGCTTTACTTTGCAAGAGCTGAAGTGGGGGTCCTTTCCATTTCTGATGCCCACTCAGCCCTCTTTAGGATCACTTTGAGGTCTGGTAGAGACATGCAGTTGAGTCAGGAGCAGGCTGAGATGTTCTTGCACTCAGCTGACCGGGTCTCAACTATCTCTTCCTGGTCCACACCCCATGTTTCTCCCATTCCTGGGCTAGAGCCATGCTCAATCCTATTCCCCCATACTTCTCCCTGGTCACACCTGAAACTGTGAAGGGCCTGGGGCGACTGGAGGATCATTTGTCATGGAGTGGTTGGCTGGGGCTAAGGGCAAAGTACCTAATCTCCCTGTTTGCTCAAGGCAGGGTTGAATGCATGCCTTCATCTCATCTCACTGAAATCCCAGTGATGAGTGCCACAGATGTGCCTGTAAATAACTGCATAGATCTAACACCTATGAAGGAAACAAATCATTGAGTATTTCAAGAGAGCAAACTGAAAGAATGAGGAAGGAGTAAGCAAATTCATGCTTTTGAATCACACTAGTTTTTGGTAACATTTGCTGTGTTTCTACTATAGCATGTAACAAACCCACCTGAAAGTCACAAGCATAGAGTAATAAATTAAGTGTATGCAACTTCTGAGAATAGTAACCTCCGGACTTTAAGCAGCTCGCATACTAAGTAACTCTAGAAAATTTGCTTCTTTCTATAAGCTTTCCTCCCTCCCTAAGTGTGGGAAAATATCCAGTTGATGTAGCTGTAAAGAAAGGAGTGCAGGAGCGAATAGATCACAAAATGTGAGGTATGAAGAAGTGCACATTTCCATCAAACTGTCAGCATGAGCATTCTTATTTATGATGTGTTATAAAAGGTTTATTGCCTGTTTTACAACTCTAGCTGCCCAAAGTTTGATTTAATCAGAAAACATGCCAGCAATGTGCATTGATGCCAGGCCTAGCTTTTCATGTCCTGGAAGTTGTGACAACTTAGCCCAGACTTTTCCCAAGCTATTTGTTAGTGGACATGAATCCGTCATGTATTTGGGAGAAAGCCTGCACTGAGACTTTTAAATCTCTCAGGAGCTGAGGAGAAAATCTGCACCCTGCATATCTACCAGTGAATAGAAGCACCACTCATGTTACTATTAACTGGATATGTCCCTTTTTTTTTTTAGTGCCCAATACTGAAAACCATAGCCCAAACTGCTGGGTAGTTTCTAAGTCATCATTGGTGTGTTTTGCCATTAGAAGAAGTGAAGTCTCACCTGAATCAGTGTGGGACCTCAGCTGGCCTTACTGGCTATGGGGAATATTATCTCTTTCACAGGGAGAGACCACACATTGCTGGAGAGCTTTCCTTTCTCTATGCCTTTGCTTCAAGCTGTGGGTAAAAATACCCCTAAAGAATGGAAGGAGGAAGAAAACAGATCTCTCCTTCTCCCAAAGTAGGGCTGAGGATGGAACTTGCTTTCCTAGGCCTTTTTCATCTTTTGCAATTGTCCTGGCACTGAGGGAGGTCACTGGATGTTTGCTGCTGTATCCCGCCCTGGCACAATGGGATTTGCCAGGTGTTGCCTTTGATTTGCTGTGTCTCTCCTGCACCAATGTGGGACATGTTGCTCCTCACTTGGGTCAAAGTGGGTGTGTAGGTGGGAGACTTCACTGGCTGACTGGATGGTATTACCTGTTCTGGATTTAGATGAGCAAAAGACATTTTTTATATTGGGAAACTAAAGATTTATTTTTTTTTTAATGAGCTCCTTGTGACTTGGACAGTCGGCTGAAAGAAAACAGAAATAAGAAAGGTAGGATTGCACCAGCAGATTTAGAGATCTCTCACCTGTCTCTGTTTTGTTGCCCCAAGGGGGACATAGGACAAGACTTGGCAGCAAGTTGTAGGTAGTCAGCTTTCTTGATTCACTATGCTGGGTAAGGCCATACAGCTTCTTGTCAAGTTCCTTCAAATGCACAGTTGTAGGAAGGAGGAGGAAGCCTAGAAAGGCAGCTAATACTCTCAGTTAAATAAATTTAACTAACCTTCTTCAACTACTTAAAATTCAATATGCATATGTGTCCTGATCAGCTGTCTGATTTTGGTCACGTGGTCACATACACAGCAATTCAGTCCTGTCCTGCAGACATCAAAGCTTCATGCTGGTCTCAGAGGAGGACACAGGTGAGGTGATGCGCCTGAGATGGAGCCCTCTCTTCACTTCATCAGCATTATCGTCAATCCAAAACTCACGCTGAGCCAGGGCAATGCAGGGACACAGCAGCAACACAAACACACAAACACAAACAAACAGCAGTCATTGCAGAGGGCCTGGCCAGCAACTTGTTGTCCCAAGTTCCTGGAAAACTTACCAGGAGATTAACTACTGCAGAAGCATCAGCACACAAAAGTGCCTTTTATATCCTAATTATTTTATAGTACACGAAGCAATATCTTGAGCTATTAAGCCATTTGTTTACCAAGCAGCAAAAGTTGCTGGCTGCAGAAAAGCCATGCTAGCATATTGTGTATGGATTTTAAGCCAAGATGCCTTATGGTACTGAACTGCTAAATTATATGAGCTTGCTGCATTCAGTGATGTTCTTTGAGGATAAAAAACCTCAAACTTTGGTCCTGTACCTTCTAGTGGATGGATTTGTGTTCAATGTCAAAGACAAAAAAAAAAATTAAAGTAATGAAAAAGGTGCAATGCAGTTCATTTATTTCCTTGTTCTTTCCTTTATTTTTCAAATTCATTGGGAAAAAAAAACCACCAAAAAAAAACCCTGTGAAAAGAGTGAGCCTAATCTTGAAAATAGTATATGTTTAACTTCACCTGCTCAATAGATGAAGGTTTTATCACTTTGAAAATCTTTTGGACTGCTAGGAGGGAAATGGGGACAAAGTATAAAGTCTTTTTAGAATAAACAAGAATGTAAATCATTCTGAGTTCAGACAGTGCTCAGCTCAAGAATGCATCCGTTTCAGAAAAGATTAATAAACCAATATTTCTTTCTTGTGTTCTTCTTTGGAGAAAACAGTTGGCTTTGATTAGGTAAATGAAGATCAAAAGAGCAGAGACATAAATGTATTGAATACCTGATCCAGGCTAGGTGTAACTGTTAAAAGAGAAAGTTCAATCCTCCATATCTTTAGTTGTGGGATGGATATTTTTATTAAGCTTATAGCATTATTTATGGTGATTCCATATGGTAGGGATCCAAAGCATGTTTAAATTATGATTCCCCTATTGTAACTAACTTGATAACTGGTCTAGAAAGACCATCTGTGTATGATAGAAATATAAGTGTATAAGGTGGTGGATGCATGTAAATTAGTCCAAGAGCAGGGTATCAGTGGACACACTCAGCTATACTGGCTGAACTGTCATATGTTGGATCAGCTTAGGGAACTGTAAAGCCAGAAAATGTCCTTTGTCTTGACAATGTGTTTTAAGCCTTGAGAATGAAAAATAGGGTGGAGCTACAGGACAGGAAGTGTGGCTTGCCATTTATGCAGTGGTCAATGAGGTTTGAAACACAAGCAGAGGCACAGTAGGTGAGAAGTACAACTTCAACTTGATTGACTTCAACAAGCCAGAAAAAAAAAAATTGACAGAAACTATCAACCTCAGAAAAGCCAGTGATTTACACAGTGATGAAAGACTGCTTGTCCATCCTTACATCAACATTTTAGATTATTTTCATGAACAGCTGATGACATTTTTTTGTCTCAGTAACCTCATTCACTTGCAAGTACTGTTGCTGGTGACTTCTCTTGTCCCCCTGATTTTGGATAATGAGCCTTCATAGGAGACATGCTGTTCTCTAGATGAGACAAAATGTTCTCACCATTTAACAGATATTTCCATTGTAAGCTTGGCTCCCATGATCAGGGGTGAATAAGCTGCTGAAGAAAATTATGTCATCTACTGGTGACTCACCTGCCATATTTTATTTTTAAAATAATGTCAAATTAGGGAACAAAAGATACAAGATAGAAATTCAAGTTTTGAGCTGCAGGGGGAGAAAAGGGAACCTGAAGTACATTAGTTTTTTATCTTTGGTTACATTTAATTCTCCATTTCCTAGGTCTAAAATGAACCCTGTAAACTTTTCTATGCCTCTGCAATTTAGCTGCAGGGATAGTTGAAGTGAGTTAAAAGAAAGTAATCACATGATTTATTTTAAGCCCAAGATTAAATATTAATAAGATGGAGGCCTCTGTAAGGCTCATCAAAAAAAAAAAAAAAAAAGGTATTACTACAAAAGGCATATGAGCTCAAGAATTTATTTTCTGCTAAAGGCCTGAAATTTTTAAAGCAGTTATTTGTTCTCTGACAGGAAATGTGGGGACTGTGCTGGATTACTGGTTTACTTCAGAAAACATGGAAAATGTAACCTGTAGTGATGGAAGGACTGTAAGATTATTATATGACTAATTTTTGCCAGATTGAGATTTAGCCCCAAACCCAAAACTTTCTCAGAACTCAATCAGATCCACCAATATTCTAAAAATCCACTTCAAAAACCTTTCAGATCACACCCACTAGAAATCAGGAAAACTGTTTGACTCTAGACCTCATGCTGTAAATCTATCCCAAAAAACTTCACAGTTATACAAAGTGGGTGGAGCCATGGGATCGGGAATACCTTTGAAGGGAAGGGCCAAGCTCTTGGGATGCACTGCCAATGTGTGCCAGGCTGAGCTAATGCATGGGGGTTGCACAGGAAGAAATGGCTTTTTTCTAATTTGCATTGCTGAAGATTACAGAAGTCATACTTATGGTTCAATATCCCACTGAACTAGAAAATTTAGGAAAAAATTCTTGGGCTTTGGAATAACATCTGAAAACCTAGTGTTCTCATGTATCACAGCAATAGCTGAGCTGATTCTAACCAGACTCCTTCAGAGAATGGGGGCATTTGAGGCAGCCCTGGACTTGATGGGGGATGTTTCAGCCACATGTAAAACTTCTTTAAACCAACACAAATTTTAAAACTAAGTGAAAAAGCACTAACTTGAATTTTATATGAACATATTAAAGACAGCACCGGAACATGGCTGATACTGCTCTGCAACTTTGATTTAAATCAGATATAAATCTTCATTTAAATTAATGATGAAGTCTCTTTCAACCTTAATGGATGGAAAAATTTATACCTTTTTAAATAGCTGGACATAATACACCTGGTTAACATTTCAAATAAGCTTAATATCTTCTATGTGATCAATATGGATGAATATTACCAAATGCACATTTCTTCTTTGCACTATTACCAATACAGTTGTGTCATATGACATAAGAGTTCTGATTTCTTTGAGTTCATATTGTTTCTCATATGCTTTCAAATTAAGTTTTCTAATAAATTCCAAGGAATTTTTTTTCTGCAAAAAGGAAGATCTAAAAAAAGAAAGTTCAGATCTAAAAATTATCACTGGTTACAGTGGCAGTTGCCCAAATGAATTAATATCTAGTGTTAATGGAGATTGTCTCAGTTTAGCTTTAAGAATAAGGTCCTGGAGGAGAAAAACCCAGCAGTGGCCACTGTGTGTTTGTGTGTGAGGGATTTTTAGTGTTAACTTCTGATTTACACAGTTTTTAGTATCCAAAGGTTTGTCTTCTTTATAATTAGGCATAGAAGTTTGAGGCCAAAATTTCAATGTAAAGACATTTGAGAAAACATCCTCAGAGATATCCTAGTTTACCTGAGAAGCTTCCTAATTCCTTCAGCAGCTTGGAGCACAGGTGCCATAAAGCCAGTCTTGGTCTGCTCTTGTGTGGTGCTTCCTGAAGGATAAGATCATGTCCATACATAGTAAATCAGTATACCTGCATGTATAGGACCAATTTTACAAAAGCATCCTGAAGTTCACAGACAAAATGTGTTATCTAACACAGAGATTAACATACAGTATTTCTCCGTGTAAAAAATTTCCTTCAATCCCTGGATTTATCCTCAGAGATTTTCATCTAGAAATTAACGTGTGTTGACCAGTCTGAGCCTTTGTAAATCCATCCTGTGATGGCACAAATGCAGACCAAGAGCAAGATGTGTTTCCCAATAGCTTTTGCGATTTTTTTTTCTTTTTTGCCAGACATCAAAAGTATTTCTTTATTGATCTGTGCGAGTGCTAACAGGAGGAAGGCACTGGGTGACATTAGCAGCCAAGAAATCTTCAGTGGGTACATTCAAATTCATGCCATTATGGGGGTCATGGGGAAAAGGGAGTTTGAGAGGCATTTTAATAGAAAGCTCATTCCGTTTGCTTTAGTCCATTTTTTCAATCAATTACTCAGTTTAGAAACTAGTGAATATGGAATTTTTGAGTAGTTTTTGCCAAGAACTGTACATTGGACTGTAGATGTCAAAGTTTCATTAGCTGTTGTGTGTAGAGGGAGCACAAGACTAGCCGTCTGTATGAAGACTGAATTAGATGCTGTGTCTTTTCTAGCTGTTGTGATATCATGACACATGGACTAGGTAAATCCAAAATTTGCAGTTGGCAGTATCAGGGACAACTGATTGAGATTTAGACTCATAGAATTGTTTGGGTTGGAAGGAACATTAAAGATCCTCTATTTCCAACCTCCCTGCTATGAACACAACACCTTTCTCTAGACTAGGCTACTCAGAGCCCCATCCAACCTGACCTTGAACATTTCCAGGGTCAGGGCATTCACAACCGCTCTAGGCAACCCTGTGCCCATGTCTTACTACTCTCACAGTTAAGAATTTCTTCTAAATATCTAATTTAAGTCTAGGGTCTTTCAGTTTAAAGCATTGAAATCACCTCTTCATGATTCTACGATTCTACCTTTAACACAAATTAGATAATGTCATGACCAACTCTAGGATGTAAATGTTCTGTTTGGCCATCCATTCTGTCAAAACTTTCTTGGGTGATTACTTAATTTTGTGTTAATGATTTTATGAAAGAAGCTGGTACACCAAGTCAGGAACAGAACTAGCACACAGATTTTTCATGTGCCGCTAACCTCTCTCCAATCAGCCTTGATGAGCTTTGGATAGGATGGGAGCTGATCAGAGCTCTCTGCTACACCATTTCTGTGATTATTACTGCTCAATGACTGCTGCAGCATCATGAAGTGATTGCTATGGTAAAGCAATGCTTCGTGTGTAAGGTGATCAATGACTGAAAACACTTCCAGGTGGTTTGGTGAGGTTCATGCTGCCTTTGGACCACCTGCACTCAGTCCCTGCCAGACCAGAGCATCACTGAAGCCACAGAAGGTCCCGGCATGGCTTGGGCTGTGCCTCAGCTATGCCCCAGGACAGAGGTTATGGTGGCTATCTCACCTGACTGATGAGTACAAAAAATTATGCTCTGTTGATGCTTCATTGAAGTAGATTTTGACATAATTAATCATAAATTTTTGATTTTTTTTGTTTTGTTGTGTTTTGGGAGCGGATTTGTTTGAGTTGTTTTGTGGAAACAAGTTCATTTGGTTGTGTATTTGTTCCATCCTATAAAGTCTTCTCTGAAGACACTGGGTGGGATGGATTCATTCTTCCTGTTCCTGAGTACTCTTTTGAAGGATTATTTAGGACTGGGTCTTGCCACCTTCAAACACAGTGCACATCTTCTGGAGATGTGCCAGAGAAGCTAAGAAGAGTGCTACATCACAGGGATGTTTTAAACCAGAGAACTTGACAGCATGTAGATCCAGACATGGACACAGGGCCCAGACAGAGCAGCCTGGCAACTTTCCGGCAGTTCTCAGTGAGACACATGGGTCTATCACAAATCCAAAACACATTATGCTCAGAAAAAATCTTTGATTTCATACAGTTGGTATAAAATAAAACTGCGCTGCTGCACAGGATGGCTCATACAGCGCACAGGAACTGTGCTCCCTGAAGGGTCTGTGATGGCTGGGGATCATGCAGGTTGAGACAAGATTAATAAAACGAGAGGAAAGGTAATAAAAATTATTTTCTTGAACTATTACAATTAGTCTTTGTGTGTACAAGTGCAAAGATTCATGTGGTCTCCTGTCCAAAAATGACAGCCTATTTATTCAGTCTCATGCTTCAGATTTAGAACAATGTCCTCACAGCAAGGGGATATCAAGTAGCTCCTGTTTGAAACTCTGCAGACAGCACCTCTGAAAATCTCCCCCATTCACAAAAATGCTACAATGACAGCTAAGACTGACTGAAAGTCCTTCCCCAATCACAGATGCTGTATGCAGTTTTTCAAAACTGTATCTCAAATCCTGGGTCATTAAATAACCTGAACACTCCGAATCCAGACAAATATCTATCTCTTCTCTGACAAATCTCTTCCATGCAAGTGACCAATTAAAAAGACTCTATTTTAGATACTTTCTGTTTAGCCACTGAAAAAAAATAAAACTTAAATAAAATTTATAAACAAGGCCTAAAAAAATGTATCCCTTGTTTTAATTCTTCCTAAGGCACAACAACCTTCAGTAATTCTGAGATTTTTTTATAAGGTGATTTGTGTAGCCACAGGATTTGAGAGAAACTGGATTACATGTGTGTTTGCCTGAATAATGAAGGAGGCAGTGGCAAGAATCCCTACAGAATCCTGGTGTAACAACAGAGCAAAATGAATGAAAAGACAGGACTGAGAAAAAAAACTGTGCTAGGTCTGCTAACATGTTCTTGGGAATTCAGCAGGTGCAACCCAGAGCAGCTTTTCAAAAACCAAACAAGAAATTCCACTTTACTTTCTCTCAACATGGATTTCTTCAGCAATAAACCAGAAACTTTTTCTGACACGAGTAAGATAGAAAGTTTTATGATTTCTTTAGAAACTTTATGGCTTCTAACACCCTTAACCCCCTTCCTTACTCTTCCCAATTGCATTTTGAGCCATACTAGATAGGAGAATTTTAAGCCAACTAAAGAGTGGAAACTGTTGGGGGTTTTGTCTGTGTTCTTAAATGAAAATTTGTACAGTAACACTAAAAAGATAAATGCACTATAAAAGTGAATTCTTGTGATATATTTAGAAGAGTTGGGTAATCTTATTTAAAAATAGCTGATGAATTGGTTACAGTTCCAGAGTTTTTAATCTATGCTCAGTTATTCTAGTAGTATCATTTATTTACCAAGTCCTATCATAAGCAAATATATGTCATTTTTGTTTGGAACTGACATCAAATTAAGAAAACACATTTGCTTCTATTTGCTTCTTTGTGTTCTCTCTTTTTCTTATAGCTCAGCAACTTTCTTTGATTGCTTGGGTCTTTCTTGTATTTCAAATATACTGAAAAAAATACTGAATGATTCAGCTGATTCCCAGACTAAGTCACCTAAATGCTAGTATGCAAATGGATTGTGTTTGTCACTGTTGAAAAGTCTACCTTTAATAACTGCTGTTTATATTTTTTTTCACGTTTTCATTGGAACATAAATCATTTTACTGTCAGCATATAATACGACTACTTCTTTTAGTAACTACAGGACAGAATTATGTCCATTGTACTTCAATATTGAGATTTTCCCCACTTCCAACAGCTTTTGTGCATTTTTTCCAATTCTAGTGTATCTAAAATTCTGATGAATCATCTTACCATCATCGTATCCGACCCTAGACAACTGCTTATATTCTTTTTTCTCCCTTATCCTTTTGTTATTACTCGTAACTTCTACTTTGCATTAATCACTATGAACATACTCTTTTTGTTCTGAACAGTTTTATATTGTTCTTCAATTAATTATTGGGGATTTTACATTCCCTCTAAGTCAAGTTGGTTGGTTTTCGGTTTGGGTTTCTCCCCCTGTGGTTCTTTCCTAAAACTAAAAGATTGTGACCAGATAATATTTTAAAAGTAGCTTGCAATTTGCATTTGCAATTTTTTGTTTAAATTCTTTTATTTTGTCTGATCTGATTCGTCTCTTTTGAGACGCCATACAGAGCCTTTCTCTTCCTTTTTTGTCCATTTTGTCTAGATATGTTCAAGCCAATTTTTTAACATCTCTGTTATACAAATTTTCCTATAGGAATACCACTGAAGTGGATTTTCCTCTTCTAAATGAGAAGTTCTGCACTAAAACAAGACCGAATGCTCTCCTTCTTTTCAGCTAGCAAAAGGTTGGGTCTACCATTTACAGCTGCCTATTCACTGCCTAAACCTGTTGCTGAATCAAAACTCCCTGGAAGAACAGCCTCAGCAAGCACTTGTGGTGACCTCCAGAGCTACCCAGGTGGAAATTCACCCATCACTGTATTGTTGCCCTTCCCATTTGGCATGTGGAAACAGGCAAATTTCTTAAACCTGGATGCCAGCTTAACTTAGTAAATACAAATTTCAGCAGAAGGAACAAAGCTAACTCTCAATTACATCCTGTGAATCATTAGAAATATTTGAATATGCTTTTGCCAATGTTGGAATTTCAGTTCTTATTCCTGCAAGTATAGAACCACCTTCAACAGCCAGCTGTTACCTACTGGTAGGTTTAAATTATCTTCATGAGGGTCTGCATACCTACTGGAAAATATTTAAGAACTTGAAAATCAAAGGCAGCTGAAAATGATAACCATGATAATATGTGAGTGCTCTGAAGTATTTAGAAATAACCTTTTCTATCTAGTCCTTTCTTGTGGGCTGTATACCGTAAACAACTTGATTAGCTCTAGCTTGACTGTGTGAAGAGTATATTTATTACTGAAAAAGAACTGCATTTGAAGAAAGGAATTTCAACTTCAGATTTGAAAGGTCATTCTAAATGGTCATTATAATTGTGCTGAATTCACCTGAGACTAGTGTTTGGGACCTACTCCCCTTCAGCCATGGTAGATGTTTCAAAAGACACAAGCACAAGAGATTTTGGGTATTGATTACTGAACCATGAGAATTTGTCATAGAAATGACAAAAATATCTTCTGTTCCCCACTAAGCCAATTCATCTGAGCTGACAATAACCTCTACAGAGCATTTCCCATCCTGGCTCCAGGGTCTGCTCTGCTGCATCCTCTGCCTCCCATTCTCTCCTCCCTTGCACTTGACCCAGGCAAACAGTTCTTTCACTTTTCTTTATTTGGTCAGTAGTGCTTTTTTTTATTAACCACTGAAATTTCTAACCATTTGCCTGCCACAGAAGGTTTGCTGTTTCAATTTATTTTCCTCCATCTCATAAAGGAATAATGTAGTATTGCTCTTCTTAAACTGGAAGTGGCATTTCTTTTGTTTAACCTAATGCCCCTCTGTACTTTGGACCTCTCATGAGCAGAGTCTTTTTCTATTTTAGTGTGTTTCTAAGCATTTTCTATTGTTAAAATTTTCTAAAAATTTACTTCTGCTTTTAAAATGGAACTTGTGGAGTGACATTTTGTCATGTAACTGTGCACTGATCATCAATGTTTAATTAAAACCTGTCATTGAGAGGTGATATCCTTCCTTAGGAATGAATTTACTTTAGCAGTGAAAGTCTAGAGGGGCAGTCCTTTTCTTGTCACAGATCGACTTAAAAGACCAGAGAGACATGCAGGAAGACAACTAACAGTTCTGTGCATATTTATGGACTTGTTGTGCATGTGGTAAGTACTCTCCTGACAGCTAGTGTTAAATCCAATCAATCATCACTTAAATACATCACTGTGTATATTCACCTCACTCCTTCATTAGCATTCATTAGCAATTAATCAACACAGCAGTAGTCTCTGGAAAGATCAACAATCCATAAGGTACATTTACATTAAAGATGAGCAAGTGAACATTTGTTTCACTTCAGCTAAGTCTTGTGTATTGTCATTCCTTCACGGAGCGAAAGACATTGATCAAGGAAATGACTGATTGATTGATAGATAGAACATGCCATCTATTGCCTCTGAAGACCATTTTTCTTCAAACCAAAGGACAGTAGTTTTGTTCAGAAAAAAACTTTCAGTCTTCAGTTTTGTAGTATGTTTTACCATACTGGTTGAAAATGTCTTCCTTCCTTAAATCCACTGGCTTTGGAGACAAACTCTGTTGCTGAATCTCTTTCAGTTTCTAAAATGAGACCACATTCTAGGGTACTGAGGTCCAGACATATCCTTTTAGGATCAGACATGGAATTACATTTGTTTGCTGGTTTATTTCTTGGTTTATTTGGTCTTCTCAAAACAAAACAATTAATTAGCATAATTTCCGAGGCAGAGTGGAAGAAAAAAGATTATATTCAGGCATATAAAAAATACAGCCTTAATTTTTTTTCTATTACATTAATAATAAATCTTAGTACTTTGAGAGACCTTTACCAGCCTGTGGAAAATTAACTGAACTAAGATTAATTGGAGTAGTTGTTCAGCTCCACTTATTATATAAATATATACTGATAATGATATCTTTAGTGTTTATCTTAAGTACTCTTCAGACTTTATAGCAGTGAAATTATAATCAGGTCTTATTTGATTGTTTTCTTTTGTGATACAAAAACTATTTCAAAATAAAGATTTTTCTAAACTTAGATGACAAAATTAACCTAAAAGAGAATTTATCACCTTATATTCAATGAAATTGAAATATTTGCATTAATAAAAATATTAAGTCATTGAGACACATGTATTTCTCCTGTAATTCCTTTGCTTAAATGGAGATGCATTGAGCTACTATCATTGTGTTGTTAATGTGATAAAATATCCAGTATCTAATAAACATTCAGTTCTTTGTGAATATCGAAAGCTTCCTTTTTAATGTGCCTATTATAGATTTGGATTGCTACTTTATCTGCTTCAATGTATCTCTTTACTTGTTTCATGATTTCTTTTTAATTACCTTCACATACAAATGCTATCTCTTTCTTATCTATGACTTGATATACCTTTGGATGGACATAACTGGGCATATGACCTTGCTGTGTCATACCTCAGAATTTCTGAGCCATTTCACAGGATAGCTAGCCTCTAACTCTGTCTGTGGTCACTCTGCTCCTTCTACACCTTTATTGCTTGTTTGTTCATTTGTTTTAACACGAATCTTTGTTCTGTGAAATATCTTTTCTTTCTTGTACCAATATTTCAGTGCAAAAGATTGTTAAGGTTAGGATAATCCCAAAGTGAAGTACTGTGAATGTGCTTAAATAGCAATTTATGTCTTCCAGGTGAAGTGTGGGGGTGGGAAAAGGAGTTATTTTCCATATTGCAGAAATAGAGGAAGTTGCATGGTCATTCATTTAATGAAAGGTTTTGACATCCTGTTTCACTATGATATGAGATGAATCCTTCCCTGTTTGAAAGTCTTCACCTCCTTGGTAGGACTGTTTGGACCTGTAGACCCTGAGAGGTCACATTAGGGAAATATGTGCGATGGGAAACCTGGTAGGTCACACCTAGTATCTGGATATCTGGTCATATCTAGTATCTTTTGCTTCTCTGCAAAAACACATTGTAATGGTCAAAATTTTCAGCATTTAAACACAATGAGATATCAAGCAAAATCATTCCAAGGAATTCCCAAGTATAACTAAGACTACTCACCCCCATCCTTCCTCTCTGATTTGCTTCTCAGAGATGGCTTGGTGGGATCCACAGAGGTCAGGGCAGCAGCAACCTTGGCTAGAGAGACAGTAAACAAAACAATAGTGTGGATTCCTTTATGAGTTTATCTGCCCACTCCTGTGCTACCATCCTTATCAAAAAGCTTTGACCTAGCACAAAGATAAGCTTTCCCCAAGCAGCCTGTCTTCTGTGCAGGAAAAGCAGCATTTTATGTTTACATTGACAAAATGGTTCTTTAGACTTCAATTTTCTGTAAGACTTTGATTTAACGTTTTCTCCCATTTAATAATCCCTGAAATGTGCATCTTACTTTACACATAAGCACTGAAATTTGCTAAACTCAATCTTTATTTTGCAGAGGGAAACCCAACAGTGATTTTAACTTTTTAAACTCCTTTTCTATTTCTAGGAAACTTCAATGAAGCATTTTATGGTATGATGATAGTGCAATGGGAAGAACTTGCATTCAAAATGATTAGACAACCACTAACATAAGGCACTACTGAATTTCTCAACCCTACGGGCAACAGAAATGGCAGAGCAGATTTTAGGGAAATTTTACACATTAGTACATAAACAGTCTGTCAAGAAATCACACCCTTCAGATGTCTGCCTCTGACAGTCTTCAAGACATTAAAAAAATCATAAATGTGATTTGCAATAGAGACATTTACTAGCCTTAATATACAGAGACTGTCATCACTAGACAAATCCAGGAATGTCAAATGAAGATTATTGGAGTCTGAAATATCCATACAGCAGAATGGCACGTGTGGATGTATGTTACCCAAAAAGTCATGAACTTCTCTACTCAATGACCTGTTTGATCTTTAGCCCATAATCCCTTCTAGTGTGGCCCTACATGCTTTGACAATGTGTAGACATAACTGTAAAAAGGAAAAGCAGGGGTCTGTGAAAAGGGTCAGTAAAACAAGAAAACTGGGGATTTGTGGAATTTAACATGAAATATTAAAAAGAAGGAAGCATTGGCATGGAGAAGAAACAGAATTGAAAGAAGGAGTGAGGGGAGGAGAGAAACATGACCACAACAGAATCTCTGAAGATGAATAAAGAGTCTGAATCTTATTGGGGAAGAAAGAAAACAGGGTTTATGTTCACTGCATTCTTTGATTGATATGTGACTCCACAGCTTGTTTTATTTGGGTCAGTGTGTCCAGGCAGTAGCTACCAAAAAGAATGCGGAGGTTTGGTGAACTGACAGTCTCAGTGCAAATGTCTGCAGACAGACATTTAAATCACGAGAGTTCCAGGGTAAAAAAAGAAACACCCTGGAGACAGAGCCTAAATCACACTCCCAGATGTAGAGATGCTCTGTCTTTTGGCTATGCAGCTGCATTGGCTGCCTTGGAATCAGCATATCTGGGGCTGACTATAAGGTCTCAGGAGCCAGTGTTATCAAACTGGTACCTTTCAGGTCATTACAGTCAATAATTCCTTTTCAAGTATCAAAAAGAAAAGAAAACAAAGTGAGATGATTAAAAAGCCAATTAGCAGATCAAAGTATGAGAAGCTAAGTCCTGGAGGGGGAAAAGAATGCATGTGTGTTAATTTAGGCAGTAAGGAAGATAATTAGAGCAGGGTAGTGATAATGGGATAAACTGGGGATCAAAAACTGTGGAGTTGATTGGAAAAAAAAAGAGAAGAAAATTATGGGAAATTTTAATGACTCTCAAAACCATTAACCATATAAACATTAGAATGAAAGCTTGTGTAGAAACCACCCTGACCTCTTTGTAAGCAGGACAGTGATCCACAATTCTCAAAAAAGTATAGCTTTGATTCTTCTCCCTGAGATGTATTTCAATGTCTCTGATGCAAATATCTTCTGGGATAGTGAGCTGGATATGGAAGACATTAGTGGAGCAGCCAATAGAGATTAGAGACATAAAGGAAGGCTTTTCCATCTCATCCTTCCTCCTTATCTTTTTCATAATTTTAACTCCCTTTTTCAGCAAAGACGTCAGAGCTTTGGTGTTGAAGTCCCAATTCACTTTCTAAACTTTGTTTCACTTGACTTCCTTCCAAATTCTGTTTTTGTCTACAGTTCTCACAGCTTTAGCTTTCTGATGAGGTTCGTTCTTGGCCAAACTTTCTGTCAGCCTTTTCTCCCCATGTTGTGAGCACACATCCCCCCTCCTCGGCCCTGTGCTTGCCTGAACTCCTGATCTTATCCCTGCTGTTGTCCATTTGATCCAAACATGCTACTCAGGAACTTACTGCAGATGGGGCAAAGAATGAGGGGAAACAGAAAACCTTCTTTTTTTTTTTTTTTTGTGTGGGTTTCAAAAACCACCCTTGAGCTTTGGCTCCAAATGCCGCACAGCATTGTGAGTCCACAAATTCCTGTGCTCTCCTTCACAAAGTCCTGTGAGTCTTTAAACAGAAAGGCCCCTAACAGTTTGCACCCCATGGTTCTGTCAAAGCAACAACATGCTTACATAAATATTGTTTGGCTCTAACCCTTTCCATGTGGCTTATACCACAGGAAGTTCACTTTCTTCTAAAGAGCCTGAAAATGACTGGGGGTAAGGATGAGTTTCAGACTGTGAAGTAGGAATTAGACTTTTAGAGACAGCTGGGACTCAAGAGAGAATGAAGGGTTTGCAACTTAACAAGTAAGAACAGGAAGGAACAGAGCTGCGAAGAAAAAGAAATAAATCAGAGCCATAAGTAGAAAAATAAACATCTCCTTTATATAACCTAAGAAGCTTCTGAAGTAATTTCAGCAAAAGAATATTACAGTCACAGGACAAAGAGCATGGTCATTGGATGGTCATTGGTGCCAGCACTGTATCTTGTCCACAATTCAGAAAAAGAAGGGATCTTCTCTGAAGAGTAAGGATTAAAAATATTCAACAGGAGATTCCCCCAAGTGAATAATGTCAAACAGTGCATCTATTGAATGTTCACCTACTGCTTTGATGATAAACAGAGATAAAAGATGAAGGTGCTGTATCTCTGTGACCTGAGGAAGCTCTGGGTAGCAACTCCCCATTTCCTTGCAAGTTAAGAGCATGACAAAAAGGAAGCACAAAGTAATACTTGCTATTTTATTCAGAGTATCTAATTGTCTGATTAGTAACTCACTTCAGGGAATGGAAAGATGCAGTTGGACCAGAAGGTGATAAATGCCTAGCTTCAGGTCAAATTCTTCCTGCCTTCTCAAGCCATGGTAGCTGTACTTGAGAAGACTGTGATAGTGACACATATCTTCTTTTCTCTCTGGAGGCAACTCTCCTGTCAGCTTTTTCTCCTTGTGGAGAGGAGAAGAAACATATTTCTAATAGCAAAGTAGGAAAAAAAAGAAAGAAATGATTGTGTGTACTCTCCTTCACAACCTTCCCATTTACTTGAGGTTAAAACCCTGCTCTTAAATACTGATTAATGGTAATTCTGAGTCAGTCTATTGTTATGACAAGTCTGGAAAATAACATTAAGAGAAGTAGCAAATAGGTGAGAGCTTTGGAGATGGAAAGCAGAAGAAGGAAGAAGGATATGCTTCAGGATTTTGTGTTGCTCTGTTAAATATTTCTGTAGAAGATACGTGTTTTCAGACCTTGGACTTCATTCTTGTTTTACACTCCAACAAATGTGAGACATTCTGCCATTACATGACACCACGTAACATATTTGCTAACGTATGTTAGGGTTGCTTATAAGACTTAGCATTATTTTTGTTCTTTTCCAATTAGTCTGGATTTATCTCAGTTTTAGCCATCTTTAACATCTACTCTAACACGTTTATCTATCCCCTTGTTATAATGAGAAAAGAGAGCAAAGCATGTCCAAGGGTGATTCATCCTGCCTATCTTTTATATATCTGTTTTGCCAGAGCTGGTTGTGTGGAAAATGATGTACTTGGTACTTGTATACTATGGCAGTGAGGTATTTGGGGAACGGAAGAAAGTATGGAAACAACATGACTGTTTTCTACTTCATAAAAACAACTTCTTGCCAGGGCTTTTCTTGGGCAAATTTACATGTGAAACATCAACACTTGATCTTCAGCCTTTTCATTGGTCTGTATTCTTTACAAGTGAACAAATCTCAGAATTATTCTCTGTGATATTTATATTTTTGGTCTTTGCTTTTTCTTCTTTATCTTCAGTTCTATTTTCTCTTTATGTAAAGTTTTGGTTTATATTAGCATGGATTTCTATTGTATTCTGGAAACTTAGTTATAGTTAGTACCCCATAAGTTTCCCACCCTTCAAAAATATTTTCTTTCCTGAAATAATTGCTACCTTTGTTTCACCTTTACATTGATTTAGGTGCATTTTCCTGCTTCCTTCCCTTGGGCATGTGGAAAACTACAACAGAGTTTTGCCCCCGTGAGATGAACATGACCATAATTTCTCTAGCTTTCTCAATATGGTCCATGAAGAGTAAATTGGGATCTTCCTCTCACAGCTGCAATTAATCAAAGAGAGATTTCTTTTGGCAATTTGCAATGCTAACTCTCTTGCCTAAAAATTTCTTTTGAAAAATCTTGAAACCCACTAATAATACATAAAACCTACCAGATATTTTCCAGAAAGTTCTGGTGGTTTGACTCATCCCCTCCATAAGATTATATTTCCTTCATGCAGATTCTGCAATCCTGAGTCATTCCCTCACAAAACTCTCAGAGAAAAGGAGTTGTGGTGGCTGTTGACTCTCCCCCACCCCCAAAAGCAGTTTGCATGCATTCATTGAAAAGCAGAGAACTCCAGCACTCAGAAAACAGGAGATACAGAGTTAAGCTGAAAGCCTAACTTCAAGAGTTTTTCCTGCTGTGAAAGGGCCTTATTTCATTACTGTGTTTGTTTGTACATTTATTTTTGGAGAATGATGATCTCTCCATTGTTTTACTTCATTATGAGAACTGAACTATTGTGAGGAGCCCAAGAGTGTGGGATGGGCTCTTATTTGGTTTCCTAAAAGAAAACAAAATTAATTAAACTATAACTCTTTCTCCTTGGTTTATGGCTTAAAAGATAGTGCCTTTTTATTGTTATGCATTCTCTAGTAATTATTACCTCTTTAGTATACTGCAGACTAGAAACCATGCCTTAAATAGAGCAGAGATGTTCAGTTCATATCCCTCAGGTACATCTTTCTATAGTAGCGAGGCTGTGATCCAAGTGCCCCTGGCATAATTGACAAACACAGCACAAAGAATGCCTTAGGAGTGCAACAGTATAATTCAGCTTTGCTTAACAGCAGCAGGACACACATGACCACTTTGCTTCATTTTGCAGCCCTGGATGCATTAGGCTGTGTTAAAATTCACATTGTTCGGATGAACTCAGCTCACCAACTGCTCTGGGTCAGTCTGTACATCTCATTACTGAAACGGAAGATCCTGTGGAAACTGTTAGAGGCTGAGAAAAAGCATTAAATTTTCTTTATTTGGCCTCATGGCATAGGAAATGATTGATTTTCCTGGGACCTTTTTGGGCTGTGGTACTGGAAATCACAGCTGCCAGGGCTGGCCCTGGCTCTGCCCACCAGTATGGTTCAGCCAAATGCACCTTGTTTTCTGAAGGGCTTAATATTAACCTGGCTTAGGTTTTCATCTAAGTACTTTGGACATATCTTTATAAAATGGACCTTTCAGAAAAAATCTTAGTAGACTTATTCTAGCACATTTAACAAAGCTACATAAATGATTTAATTGTTTAGGTGAAGATAGCAGACAATGAGTTACTGGCAAGTCCACAAATAAAAATTTGAAATGCAAAAAATCATCTAAAGATGTATAGAACTTTACTGTCCTCTGAACAGAGAGCATGGACACCATCTATGACTTAGCAGATGGGGTTTCATAATAATTTTTATTAACTTTGCTTTTTGATGGGAAAGAATGATATTTCCTTAATTCTGGACTGTCTGAAGAATGTCCATAGGTGTTCTATGAAAGTCATTCATGTGTTTTGAGAGGGGCAGTTTTTAGTGGTTCAGATGTCTGAAGCTATTTCTTAATGCTTCAGTTAACTAATTCTGCTAAATTCATGGGAGCTACACTGGATCATTCAAAGGCTCCAGCAACTTTTTATCAGGCCTGTGCATGACATCATGCTTAGAACACTCTATATTTTACTGAAATAATCTGGTAAAATTACAGTGGTAAGTTTGTTTCATAAAGGTGTTAAATTTGCAGAAGACTTAAGCACCCTCCTCTTGGTTTTGTTTTGTTTTTTTCTTTTTTACCTTGAAATAGGGATTCTGAAATATCTGATATCTTTATACCTTGCTCAACGTTATGCCATACCCTTCTATGCAGTTATGGCTGACCTCTTTTATTTCAAAGAAATCTCTTAGAATTGACTTGTTTTACTCTATAGCCTTTTTACAAGTTATAGCAACTTAATTGCAAAAAAAAGTTCTAAATTATGCCTGATTTATGCCATTTAGTCTTTCTGTCTTCTGATATTTTTGCTTTATTATCAAAACATTATCTGTTTCATCTAGTCTCATCCTAATGACCTTTGCATATTTTCTCAGGTAAAGATGAAGTTAAGCCCCCTCCTTGTACTGAAATGTATCTGGATTTAGAACACACTTTAATGGCCTTCCTCTTAATTTTATGACCTACTTCTTTAAGAAGAGAATCGAGATGTTATTATTGATGTTTTCTTTTTTTTCCCTCTGAAAAATTGATTTTAATGTGAAGTCTCTACTTAAAAATCAATGACATAACCTGACTTAGGGTTTGACACTTAAAATCTATACTGTTCTCAGTGGACTTGCATTTCATAAGCCTAGAATCTGAAGACACATAATACAAAAGGCAAAAATTCTCCCCTGGGGTAAAATGTCAACAGAGATATTGTGCATCTTAACAAAGCAGTCTAATTGCCCCCATTCCAATACAGAAGGAGCTTATATTCAGGTAAAAAAATCTTTTTGTGTGTGTGTGTCTGTGTGCACGTGTTTGGAAATAATATCTATCAAATCCCCCTAAAATTAGGTTATGGGTGACTTCTATACTTGTTTACACTTTGGAATCAGTTTATCTGTGACATATCACTCCCTGTCATTGTCTCATGGTGATACTAGAAATATTTGGAAGTTCACAAAAGAGGACAGATAAGCTATGATTAATTAAAAATAGGATTTAATTAAGAACATGGAGAAGATTGAATAGGTGGCCTGATATGGAAATTTCAAGGACAGGTTTTCAGTTCCCTGAGATCCTGGATCCATCTTCAGATAGGATTAGCAGGGGTAGGGAAGAAGGAGAAAAAGGGAAATACCCTAACAAGGTTTATTATGAACTTCAATCATTTTATAGGAAATATCATGTGTTAACTCTGAAAGTTCCTTTTCATTTTACGTTTCTGTATCTCCCCCCCTTGAGTTCTGCACATTACCAATGACATTTAAAGGTATCTCAGTGATATTTAAAGGTATGAAATTCAAAAGCAATAAAAGCTAATATTTTTCTGTCTTGTGCAGATTTGGCTTCAAAGAACTGTTGCCAAAGTTTTGCCAAAAGAAAGTTTTATAACATTTAGTAGCTCTGGAACAGAATTTGGCTGTTGGGATTCATTGCAAAATTTTTCTTACATCTTGGTGCAGATGCTGCACCTTGCTTGTCAGAATTTATATCAGTATTGTGGTTTTTATAGTTTCTTTGAGGTATCTTCATTAAGGCCATCCCGAAAATAAAGTGACTGTAATGATTTCTGGTCTTACCCAGTGGTAAGACAGTGGGTCCTAGCCAGTGAAATGACAGTGGCCAGGCCTTCTTAGCTAAGAAACAATTGCTCACAATCATACAGTCTTGTTGGAAAGCCTCACCGGTCTGTGAGTAGTACTGGTCTCTCAATAAATTATCAATTAAAAGTACAATTCAAAGTTAGTACTAAGAAAATTGATTTATGAGTGTGAAGAATTGAATATACTGATGCAGACTGGGTCTAGGGGACAGGAATTAGAACAGATAGCTGCCACCTAGAAGGCATAGATCACCCAGAAAACAGACACTTTTCCATCATTAGCAGACTTGAATTGGTCCCCTGTGGTAAAACCAGCTTCTGCATTGGATCCTTGATGTTCTGTGTGTTTTTGAGAGAGCTTTCAAAGACAAGACAATAACCAGAATAGGAGAGTCCAGTACCTCCTGGCTCCCATGGTTTATTGTGAACACATGCAACTGTATTCCTAAGGAATAGGAATACAACATCAATGGACATAAAGAGGAACAGCAGCCACTACTGTTTATCTGCAGTGCAGGGAATGGAGAGCCCAGGTTCGTGTGCCCTTGCCCTCAACACAGTGTTGGCTAGGTAACATCAGGGTGACTTTTACAATTTGCTCATCTTATAAAGTAGGGATATTTTCACTTTCTTCCTTCAACAAGCATTTTAAGATTGAATCAAATTATGCTTCTGAAGTGATTTGTAATATTCAAGTGAAAGTTATAACATAATAATGCATTGTATATCTAAGCAAGAGGTGATAAATAGATATCAAGTCAAAAATACAGCTCTGCTAATATTTTTATTTTTTTATCCGTGTTTTGAAAATGTTTTTTAAAATATTTATGTGATACAATAAATGTCATCCTCTGGGAAAAAAAAAGAAGACAATGAAAGGCTAGTACAAATGGCAGAATCATTTGATGACAAATGAGGAAAAATACAAGTAGTTACAGAAAAACATCATTTATGAGTTAACAGACCACTGAATCACTATAGTGCGTATAAATATGGTGCAACAATGATTTTGATGACTCGTTATCACAGCTCTGTGATACAAAGTATGAAATAAAATAAAAAAGGACATGAGGCCAAAGATAAGCCAGTCTACATTATGCTATTAATGAAGAATAAGGAACAGCATGGAAATTGATAAATCTTGCAGGATAGGAAAATGACAACTTTGGGCTCATCTATAATAACCTGAAGGATTTATCACTCTCTTTCCCTGCTGAAGCTGTAGGCAATTTTTCTGTTGTCTGTCTGGTACCTCAAGTTATTATACAAAGAAAAGGCATCACATATGCAGCAAAGAGGGAACAGAGGAGAATGAAGATGAAATATCCCAGAGGTGACCACTGTGACCATGTTAGTTCTAATGTGCCAGTCCTAATATTTGAGGCATTCCTTTAATCAAAGCCTGTTTGGACTTAACTAAAATAGACGCTTGGATTTTCAAACATTCATAATAGGTATGTTCCCTCAACAAAAACTCATTCTCAAGAGAGAGTCTGGTAACACATTTTTCTGGTGAATAATGGACAGTGCATTCCTTGTTACTGTACAAGGCAGTGCCCATTTTCATGAGTTTTAGCAGTGATTTGGATGATATGTAGGACTAAGGTTGCATGTGCAAACACAAATCACTGTCATGGGAGAATTTCTCCAAAGTGTGTCTATTAGAGTGTCTTCTTTTAATTTCTCTCATGATTTTTTTTTTTAAATTTCCTTGTGATGATGACCTGAAGGGGATCAGTAGTTAGCTGCCATGAAGGACAAAATTTACTCAAAGTGGTAATACTCTTTTTCTTAATCTTTTCTGCCATTTCAACTCATATAGGCTTGGCAGTTCTCTACTACCAGTCTCAGCACAGCTTTTCACTCCGTGTATCTGTCAGAAAAAAAAAAAAGATTTTTTTTTCTCAAATTTCTGTTTCCTCTGTTTAATCTGCACCCTTCCAATTTTTTTTCTTTTTTTTTTT